>CM030358.1:24980622-25580622 GCA_017893485.1 Hemerocallis citrina
TTGTTTCAATTAGGTCATTAGATAAGTCATGAATTTGATACAAAGAAACGAACTTTGAAAGTATGTTACTACAAGCTAAGCTTTTAATTTTCCATTTTTTTGGCACATCAACCATCCATTTTACTCGATAAAATTAATTCAAGAAGGGGTTTGAGAACTCCTAGCATCTTCAAATATAAAAGAAATTATCCACTAGTTGGCATTTCCTTTATATACACTTATTAAAATGAGGAGACTTATTAAAATTAGGAGATCATATTACTACATAGGTGCTTAGATCATTTCATTACATATAAGTTAGTTGAATAATACACAAACTTATAAACATTTATAATGCTGCAGAAAAGTAAAAGAATGATTATATAGTCACTGCTGCAAAACATCAAGAACCAAGAACTGCAGGAATACTGATATTTAAGGGATGAGCAATATATAAGAGTGATCCATAGATAAAGTGAAGCTGAAGAAATTTTATACCTAGAAAAATCTCCTTCAGCCTCTGAACTCCCAATCTAAAAAAGGTCTAAAATATTCGATTAATATTGTATAGTATGCCAACCCTACATGCTGAGTTCAGTTTCATAACAGATTAAATTTCTATATCACTTCAATAACAAAAATTATGAATATACCTATATATCCAACAATTATGAGTTGTTAAGAGCGTCACCGTGAACACAAAGAAAAGTGTAAACTTGAACCCAACATAAAATTCTTCTTGCAAGCTTGATCATACCTATCAAGTCACAACACACACAAAAATTTATCAAAGCAAACCCAAAATAACATATGCAATAATAATTAATTGAAAAGTGCTGCAAACATGGAAATTCTCTTTTTACACTAAATACTTGCACAACTTACCACACAAGAAATTCGTAAATAATATAAACACTGTCAATCTACCATGCAAACGTGCACTTAAGTAACAACAGTAGCACTAAAACATACATAACACACATGCTTACTAAAAAGGAACAAAACATACAAAGTGTGAAGAAGACTCACTACATGTGCTTTTATGTCAATCAATTTTAATAACCAGTTGATGTAAACATCTAGATTTCTATCAAACAAGAAATATTTTGTGTCAGAAACACCATCTAGAAAATTTTGGACATTCTTCCAAAATAACAAGAATGAAAAACACAAGGAAACTTCATTTATTTAATCTCTCCATTTCAGAATCTTTCCATTACTATTTAGTAATAGAATCCGATAATGTAAACGTACGTCTTCATGGTTGACAGGATAAAGGTAAGACAGACTAATATTCATGGTGTTCCAACCTGGTACAAGTTTACTGATCCTGATACACGAGTTGCAAAAGTTCCTTTCATACCAAAATCACCCTGAGAAATGATATAACTATTAAGTATTAGATGAATACAGATAAGGTAAACTAACAACAAAGAAATTGATGCTTCATCAATACACAAAGAAGTTGCCTTCAAATTCAAGGACTTTCACTTCAGATAATTTATCTTCAATTTGGCCAACTGCTTCAATCCTAAGACACACGAAAAGCTATGCAATCATAAAGGATGGAAATTATCACATAACTACATAAGTGATGTATGCCACTAGAAAATCAGTCATATCTGAATGTGTAAAGGATGAAGTAAAGAAAAGAAAAAGAAAAAGGAAAGATCCATCCGCAAATGCATCACGAAAAAGTTCATGAAGTCAGTATTTTCATCATAGATCTACTGATGTTCACTTAGTGGTAGATGCCAAAGGGGATGACACAAGCCATCGACTAGTTCACATGATAATCTAGGATCAGAAGCTCTCCTGCTTAAGTGTATCCTAACAGCATGCGTTGTCATTTACATAGTGTCCACTTAATTTCCACTTTCACATTGAATGTAATCTAATTATGATGGGCATGTATTAAGTGTTCAATCTACTTTTCTAAATCTAACAGAAAATCTCTAGGCCAACCCTTAAATAAGTGCATGCATTTGGATAATATGACCAAACTCTGAGAATGTTCAAACAAGACAACTTTTTCGTATAATCTTCTAACTAAAAAGTGATGGCGAGGACCTATATTTTTTTTGATGATACAAATAGAGTCTATAAAGACTCCAGCCAGCAATTATAATTAATAAGATCGTTTATACATAGAATGGTTTTACAAGTAGTAAAACAAAAGAAGCAGCTATTAAACAATACAACAAGCAGTGGTATGAAGATACATCTTGAAAAGGCTCTAACAAATACATTTGAATACGGAGCGATTACAGTCGGAGAGGCGAGAGAGTCTCCAACGGGGCTGATAATTAGCCAAGAAGAAGCGGCAATAGGCTCACGGCTAGCTCTCAAGCTCGGAAAAGAGCCTTGTGCATACCATGACCCTGGAGACAATGATCAATAAAGCCAGAGGAAGCATGCGAGGACTATACCGTTCGCTGATGAACCCGCTGAAACCATCCGAAGCAGTGATAGCAGCTGAGGATGAACTCGTCACATTAATAACCAGAACAAGAAGATAAACAAGGTGCCCAGTCGCTGCAAAAAAGAGAAGCACAAATTGCAAGACTCGCCTACGGCGGCCAAGACAAGCGCCTCCCGCTAAACGGAAACATCCCTAAATGGGATTATCAGATAAGACAATCTAAAAATTCACAATCAGAAAAGGCATCTCAAAGGGATACTAGTAGAAGGATGCATAAATATTCATTAACAGTAGAGAAGAATAACGAGAAGTAAAGATACTACAGAAGACAAAATCATAAACCTCCCGCTAAGAGCAGAAACCAGGAACCATCGTAGGGTTTAAAAGACCCTCCAACATAGGGGGTAAAACATTAGTGATCATAAGGAAAAGAACAGTAGACAACAAGTAGAGTAGATGGATCTTTCATACTGGAGAATTAGGTATGCATCCTCCCACAACTAGCCAAAGATACTGGCTCAAAAAAGAGACAGGAAATCCACGAATTGCATTCAAACCTGCAAGCATCAAAAGAGATGACCAGCATTAGGATAATACGCTACTAAATTATAATGAGCTAAAGTATAAGCTACTAATACGGGGCTGGCGATGTGAGAAGTCTCCAAAATATAGTATAATTAGAAAAGAACAGCTTTAAAGTGCATTAAGAGAACGAAGACATTGATATGCTGAGTCCAGTCTATCATGATGAAGAGACTCCTTAGCTTCAGAGCTTAAAGAAGAAGACCAAAAATCGAAAAGGAAAAGGAACTCGTTAATAATAGAGTTAGAGAAAGTGATAGAGTGGTGGAAAATCCTATTATTCCTTTCCATCCACGAAACCCACACGATGATTTGAAACGACAGATACCAAGACTTGTGGTAGTTGCTATTAGAAGGTTGAAAGTTCCAGACAGTTGTAAGACTTGAGGGGGTGGCAGGAACTTCCCATGCTAGAGCATTAATCTTCCACAAGGGGCGAGTGAAATCGCAAAAGATAAAAAGGTGGTTCACGTTTTCTGGTTCGGAAGCACATAGAGGGCATAATTGGCCCCAAGCTAGATTTCTCTTGTTGTGATTCTCGACAGTAAGAAGTTTGTTGTTGAGTGCTAGCCAAGAAAGAATTTTGACCTTTAGAGGAGCACAGGATTTCCACAGAAGATCTGTGAAAGGGGAAGTAGTACCTCTAAAATTTAGAAAGTGGTAGAAAGATTTAACTGAAAAGGAACCTGAGCGGTTCCAATGCCAATAAACATCTTCCTTGTCTTTCCATTCGTAAAGTGAAAGAGAATGAATCAGCTCGTTATAATCTGATTGTAAGCTAGGTGTAAGGTTGGATGAGAACGGAATCGACCAAAGTCTATTAAGGTTGGAGTAATTGAACGATTCTGCTACAGAGGCTAAGGGATTGGTAGCTAGACGGAAAAGGGCCGGGTAGGCCGAGGCGAGCTTAGAGTTACCAATCCATAGGTCAGTCTAGAATTTAGTCCTGGAACCGTCGAAACAATGGTGGCCTAAACCACAATGGAAGGCCTCTGACGCTTTCCAGACCCCTTTCCAGAAATGGGAGGAGTTACGGTGGTTAGTAGGAGGGAAACTCCACCACTGATCCACAGGGAAGCACCTTACTTTGATACTATTGATCCACGGGATGTCTACCCATTTAAGAAATCTCCAAATCCATTTACCGAGGAGAGCCAGATTTTGGTGCCTGAGGTTCAGAACACCTAGTCCTCCCACTTCCTTGGATGAACAGATAAGTTTTCAGTTTCACAGATGTGATCCTTGCTTGTGGATCGAAGATCCTGACTAGAAATAATTACTTCTGATCTGATCTATCCTCTTGATGACCCACGAGGGGAGCAAATAGAAAGACATCATATAAAGAGGGATAGCAGATAGAACAGCATTGAGGAGAATCAGTCTACCTCCACGGGAAAGAAGTTTCCCGGACCAAACCGACAGTCTGGATTCGACTTTATCAATCATGGGAGACCAATCTACTTTATGCAACTTACCCCATCTCAGGGGGATACCCAAGTAGGTGATGGGAAACGATGCTATCGGGCAATTAAAGAAATTAGAAATTTCGGTTTGCCTGTTAGGGGAACCTCCCAACCAAAGGATGGAAGACTTTTGAAAGTTGATTGAAAGTTCAGATGCTAATTCAAAACAATAGAGAAGGAGTTTTAGGTTCCTAAGAGAGGAAGAGTTCGGCTTGGCAAAAATGATAGTATCGTCAGCATATTGAAGGTTTAATACTCCCCGGAAATCGTGAGTGTTGCCAAGACCTTCAATGACTTGGGCCTCCCAAGCGTTGCGAAGGAGTTTACGAAAAACGTCTGCCACTAGAGAGAATAGGAGAGAAGAAAGAGGGTCTCCCTGCCGAAGGCCACATTTGATTTTAAATTTGTGGCCTTCGGAACCATTGATAAGTATCGAGGAGGTACCCGCGAATAGGCTGGAAGCGATCCAATCAATCCATAATAGGCGCGGACCTATATTGATCTCAAAATATTTCATAATAACAAAATGCAAGTCGAAGTAACTAATCTAAACAAAATCAAAAAATGAATTACATGCAATGTATTCTTATTGGCCACTCAGAACTACCTCGCGGACCTATATTGATCTCAAAAGGTCCCGTCAAATACATATTTTGAGTCCGAATCAAGACAGTCATTCAAAGTTCAACAAAACAAAGGGATGAAGAGAAGAACAACCCGATCTTTTCCCCAATTGTTAAGGCTTCCATTAGTTGCATAGAGTATTTCTGTAATTCAAACTTTTAATATTAAAAAAAAAATTCAATTCTTTCCTCAATTGCATTCCATCAACTACAAAATCAATTTATACTCCACCAATAAAAAATTTTAAAAAACCCTAACAAACCCCAATCTGCCAAGTCCTAGATCCTGTCTTCTACGAAACCCTAGAAAAGTTATTCGGTTACTCACCGAGTGGCCGGTGGCGCTTGAATACGGCATTGACGTGCTGCAAAAAATCAGGCGGTGAAGTGGAGAGGGTTGAGGAGGAGGAGGAAGTCGACGACGAAGTGAGGTTGTTGTAGTTGGAGGATTGGTCTCCTCCGATTCCGATCGGACGACTGAGATTGGTGCTCCTCGGTGGAAGTTCAGGTTTCCTTTCCATCAATGAGGAGCGGGATTTGGACGAGAGTTTGTGAAAGGGACCGATGGATTTGGGATTTAGATCGGGGAGGAGAGGATTGTAGATGATTTTGGTTTTTGAGTTAAAATTTCTTTTTTATCCCTAGCACTTCAGTTTATTTACGGATATTATAGCGTTTCTGAAATGCTGTAAAAAATACAGCATTTTAAAAACGCTGTCGTAGCTAAGAATAAATTTCAAAATTTATCAAAGACAATATTTTCTTCATAAATGCTATTATAGATCACTTTCAACAGCATTAACACTTAAATGCTGTAATAAATCCGTTGTAGAAAGCCATATATGTTGTAGTCAAAGTTCATAATCTCAGCGATCTTATCTACTCGATATTTAATTATCAACCTTTTGTAAAAAGTTTCTAGCATCTCAAATAATTGGATTAATAATTCAACCTAACCGATTTATACATGTCCTGCCATTGCTATTTGAGTCGTCTGCATCATCAACCTGTGCACTGTCGGATGCCATACTGCAATTATCTCGGCAAAGTTCATAATTACACAATCTAAAAGAATCCTACCTAATGGCCCTAATCATATTAATTTAGTAAATCGTGGCAATTCAAAACTCCCACGAGTACAGCTCACGTAATTGACACCACCATTCTAAACTCCAGACCTCTATATATATATATTGGATCACCATATCCGAACACACTGCACAACCCAGCAACCAATATTTACACACAATGGCTTCGACTACTCAAGAACTGAGCTCAAAAGACCTGCTTGAAGCTCAGTCCCATCTATGGAACCACACCTTCAGCTTCATCAACTCCTTATCCCTCAAATGTGCCGTAGAACTCGGCATAGCTGACGCCATAAACAACCATGGCAAACCCATCACTCTCACCGAGCTGACCTCAGCTCTCTCCATCCCACCAGTTAGAATCCAAAACTTCCAACGTTTGATGACACTCTTAGTCCACAATGGCTACTTCACAGTATCAAATATTAATCCTGCGGCTGACAGCAAAGAAGAAGAAGACGTTTATGGCCTTACCAACAACTCGGTTATACTTGTGAGGGAGATGGGTGCTAGTATTGCACCATTTATTGAGTTGGAGCTGGACTCAACACTAATGGATTCATGGCAGACACTCTCCTCATGGTTCAAAAGCGAGACGCCATCCACACCCTTTGAGAAGTATCATGGGATGAACGCATGGGAGGCAGCTGGCAAAATGCCCGAGTTTGGGAAGAAGCTTAGGGATGGTTTCGAGAGCGATTCGGCAGCAGTTGCCAAGGTTGTCATCGAGGATCACGGGGGATTGTTGCAAGGAATAAACTCAGTGGTTGAGGTGGCAGGGAGGACTGGCGGGTTAGCACTGGCGATTGCAAAGGCTTTTCCACACATCAAGTGCACGGTGCTTGATCTTGCTCACATAATCGACAACATTGACGTCAAGCATCATAAGGTTGAGCATGTTAAAGGAGACATGTTCAAATATATACCACCAGCTGATGTTGTGATACTCAAGGTAATTAACATGATATACATGCGCTAGCTAGTAATTAATTAAAAACATTTTACTAATCATTAATTATTTTTTAATGTACAGTGGGTACTAATTACTTGGAATGACGAGGAATGTGTGAAGATACTGAAACGATGCAAAGAGGCGGTACCAACTAAAGTGAAAGGAGGAAAAGTGATGGTCATCGACAAAGTCTTTAACACTAGTGATGGTGTGGACCGCAAGATAGCTGAAACACAATTGTTCTTTGATATGCAAGTCATGGTTCAAACGACTGGAAAAGTGAGAACTGAGGCTGAATTGAAGAAAATCTTCACTGCTGCTGGTTTCAAAGAGTATAAGATCATTCCAGCACTGGGGATGCGTTCCGTCATAGAGATATATCATTGATCGATACTCTCTTATGTTTGGGCGCGTGCGTACGTATAGATATGCATGGTTCTGGTACTTTTGTATCTTTGTACGTTGTGTGTGATTTGAGCATTCAGAAAAATAAATAAAATAAGAATGCCTGCCTGCCATCCTTTATCTGTTTGTCACCAAGCTTCCTGAGTCGATATTATGTAAGAATGTGAGCAATTCGTGTTTAATGTATGTTGGACTGAACGGAAAATATATATGAAGGGGATAAATATTTTACGTGGTTTGATACAACTATGTTAATTATTGTAGAAGGATATATATTTGGAGGAAGAAAATATTTCATATATTGTGAGCTAGATTTTTTTTTCTTTCTTGGTTCTCTTACTTTCACTTGAATAATATTACAAATAAGGAACAACATGACTTGGGCTCTTTTTGGTATTACTTTTGGAGAGCCAAAGCTTTTTTTTAAAGCCTAAAAGTTATTTTGGGTTAAAAATTAGGTGTTTGGTATGAAAAAATTAAAACTCGTTTGAGCCAAAGCGATTTTCAAAAATCTTCTTTTTCTCTCCAAAATTTCACCACACATATTTGCAGCTTTGGGCTTCCAAAAAAAAAAATCTCTATTTAAAAAGATGGTTTGAGGTTCCAGGCAATACTAAATAATTTGGAAAGGAAACAAATAAACAATATATTTTTTCACATCTTATGTGCTTCTCACACAATAAACTATAACGTCTATCCTGGTGTGTTTATTTTTTCTATCCCGACATTTTTAAATGTCGGGATAGGAGGTACCAGCGTTTTAAAAATCCCCGGGATAGAAGCTATCGGGACAGATATAGGGTCTATAACAACATTTTAAGAATTAATGCCACAATAGGTATCCCACCTATCCCGGCGCGCGCGTGTGTGTGTAGGAAAATCTTCCATTGTGAACCACCCCTCCATTGTACACTAGGCCTTCGTGTGCACTTGGCCTTCCCGCCTTCGTATTGACGATCCGAACCGTTCATATTGATCTACACATCTAATTTAGTCTAAATATATAAAATCAAATCATTTAAAATTTATTTTCCCATCCATCTTGTGACTATAAAAAATAACAATTTTCAGCCATACAATTTTGTAACACTTCAATGAATGGATAAATGAATTTTAAATGATTTGATTTTACATATTTAGACTAATTTAGATGTGTAGATAAATATGAACAGTTTGGATCGTCAATAGGAAGGCAGGAAGGCCAAGTGCACATGAGTGCACACGGAGGCCTATATCCATTGTGCACTAGGCCTCCGTGTGCACTCATGTGCACTTGGCCTTCCCGCCTTCCTATTGACGATCCAAACTGTTCATATATATATATATATATATATATATATATATATATGGGAAGTATTCCGTTGTGCACCACCAATGGTGCACACGGTGTGTGCATTCGGCCTTCCCGCTTTCGTATCGACGATCCGAACCGTTCACATTGATCTACACATCAAAATTAGTCAAAATATGTAAAATCAAATCATTTGAACTTCATTTGCCCATCCATCATGTGACCATGAAAAACATTAATTTTCAGCCATACAATTTTGTCTAAATATGTGTGGCTGAAAATTAATGTTTTTTTTGGTCACATGATGGATGGACAAATGAAGCCGGAAAGACCGAGTACACACAAGTGCACATGGAGGGGTGGTGCACAATGGAAGATTTTCCTATATATATATATATATATATATATATATATATATATTAGCTATCCCGGCGTTTATAAACACCGGGATAGGTTATTTATTAAAAAAAAACTTATTATAATGCTATTAGCTATCCTGACGTTTTTAAACACCAGGATAGGTTATTTATTTATTTATTTATTTATTTTATAATGCTCTCCCGTCGTTTTTATTATGATCATATTTATTTATATTTATATTTATATTATATGTATTTATATATATTTTTTATTTTACTTTTGCTTATTTTTCAAATTAAAATATCTGTAATGTCATATATAAAACACACATGTCATCACATCAAATTTGCATTTCCAAACCATATAATCGATAATAATAGCATAATAAGCAATTAAAATTCACCAAATAAATAGTAATTCAATATAAAACAACATAAATTAACATATATAAACTTTAAGCACAAAGAGTCTCAAATAATTAAGTTTTACAACACAGTTTCCTACGAAACATTTTTTTAAAAAAAGTTTTGCTGATCAAACTATGGCTGCTGAGTCTCCCAGCGTACCCCAGAGTTGCTTCCAATTTCATCGGCATTTGGCCCTGGTGTATTCACGTGACTGGAAACCGATAGAACTTACTGGTTGTCATATGTAATACACAAGATTGTCGAAAATAAGTGAACATTCTTTTCTGGTATATATAATGCAGGTGTTAGTTGATTTGTGATGAACTAATAGCACGGTGCAAGCGAAATTTGCTTCATTCTAACTACTATAGTAAAAAACTATTGTCAAAAAAACTGGTAAATTAAATTAAATTAAATTAAAGTAAGTGTTCGACTCGGCATTGAATGCTCGTTTTTTTTTGTTTTTCGACATTCCATTTTTAAAGGAACTTATTTTGTCATATATCTCTAATCTAACCTAACCTAATCTAATATTTTAATGGAAGAGTTAACCAAATAAATACGTGCTTTGTAACTAAACAAATACATGCAATGAACGTGCATAATTAATATAAAGGAGGTCTTAGTTCGATGTTAGACAACGTCGAATTTTTTTTAAAAATAAATATATATTTATAAAGATGTGCATCACATGTGTAAATTAGTAGTTTTATTAATGAAACGGTTTAGCAAAAAATAATAATCTTTACTATTTTAAGGGAGAGTTGGGGTTTGTAACCAAACAAACTCTAACTTTGTAACTTAACAAACCCGTGCAATACACATCCAAACTAAATCCAACAATATGTACTTGTACCGCATGTGTTATCCAAATGAAAATATTCAAATATAAACTATTTTTTAATTCGATATTTATTCATTTAATTTAATGACTACACTTTTAGTAGGCGTGCATCACATATACATTATACTAGTAATAATAATGATACACAATGGGGTTTAATATTAATAATGATACACAATGGGGTGTAATCATTAGGGTTTCCATTATTAATGTACACCTTAATTAGTAGTGAGCCCGACTGCTTGCTTTAACACTGATGGTTGACTCATAGTACACAATCAAGTTGGATTGGCTCAAAATCAAGAAGGATAAATACTTTTGGCAAGGTCAGTTAGGAGTTTCTTAACATGTGCCAAGTACTTGATCATACATGCATCTCAGGCTTCATGTTCCCCCTGAAATCTGATTAACTACCAGTTGTGAATCGCTGAAAACTCTCACCCGTTTCGCCCTGGATTTTCTAGCCAAGAGTAGCCTGGCGATCAGTGCTTTATACTCAGCCTCATTGTTGGAGGCTCGAAAGTTCAATCACATAGAGTATTGGATGATGAATTCGTCCGAACCTTGCAATATCACTCATGTCCCGCTCCCTTCTTCAAAAAAGGACCCGTCAACATAAAGGCACCAGACGAGCAAATCCTCGTGTATTTTGGGTGTATTCGGAATGGTTAAGTCTCAACCTAAGCACAAATATTTCAAATGTCTCAAAATAATATTTTTAAAACCTATTATATGAATCAATTAGATCATCTAAATTAAATAATTAACTAAAAGCATAATAATCAGCTTTTGTGAAGAAGTAAGAAACAACATTTTTCCTTGACTACCATATCTCATGACAAAAGATCAATTCCTATCTTTAAAACTCAATTCTTTTCAGAAAGGTTTTTTATATGACATTATGTTGGGTCCCAAAACTGGATATGTTATAGACTTGGCTTCGGTTAGTGCTAACCTGTGTTAAAACAAATTTCCCAAAATGGTGTTACACCAAAGTGTAAAACAACACATATTATGAGTCTTCATATGTCGGGTACCACAAATAGTGTAAAACAAATAGTGTAAAACAAAATGGTGTTACACCAAAGTGTAAAACAACACATATTACGAGTCTTCATATGTCGGGTACCACAAATAGTGCTACTTCTCAACGAATTCCATCTTTCCTAACCCAAATCGTAACCCTAACCCATAACCCCAACCCTAACACGAATCCTAACCCTGACCCTAACAAGCTAAAAAGTAAACAAGTAGGAATTTTGATCTTCAAATCAGTGCAATAAGTAGTAATTCCATCTTTAATTTCAACTTATCAACGAATTTCAATAGAGATAACAAAAATAGGACAATTTAGGATTAGGGTTTTAGGAGTACCTGCGTTGATGAATGGAGATTTGGATGTTTCTTTTGACCTACACTTGGAATGACTTCGAAGTGAAGAGATTGGGGATTTTTTTCCCAAACTGTCCCACTTTTTGAAAGTTTTTCCCAAACAACCTTAATTTTTTTTAAAATTCCCAAAACGCCCTACTGCTTTCCGTGTAATACCCCGAATTTTCCTAATATATGAAGATTATTTATTTTTACATATGGTATGCATGTGCAATAATTTTGGCTATTATTTTCAACATGATGAGTAAGAGCATTGTTTTTATAAAGGATTTTCCCTAAAGCCAAGTGTTAATTTATTTATCTCTTCTACAAAATAATTATTTTGGCCCAACTGATTTTAAGCCCACGAAATTAAACCCTTTTATTATTTTCTACAACTTGTAATGTGTAGCATCCTTTCTTTTTTATTCACCGGGTATTTGATGTACAAATTTTGTAGAGTGGTTTGTGTGTGCACGTGCACTCAATGTACACGTGCACAAGGCACAAAGCTTGGCTGGATTGTGGTGAGTGGGTGTGAGATCATGGGCGGTTACTTTGGAGGTGTGGGTAGTTTTACAACCCCCTAGTGAATCCTAGCCCTTGATCTTCCAACTCCCTAGTACATCCTAACCCTCCATCTCACTCTAATTTGTGTATAAATACCCCCTCTCATTCTCTATTTCTTTTACACTAGATTATTATTTCAAGAGAAGTATTTTTGAGGGTTGTGTGTGTGTGTGCTGTTCTGTAGGGGAACGAGTAGCATTCTGAAGGCTTCGGTGTGGAACAAGGAGCAAGGAGCAAGGAGTGCTGCACTGCATTGAGGAACTTTGCTGGATTCGATTACTTCGTCAAATAAGGTGGGTGTTTCTCAGGACTTCTAATGTAGGAATTATACCGTAATAATTGCTACCATGTTATAAAAAGTAAATTCAATGTATTGGAAATTTCCTGAGCTTGCTGTTGATAATAAGAACGAATGAGTCGGTACAGTCGACTGTCGCATGAACCAGTCGACTGGTACGAGACAATTATTTTCATGATGTGATGATAAACATGTGTGCAAATAGACGTAATAGTGCGATTATTAAGTTTATATTTCCCTATGATACATATGATGGAGGGAAGGTGAATGGATGAAAAAGAACTAGCGATGATTACAAAACTAAGAACTGTCGGTACAGTCGACTGATAATGTATTCAGCCGACTGGTGCATTGATTTAAGTATGATTAATCGGCAATTCCATGAAATGAGATATTCCATTATGTTGACCTAGTATAATGACTTGAGATTTATATATTCATCTTCGTAAGAAAGTTATGAATAGTGGGAATGCATGTTTAAAGTATTTTCCTTAAAGAAAGGAACATATTAGTAACTTGAAATTCCATGCTGCGATGTTACTGAATAAGTAAGAAGTGTGGTGTTTATAAAATATGAATGTATGTATGCTGTGATGAAAGTGCATGTGAGAACGGTTAGAAAGATAATTTCTGTTTTGAATTATGAAACTGATCAGTCGACTTAGTGCGTGTAGCCAGTCGACTGAGCTGAACTTAGAAATGTGCTGTTAAAAATCCCAGGACAGACGACTGGTGGATGAACAGTCGATTGTCACGTGGATAACCTTGTGAACATGAAAAGTTGCGGGACAGCCGACTGGTCGTGTACAGCAGTCGACTCTCCCGAGTATTTATGATGAATCTGTATTGACTGTATGAGTCGACTGATGTCCTTCCAAGTCGACTGTACAGAGTGGACTTTGATATGTATGAGATTTCATTTTATTTATTGCTATTGGAAGTTGTGAACTTTATGATTGAAGTCTATGAACTCTTTTTATGACTGTATGAATTTATGTAAAATGAATCATAGATGGGAATTGAGAATTAAATGAACATGAAAGGCTAAGATCATGATAAGAAAGTCTGTGAGACTCTAAAATGAATTATGAGCTGAGAGTGCTCAATTGGAAATTGTGAATTTGAAATTGAACAAAAGAGTAGCTAAGTCTCCCCCGGCAGTGAAATGAAATGATATTGAAAAGAAGACCAAGGTTGGTCATGTGTAAATGAAATGATAAGTCCGGTTTGGTGGAGAGGCTAACTCTAGAGCTTTGATTTTTATTCATGATTCTGATAATTTTAGTACATAGTGAGGAGGTGATGAAAGTGAGAGAAAAACATAAGTATGAGAACTAGAGTTTACGGTGCGGGTGTGTGAGCCGCAGAATGCATGCTTGATGAGTCAAGACATGGTGCGGGCGCAACTCAGAATGATCGGACTCTAGTCACGCTTGTGGGATATTTGGTGACTGCAAGAGGATCGTGTTCAGGGAGGAGGCTTGAATTGCCACAGAATGCATGCTTGATGAGTCAAGACATGGCGTGGGGTTCCCCTCCAGGGTCCAGTGCACGAGCTTGTACTCATAGACCATTTAAGATACTCACCGTAATTACAGAAGTAGAATAAATCATGGCGAGGGATTGAACCCTACAAAAATGAAGAACGATTAAGAGGCTTGCCCTCGGACCTATGTAGTATGGGATGCATAGAATTCGAACAAGTGTGCATTAGTGTCATGTAAATTAAATAATTGCATTAAGGATTAAGTGCACAATCACGACACGACATCATTAAGAGTTTCCTTTTGATTTATATTCTTATTGTGAACAAGTTTGTGATTTGTTAAGAAATGAGATTCGTTATACTGTTTCTGGCATAGAGAGGATGGCCATGTATAATTACCGTCGGTTGAATAAACTGACGTACCCACAGTTTTGTATGCAGGATAAATTACATGTAAAGAGGAATGGATGCATAAAGATTTTTATCATGTTGTTGTACATTTATGTAAATGTTGTATATTTTTACTTTCACTGTGCAAATGCAAATGTAATATAATGTAAACTCTGATGTAAAAAGAAAAGTTTGAATTTTCTTGTAAAATTGTACTCAAAGAAAGTGAAAAGATCCTATAGAACATCTCGAATTCAGTGATTTGGGATTCGGGGCGTTACATTCCGAAAAAGCAAGTTTGGGTAAAACCCCATCGCTTTTTCAGAAAGTGAGTGTGAGACTTTGGTTTTCGCTAGCCTAGACTCGCTTTCTGAAAAACCGATGGGGTTTAACCCACACTCGCTATCCTAGACTCGCTTTAAGTGTAGGTGAAACCTCCTCGCTTTCTCGTAAAGCGACTGATGAGTATATAGTTTTCTAGACAACAACTTGATCTCTGGAAATATAACTACTCCACAGTCGCTTTCTCAGAAAACGAGACTGTTTAAACTCGAATCGCTTTCTGTTGAAACTAGACTCGCTTTCTGACAAAGCGAGTTTAGTGAGAAAAAAATTCAACATACATATTCATTTTGCCATGTACATTCATATGTACTCCAACTTCATGCAGCTTACGGATTCATTCACAAGCTCTAAACATTATACTGACTTGGAAACAAATGGTAATTAACACTTTTTCAGAATTAAACTCATACAAGTTTGTAGAAGGTGATAGGATTGGGAAAGGTTAAGTGAATATATTTAGATTTAGAGGAGATTTTGTGGGTAGGAGGTCAATTTTGGGAAGCTAGGATTTTGGATTTCGGAGTTAAAGAGAGAGTAATAAGGGAGATACGCAAGAGTAAGAACGAAGAGAAAGTGAGATCCAAATTGAGATTTGAGGCTTAAAAAGCCCCAATCGACACTTGCTTTCTGAAAAAGCAAGTGTTGGTTAAACCCCATCGCTTTTTCCGAAAGCGAGTCTAGGCTAGTGAAAACCAAAGCCTCACACTCGCTTTCTGAAAAAGTGATGGGGTTTTACCCAAACTCGCTTTTTTGGAAAGCGAGTAAGGCGTTTTGGGATTTTTTTTAAAAAAGTATGGCAGTTTGGGAAAAACTTTCAAAAGGTGGGACAGTTTGGGAAAAAGTTCAGAAACATGTTGGACGCAAACGACAGGTTCAAACATTCAACTTCGTCCTAGAATCACCTCAACAAACTTTTTGGGATCAAACAACAAGTGTGCTACAACTCTTCTATGTCAACTATATATACAAGATCCAACGATTAAAGCACTTTTCTCCTAGAGTGACAAAATGTTCGTCTAACGATGAAATGCTCGATCGACAAAACAAGCGAACAACACAACGCTTAGTCGAAAAAATAGTGTTTCACCAAAATGAGTGGTAAGATATTTGAACGATAGGTACAATAGGCAATGACTCATCAAAAGAGCCACAAAACTCGAACTCAACTTCGGGCACAATATACAACCTCAAGCTTCATGCAATCAAACCCAAGCTCCTTGTAAACATTGAAGCTCCAAAATTTTCCGAAAATTCCAAACAAATAAGAAGTTAAATTTTTTGGAGTAAATAAAGGCAAGAAGGCCCGGGTTGCATCATAATCGGATTCAGATCCAAATTCAAAGCCCATTTCACTCAAAATAGAGCTATATGGCTTCGGGTCAGATCCAAACCAAACCCGAAACCCGAGAAACCCTCCTTCATCCTTTTTTTTTATCAAAATTCAAAACAGAGCTCACTCAAGCAAAAAACCCCAAACTCTGAGACTTCGTCGCTCGAGCCCCCACTAAAATCGAAGCCTTCAATGAAGTGCCACCCTAGCTCCTCGTCGTTGCCAAGTTCGAATCCATCGACAAAGGCGCCACCATTGACGAAGCTCTCCATACACATCGTCGTCGTGCTTGCCAAATATAGAATATCGCAACTTCGAAATTCTAAGTTCATAGCTCAGCGACGAGGGGCCTCATAGCTCGGCGCGATCTGTAGCTCGGCAACAGCGAGCTCATAGCTTGACCAAGCAACTCCATAGCTCGGCTACAAGCACCCCCATAGCTCAGCAACACTCGAGGCTCGTAGCTCAGCTACGATGCGAATGCCATAGCTCGGCTAAGTGACAACGCATCTATAGCTCGCCACGCTCGCCAAAACAAAGGGACACAACTCGGCGAAACGACTAACTCCATAGCTCTGTGAAGCACCCCCGTAGCTTGGCGAAGCTTCAAATTCCCATATCTCAGCGCAAGCCAAGGGGCACAAAGCTCGAAGGTGGTAGCTCGGCGAAGATTCATAGCTTGGTGGAGACTCCATAGCTCGGCGACGAGTTCAAAATGCCATAGCTCGGCGGAGCATTGACCACTATAGCTCGCCACCACAATGAGAAGCTTCGGAGCTTGACGAAGCCAATTCACCCAAAACAGAGCATGGCTCGACCGAGTTCAATCAAGACCCATAGCTAGCCTAAGCTCAAAGCTCTAGAGCTCGGTGGAACTCAGACCCACATAGCTTGGCAACTCCTCCATAGCTCATCGCCAATCAATAGCTCGGTGACAACGAAGCTCGTAGCTCGATGAGAGCTCATAGGACGTAGCTCAACCATGACGCCTCTCCCATAGCTGGGAGATGAGGTAAATAGGTAGGTCGGCGAAGCAATACTATAGCTCGGTGAGAAAAATGCTCATAGCTTGGCAAATTCATCGGCCGAGCTAGGGGGTCGCTCACAACATTCACCAGCCATTGGACCGCCCAGATAATCATGCTCCAGTCTGATGGATGCCTCAGATTGGGCCACATCGCTAATGATCACAGTGAGCAGATCTCAGCCACTCAATCGCATCAGCGCGCGAGCCATCCCCTGATCAATGACTCCGATCGTGTCAAAAAGTGTGTCGAGAAAAAATAGAAAAAATATGGGAAAATCCAGGAAGATATTCACAGCCTTCAGAAGATACTCATCAGTTCCAGGTATCTCCAAGCACCCTGACAACTAAGATTGTACTCCAGAATCCAAAAATAAGGCGTACTACTCCCTGAAAGCTAAGAAATTGTAGCGCCCTGAATTTTCAATAAATAAACATAGAAATACGTAGCATAATTCCTAGCATCTACCTCAATTGTAATTATAAACATAGTCTCCAAATACAAGGAAATTTAAAACTTTTATTACATCAATTCTTTTACATGCACAGCGGAAAATTAAACACATTGAATTACAATTCATTTTATAACACAGTTACATATTTACACATTTACTTTCAATCTTTTTACAACATATGCGATAACATAAAATATTATACCACATGCTCCCCACTCCATGCTAATGGTACTTACCGGTGAAACATGAGGCTAGAGATAATCCCAACCCCCAAAACTATAGGGGTCAGCTATAACGGTGTGAGTGATATTCAAAAGAAATACAACTTAAATGAAACATAAAGAAAAAAATCATAGTCAACATATTAACATGGTAATAACAAATGGAATGTGAAATAATAATAAATGAAACATAAATTATCAAGTAAAACTAGGCTAGGTGTCAAGTGTAAGAAAACAGAAAACAAGCATGCATAATACAAGTCAAGGAAATCACAAATGCATATGATGAAAACTAATGCATACTTGTCAGATTCTATGCATCCCATAATATATAGGTCCGGTGCAAGCCCTTATCGTTCTCCACTTGACAGGGTTTAATCTCACGTTATGCAACTATCCTACTACAATGGCTACTACGAGATTTAGACATTTTGCAAGTATCGGCTCTCGCCCTTGGAATACTGGAGACCAATTCCCCCCCGTGGATCATTCTGTGACCTATTTCATCCATTGTCCCGGAGTAATGGGGAATGTCTCACTCTGCAGATCATCCTGGAACCCTCATTGCACAAATATCCCATGAGCATCGCTCTCGTCCTTGGAATACTGGAGACTAATCCCTCTGTGGACTATCCCATCCATCATCCCGGAGTAATAGGAAATATCTCACTCCTCGGATCATCCTGGAGTCCATAACTCACGTTTGCTCCTATTTCATCATATCTCCATCTAGTGCATGTCCTTATATATTTATTAAGTTCATTTAACCAGAGTTCTCATATAGTTGGTGTACCCTATCGGACTTAACTCAACTAAACAACATCAAGGCCCCAACTGGCCATAAACCAAAAAATCTCAACTGCCGGCATACTATGGTCCCACGCAACCTTTAGAGACTCACAACTCGAAGTAACGATGCGAATCTTTCATTTAATCTCTTAATTTCATAGTTAAACTTGTTCACACTAAGAACTTCTTCAAATCAAGCCAATTCAAAATAATTCATCCATATACTTATAAACCCAAAGTAAAAGTCATGTAAATAAGAAACTAATCGCCCAGGCAAACTGAAATTTACATTTTTGAAATCACAGAAAATCACAAATCATCATTCTCTTGAAATCTATAAATATTTCACTTTCCAAAATCGTGGAAGTACGAATTTAATTCTATTACAAATTGAATGTATAACTCTCTGAAAGATATAGTAATATGTAGCAAGACCTCATTTGAAATAGTAAATCAATAATCCATAAGTTCGAAGAAACATTGACTCGAAGAAGGAAAGTAATAGTGCAAAACAGAGCATGTCGGTCGACCGTCAGTCATAGTGTAAAATACTACGATCGACTGACACTATTTAACAGAAACCAATCTCAAAAACCATGACAGTCGACTGACAAACGTAGTGCAAATAACTGCGGTTGACTATTAGTGACAAAATGTGGCAATAGCCAAACATGGCAGTCGATTGCAGCGACTAGTTCAAAAGAACAACAGTCGACCGACAGTTACCCTGCAGTCGACTGACACGCAGTCTGTATCAGCCCCAAATTTCGAAAATCTCACAAACTGATATGTGTGTGTATATATAAAAGTATAGGATTTCATCTAATGAATCTACAATACAATTGGTGCAACCTTGGCCAAATCCAACTAAGTTCATATGCCAAATCAAACTTTTTCATAAATTTTACAAAATACCAATATTCCAAATTCACGGTATTGAAATACAAGTTATAAAGAAGATTTCTTTTTCATAAAATTCTTGAAATATCAGTGAACGCGGTCTTGAAATCCTTCTTGTACAGAAACATGAACATACATGCACATCAAAAATGAGATCTATCAAGAAGTAGACATTCATTAATCAATATTCTAAATTAAACTCAACAATTCTCAAGTCTTCCCCTTCACATCAGACCCATCTCAAACAAAAGTAAAACTCCTCGTACCCAGTTAAAATAGTGAGAAAAAACAGCGAATAAAGTTTCATATTCATCTATGTGCATACATGAAACCATTGTCTATTGCATACTAGTTACACATGATATAACACAATAAAGTAACCACTTTTGTGAAGTAAAATTTAGATCTTTTCTAATTTAGATAACATCTCAAGCAATCTCATACAATCTCTACATTAACCCATATATGATCAATCCAGCGTGGCATTAAAAAAGTAAGAATGTATGCAATATCAATTTTTGACCAACTATCCATGATGACTCTGTAACACCCCGTGTTAAAATATAATATATATGGGAAAGTATATACAAAGTAAAAATAGTTGAATAGTTGGCTGTATGTTAATTTGTGCTATGACATTATTGTTAAAATAAATGTGTGGAATGGTATATGGGAGGGTCCCACGTGAAAAAGGGATAACAGTAAGTGCTGTGTGCCTTGTTGAATGCTCTGCTGACGTGGCAATTCCACATGGGGCCCACCTTCATAAAACATTCCGCTGTGCACTTCATTCAGAAGAGAATAAGAGAATGGTAGATTGTTATAGTACCATATCGGTTAAATCAAAGAATAAAATATAGTATAAATATATTAAGCCTATGATCAAGAGTCACCTAATCGGTTAACCAACTTTTGAGAAGCAGTCTGTGGTGGGCAGTTGTACTACATAGTATCTAATTTGTCTTATAAATTGTATAAATTGTTCAAGCTAGGGGCAGGGGCGTTACAGACTCACACATCTATTTTTAATCGATTTATGAAGTTGTTGTTTAAATTATTCGGTCACAAGGATTTATCTCATAATAGATTTATTTCAAATTTCATAATCATCTCATTTCACAACATATAATCAATTCATCACATGAAAAAACAACAACTAAAAGAAATTACCACTAACCTCAAAGAAGATTAACTCGAAGAAAATAAAAGAGTTAAGGAAGCCTTCTCCTCCTCCTTTTGTAAAGCTTCGAGATCCAATCATCCAATTCACAAAATATTGAAGAGAAATGAAGTATGAGTTTTTCCCGGGGGAGAGAGGACGGCTGCAGTATATAATAGGCCGGGGGGGTTTCTTTTAAAATACTCTTTTAAGAATTATCTTTAGGGTTTTTGAGAAGATTTTATAAAATACTCTTTTAAGAATTTTTTTACATATATAGATCCATTATATTAGGTAGTTAGATAAACCAAATGAGGTAGGATTCATATCCCCTAAATCTCTCCAGATTGGCCTGCCACAATTGCAGGCCACGAAAATCTACGTTTGAAAAATTTTGCCTCTAAGTGGCACTTTGGCAAAACGACCCCCTTCATTTAGAAATATTACGAAAAATACTAATAGTGATTTATAAAATCCATAAAATTTACAATTATTATTCACTAAAAAATATTAGGTCCTCCAATTAAAATTCTTGACTTTGTGTTTCCAAGAAATATTTGCACGTATTTTGCACGTGCAAAAAGTTAAATTTCATAAAAAAGTTTATTAAATCACCAAAATTTACTTTAATTAATTTATTAATTCCAAAATCATTATTTAAAATTCTAGGGTGTTACAGAAAATTGCCTTCCAGGAGTGAGAGGCTTATGATAATGGTAAAAATCGCAGCAAATCAGGGCCATACGATTCCAGTACATATCTCAAAGTTTCTGCAGGGAGATTAACCATAACGGGTCTCTTTAATAAGCCAGGGCCTTCCCCATGCTTCTCTACAAGTAGGGCTGCAATCGAGCCGAGCCGAGCCGAGCCGAGCCGAATACCTTCAGGCTCGAACTTGACTCGTTTACGAAACGAGCTCAATTTTGAGCTCGAGCTCGGTTCGAGCCGAGCTTTGACCATATTCGAGCCGAATAGCTCGCGGGCTTAGCCTAAAAAAAAAAATCAAACTCGAGCTCGGCTCGTTTACGAAACGAGCTCGGATTTGAGCTCGAGCTCGGTTCGAGCCGAGCTTTGACTGAGCTCGAGCCGAATAGCTCGTGAATAGCTCGATTCGTTTGCAGCTCTATCTACAAGACATGGGCTTGTTTCAAGCCCATAAAAAGTGACAGACTAGGCCCACTAAGAAAGACCCAGCCCATCAATGCTCTTAGTCAAATCTCTTATCCCCAAATAACAGAACTTATCCCTTTAGAAGGAGATTCAAACAGGAGATAAGGAATTCATATCGATCCAATGGATTCATTTCGATCTCTTGATATGTTTTTCAGGCCTATAAATACCCCACATCGTCTTCAGTCAGAAGGTAATCAACAATTTCTCACTAAAACTCTCGTTCTCTCTCTGGTTCTGACTTGAGCGTCAGAGGTTCTGTCGCCGGGGCCAACCCTCGGTGTATCAGGCTTTTTGCAGGTCCATCGGCCGCATTAGCAACCGTCGGTTCTAAATCACGGTGTTCAATCAAGATCCAGATTCAATCTCAAGAGCTCCAACCGCATTTCACGGCGAAAATGAAAGGTCAGGTTTTTTGTAGTTTCCATCAACTATAACTCACTATTTGTTTGCTCCCACACCAAACTAAGTAGCAACAAGCGAAAATCCTTACCAGTGAACCACATCAATACTTGCAATTTCAGTGGTTTGTTAATTGGGATTTGCTATGGTACACTCTACTATCTACATCTATGCTCATTATCTTCTTTCTTGATTTACTCATGTTTGTTTGGTCGGTGACCAACGGTTTTGATCTTCTGAGTAAAAATATTTACATTATGTAAAGGCAAAATGAAAAATATGTGGGCTACATGTAATATTAGCCAAGGTAGGTGTAATAATAAAGGAAGAATTGTTTTTTTTTAATAAGAAAAAAATGGAACAAAATTATTTTCTTCTCATTTACTATGCTTTATGATTGAGTAAACACCCGAATATGCTTTCAGACTGAGAAAACATATCCAAACCCATTGATTTTGATGGGTAATTTGTCAAATTTACTTCCACAACTTGATATTGCAAAAAGTAATTCTCATTGGATCTTGAAGTTGATTTGAGATGGTGAGGGAACAGATTCCCATCTTATTTCTTCGTTGTTATGAAATTACATTACAGAAACGGCCTAGCTTTATTGTCAACTTGATGCGATCCGGTTTGTATGAGTTGGGTTGCCGGTTAGGTGTAGGATGGGTGATGTAGGATGACGTGTACCTTAGGGCAGGGAGGTTATGAGATGGTTATGATAGGGTATTCATAGGAGTTGGAGTGATGAGATTGGCTGTCCTTTTGTTAGTCAACAGTACTCATGGGCCGGGATGGTTAGGGTTCGGGTCGGTTACCCTATGGGTTGGATCCGCTTATAGATGCTTTGGGCATGTTGGCCTTGGGGTTAGATGGGTCGTTTGTATATTAGTATTCATCAGTGTCTTCACTCTCCGGGTCGGCCGGTTGATCGTGAAAATTAAGAAAGGATATTGAAAATATAATTTAGAATATTTGATTCATAGTCAAGTGATGCATGGTAGTTAGTTGGAACTTGGAATGCATGAGGTTGTCTTGCACAATCTTTTGATATTCTCATTGTGTGTACATGAAATCTTTATTAAGAATCATGAGTTAGGAACTAAGAATCGTATGAGTCTTCATGTTGTATTTGGTGTGTCTTTCGATATTATTTGGAGTTTTGTATGCAGACTATATAAGCTATGTTTGGCATTGATGTTGGTCAGCTTTGCTGTGGGCCAAAAGTGCAATGAACATAAAGCATTTTTCAGGAACCAAAATTGTTTGGCAACAAATTTGTAAAATTGTTGTCAGAATAACTAAAAAGGTTTTTGATAAATACCTCTTTAGTAATTTCTATTTAGAAAACTGTTGTGGGATTATAAAATTATTTAATAATAAAGTTTAAAAAATCTTTTGTGAAATAATTGAAACGTTAAAGAATTTAAAATTTCTTAGTACTTCTTTTTTAATTTTAATTTTTTAATTAATTGCATAAATTTAATAATTATTTTTTTTTATGTTTTAATTACATAAGAAAATTGAAATTTTGACTTAGGCATCATGAATTTAGTTATAAAATTTGGATCATCCTAAAAATTTATAAGCTTGTAAGATGTTAGTTTCACCCACTTTTTTTTTGCAATGAAAAAGAGAATGGCAGTGGAAAGAATGTGAAAGGAAGAAATGAACAAATGAGAAGAAAATAAGATGCAAAAATATTTTTTCATATTTGTTCCCTAAGAAAATCATTTATTTTGATATTTTGGTGTGGTTTGGGTTTCAAATATGATTTTTTTTTTCTTGAGTAAGACAGCATGGTCTCGAACCTGAGATTTCCCTTCGAAAAAGAAATTTTTTTAGACGCTTGAAGCCTTAAATTGGAGCGGTGAAATTTTGGAGAGAATATGAAGATTTTGAAAATCGCTTTGACTCAAACAAGTTTTTTTAAAAAAAACTGGCGAACACTTATAATTTTTAACCCAAATAGCTTTTAGTCTTTTAAAAGAGTTTTTAGCAGTTGGCGTGTTTTTGTTAATTTGAAAGGTTCCGTATGAATATTGTTAATGTATAATATCATTCCAACTTTTATTGTGCTATATATTCTCATAATTTATTTAGAATCATCTCATTATTCCAATAATAAACATGAAAACTTGTCATTTGTGTTTCAGTTGATTAGATTTGTCATTATGTCATTCCAATCTGATCATATATTTTTATGGGTATACGTTTGATTCCAATGTTGATGATTCAGCACTTTACCATAATTGATGACAATCTTTCCATTACAATGTGGAACATAGTATAATTCTTATGTAGAAACTATAGTAATTCTTCTTTATTTTTGTTAATGATACTTGATTGTAATACTCGTGCTATATTTTTGCTAAGCTAAAGTGAATCGTACTAAGTTCTTTTCGTTGAACTAGATACTTTTATGTGATTTGGTTTGAATTCTAGAGATGTGTCTCATGAAATTTTTATTTGCAATGTTTAATGTTTAGATACAAGTGCAAGCAAAGATAAAGGAGATGACCATGTCAACATAAATTTTGTAGATGACACTACAAGACTAACAGTCTTTACCGGCGTTTTTTTGCACATTTACCGGCGTCTATAAATGCCGCTGTAGATACCACCGGCGTTTTATAAATCACCGGTGCAAGTGTCGCTGAATCGTGCGTCGCTGTAGCTTAGGGACATTCACCGGTGTTTTTTACGGCCGCCGGTATAGGTTAAAACTACACCGGCGGCCGTGAAAACGCCGGTGAATGTGTGGGTGCCATTTCCGGCCATCGCCTACTTCGGCGTTGTTAAAACGCCGGTATAGACTGCCAAATTCTTGCTGAAAGCTTCACCGGTGCTTGTAAAAACGCCGGTGTAGCTAAATTATTTTTTAAAAAATTTTTAAAAAAAATAAAATTAAAAAAAATTAAAAAAAAAATCAGCACTCTTATAATCAAAACCAATTGCAAGAGACCCATTAGATCATACATTGATCATTCTTAAAACAAACAATAGCCCAATTGTGCTCAGATGTGCCTAGGTAAAACCATATATACAGACATGGAGGATTTTGTTATACAGCTAGCATCCTTAGTTCACAGTGAACCCATTTTTGATCAAAAAAACATGCCAAGATGACAATTAGATGCATGTTTTCAGCTTCTTTAACAGTAAAAGAAAATCAAAATTTCCAGTATCTAAGCATTTATGTTTCTCTATTACTTCTTCATCCCAACTACCATTGATGTCTGTGGCTTCAAAACAAAGGCAACACAAGGTTTGTTCAGCCCAATTGTTGTACAGACATGGAGGATTTCGTTATACAGCTAGCATCCTTAGTTCATAGTGAACCCATTTTTGATCAAAAAAACATGCCAAGATGACAATCAGATGCATGTTTTCAGCTTCTTTAACAGTAAAAGAAAATCAAAATTTCCAGTATCTAAGCATTTATGTTTCTCTATTACTTCTTCATCCCAACTACCATTGATGTCTGTGGCTCCAAAACAAAAGCAACACAAGGTTTGTTCAGCCCAATTGTTGTACAGATATGGAGGATTTTGTTATACAGCTAGCATCCTTAGTTCACAGTGAACCCATTTTTGATCAAAAAAACATGCCAAGATGACAATCAGATGCATGTTTTCAGCTTCTTTAACAGTAAAAGAAAATCAAAATTTTCCAGTATCTAAGCATTTATGTTTCTCTATTACTTCTTCATCCAAACTACCATTGATGTCTGTGGCTCCAAAACAAATTCAACTACAATCATGATGTCTGTGGCTCCAAAACAAAAGCAACACAAGGTTTGTTCAGCCCAATTGTTGTACAGATATGGAGGATTTTGTTATACAGCTAGCATCCCTAGTTCATAGTGAACCCATTTTTGATCCAAAAAAATCAGCACTCTTATAATCAAAACCAAATGCAAGATACAAAGTTTATTCCTGTGTTCATAAATTAAAAAGCTCAGATAGGATTCAATCATCACTAGTTACTCCTATAATTCATTTATTCAATGAATCATGAAACATAGTGTGCAACTTCAGAAGCATAATCCATCTGATCATCACTCATTCACTCGAAAATAATGAGAAGAAACTCCATTTGTTCACTGTTTTTACTCAAGCATATTTAGTTGTTCTCACAAATACTATGGCATAAATTACCCAAGCATAATTAGTTGTTCACTGTTTTTTATTCAGAATTGTATATGTATACATTACATACATTATAACATTTTATCTCAAATAAATAACCAATTCCCATGAAACCCATCTTGAAATTCTAACAAAATGTTTGATCGCAACTCTATTAATTCTCATCTACCATCAACAAAATCCATACAACAATATCAAAGAAACCAAACAAACTCTCCATTATACACTCAAACAACTTCATCTAAAAACAACTTCATCTAAAAACCATACTAACCCCTAAAAAACTACAAACAACAAAAGCATGACTAGAATCAATTCCGGTTAGTACAATAAATCAAGAACCGATCAAAACCCTAACCCTAATCAAGAACCGATCATTAATTAACCTATTCTCATATTCTCAAATTCATACTAGAATAAACTTTAGGGTTTGAAATTCCTTACTTGAGTTGATTGGGGGAGGGGGGACGGCGGTTTTTGAGAGGGAGAGAGAGATTGGGAGAAGGGGGACGGCGGGGGGTCGCGATGGAGGACGGGGGGCGGGCGAAGGGGGGCAGGTGCGGCGATGGGGGAAGTGGCGATGGCGGGGGAGGGGGAAAACGACGACGGCGGGAGGGGGAGGCGTCGATGGGGAAAGGAGAGAAATGAAAATTTTGGGGAAAGTATACGTATAGGGTTTGGGGAAATTGGGGAAAGCGGGAGAGCGCGAGAGAGTGGGAAAAATTGGGGGGTTTTTTTTGCGATCGAATGAGAAAATGGTAGAGGGTTTGGGGGAAATTTATTCCAAGACCCTATACCGGCGTTTTAACTAAAAACGCTGGTGAATGGGAGAAGATTTTTTTACCTGTATACTTTCACCGGCGTGTTTTATTAAAACCCCGGTGAATATAGCCTTCACCGGCGTTTTAATAAAAAACGCCGGTGAATATCATAATTCCCCGGCGTTTTATAGAGGCCGCCGGTGTATAACCATCCTGTTTGACGCCCCATTCATGGTCTCTTCCTACCCCGGCGTTTCTGGTAAAACGCCGGGGAATATACGCCGATAAATCCATCGTGTGTTGTAGTGTGATGATTTGCTCGATCTAGGGGAGTAAACATAAAGCAAACTGCAAGGATAGCATAGCGGTTTAAACCTTTTAAGAATAAATTAGTTCACATGTTTGGTGTAATTTCTATTGAGTAAAAGACTTTACATTTTTAAAGCTTAAAACAGTTATTTTGGTTTTAAAATTTTATTTGCTTTTGTTGAGTTTCAGATTATGAAAGGGTTTTTTTTCCATGTTCGTTTAGTCATTGTGAACTATTTAGCTTGGATATGGTCTTGAAACTATTTAACTATTTTGGCTTAGTCATTATTGAACTATTCACATTTTATAATTGACACTACAAGAAAAAAAGTCCATACCGGCGATTCTATCCTGACGTTTTTTTCTCGTTGCATTGATAAAATTGGTTAGGGAATTGTATTTAACCATCAGTGAATCTGATATGAAGTATATATCATAGATATAACCTAGTTCTATGTTTTGGTATGCTTCAATAGTCAGCCATTTTGTTATTTCATTTTTTCTTTAAAAAAAAAAAAAAAAAATTTGCCTATCCCGGTGTTTTTGGATTAAAACACCGAGATAGGTTGATTTTTTTTTAAAACGAAACAACATATCTCGGCATTTTAGACCAAAAACGTTGGGACATATGACTTTTTCATTTTTTTTGAATAAATGCTCTATACCGGCGTTTTTATATTAAAACACCGGGATAGATAGGTCTATAACGGCGTTTATAAAAAATGCCAGGACATATCCCATATCTGTTCCGACGCTCGCTATTGTGGTGAATCTGGTGGCGTTCCGATAAACGCCGCTACGGTCAATCCCGTTGTTTATAAACGCTGGGATAGCGCTAAAAAAGTCGGAATTGGCGTTCTGTGTTGTAGTGTAGTTTAGTCCTTAGTTATGAACTATATCTTTGGTGATAAGTGTCTTTATTAAATATTGCTATTGATGACAGTGTGCTTTATGTTGTACTGGTTTGATAATCTATTATATTTTATATATATTGAGAGTATATGGGGAGATTGTTGGATATATATGTATATTCTTATATATATCCGATTACTATTTTGTATTATATCTATATCTTATACTAACTAGTGTTACCCTGTGCAAATTGCACAGACTAAAATACTCTTAACAGACTTATAAAATTATATGGAATTTAAACAATACAATGATGATATGCACTGTATCTTTTTTTCTTCAATTTATCTTATTAATAACATGTGCTACTCTTGTCTGGAAAACCCAAATAATTATATTTTTATCTATTTCGGTCATATTCTTTGAAACCATTAATGATCTGTTTTGTTCAAAGGAGAGGAGGGGAGGGGAGGGATTTTAATGGAAGTGAGGGGAGGGGAGGTAAAGAGAGGGAAGGGATTTTCATCATATTTTCTGTTTGGTTCGATGAGAGAAAGAAATGGGAGGGGAGGGAAAATAATTATATTCTTGTTTGGTTCACAAGGGGAGGGGAGGGATTTTATAATTAAATTACTTTTATGCCCTTTTATATTTTAGGAGAGCCTATGCATTACTATTTCTAATTCTAACTTGGTATTCTTTATTGTACTTCTTGTTAACCTAACTTAGCAAAATAATACATGCAGGACGATAAGCAGATACAATTAGTCCCAATAAAAATGCTTAACAATAATTGGATTGGAAAAATTACTATGGAGAGGAAAAATTAACAAGAATTGTTTGAAACACATTTGGAACTAATAAATGCTTCCCAAACAAAAACACTGACATAACATTGAACAAAAATCGTCGCATGCAATTTAACAAACCGTAAGATAACTGTTTGCCCCTCAGTTTTCGATATCGCAACCATCTTCAAAACCCCATCTGTTACATCATAAAAAAAATTGGATGAGATATCAGCTTGCTCACAAGCAATCCCACTAGTGCTCTTATATCTTTAGTGGCTTGCTGACCTATGAGGCCTTCAGGTACAAGAGCCTCACCAACACAAACATTGCGATAGTAGATAACAGATACCGACTTGTTGTATTGAAACAGAGTTAAGTTTGGATTATTAACCAGGACATAGACCCTGATAATCACGCTAAGGATAACCTTAGGGGCAAGGCTGAACTCAAAGTGAAGAAGGTCAACAGGAGTGGGAGAAAGAGAGTCGGGGAGAGAGAGGATCTGCTTTTTAGGTTTAGATTAGGGATTTATATCTAAAAAGTGCAATTTAGTCCAATCAGTTAAAAAAAATTAGACCCACTTTCCCTCCCCTCTAAATTCTCCCAATATTGGAGGGGAGCCAAAATTAGATCAGGAGGGATTTTGTACCCATCCATTCCCCTCCCCTCCCCTCCCAATATTGGAGGGGAACCAAAGGATCTTTAAACATTACTCTTAGATTCATCAAATATTTTAATCTCTTTAGCAAATAATTATACTATATATACAATCCAAAATAAGAGAGGATGTTAGAACTTGATCAATACATTAATCTCATATTTTCAATATTCTAAAAAAAAATAAATATATAATCCAAAATAAGATAGGATCTTACAACTTCCTGAATACCTTAATCTCGGCGAAGATTTGGGGTATGGCGTACGACTGCTGCTTGGATTTGGGCGGACTGGCGAACAACGAACGATTATGGTTGAGTTTTTGGCTAGGGACGACGGCAAGGATAGGCGAACGATGACGAATTGTAATTGGGTGGACTGGTGGACGGCGAACGGTGACGGTTTGGATTGGGACGGATTTGCGAACGGAGAACGGTGACGGGTGGGTTTTGGGTGAGGATGGGTTGGGGGATTTGAGGAGAGGAAGAGTTTTTTGTGTTTTGTATATTTTTTTAATTTTGTTTTATTAAGTTGAAGGTGTGGTCTGCACGTGGTAAGATAAGTTTGAACTCCTACTTTTGCTCATCTTTCTCTATTTCAAAATAGAGAAAGGAGGAAGGGGGTAGTCATATTAGCTTATGATATAATATAATAGGAGAGAGTCTATCCCCTCTCTCCTTTCTACATTTTGAAATAGAGAAAGGAGAGAAAAAATAGGGATTCCTATTTAACTAACACGTGTACTATGCACGATTTTATTAAAAAAACAAAAACAAAATAAAAATCTCAATCCCTCAAACATAGTCTCTTCTCCTCTCACTTTCTTAATTTCACAAAATCTCACGTCTCTTTCCAAACCCACCCCTATCTCCTAACTTAGAATTAGGTTTTTTAGGAAACAATATTCATAAAATTATTTTAATATGATTTTCTTAGTTTATCATCTTTATCCTAACATGTTCTATAATGCATGGTTTATAATGTATAACATATTTACTGAATATTAATAATGTTATAATATTCGTGTTAACATAAATTAGTTGAATTTGCGACATCTTTTCATTGCATGCATTTTTTTTAGCTTTGGTAATATTTAATTTGATAACATTATGGTTTTGTAGTGATTCTCTAAACCATCTGCTTATATGAGGATGATAATAAAAATTTCATTAATTACGGTAAGAATGATATTCATAAGTTTCTCTCAATTCTCTCACTCTTTTTAAGAGTTGTATATAATTTTATGAATCTCTTAAAACAATTTTAGGTTGTACAATTTTGCTCAAGGTAACACTAGTGCAATATTACAAGGTACTTATTGTACTGGGTTTACATTTTATCATGCACATCTAAAGTAGCATTACTGACAAGCCTGTCAATCAAAATATCCCCACTTTTCAAGTAAATATAAATTTCTCCACCCATCTCCATCAATCAAGTCTCAGCATAGGCTCCACAAATTGAAACAAAAGCGGTGTTCTGTCGGTTCAAACTTATCTTCCAGCATCATTTTAAACATGCTGATACAACTATTATAATCCCTAACTTTAACATAGCATGCAGTCACTGAATTTGAAAAGACAGAGTCTTTCAAGCATTGCATGGGAAATCTTAGGTGCAGCCACAGCATCACCCAACATCACATTCCTTGCTACCACAGAATCCCAAGATGCTACATTCTTCTCGGGGATTCTGCCACAGAATCCCTCAACTGTATCAAAATCCCTATGCCGACCATAAGCAGTCACCACATCATTCCATGTCACTGTGGTTCTCTCCGACATTTCCTCAAACACTTTGTGTTTATGGTCAATTCGACAATATTTTTCGTACTATTGCAATCAACGAATTCTAAACATAAATATCTAAATCAAGGCCAATGTGAGCTCAGAGCCTTTAGAGAGGATCAACATGGAGACAAGTTCAAGTTCGATAAAAGGATCAATAATTAATCTAGAGCAAGCTCTGTGGAGTGATATATATTAGTTCTAGTATATTCCTATGGTTAACGTGTGCATTGCACATAAATATTACTTGTATAGACATCGATTTTGGGTTGTTGAGTCTAAAGTCCAATACCCAAAGTAGTGTATAACTCTCTCTATGTATATAGTAGCTAGAGGCAGTAGTCTAGATGTTCCAATCTAATACCTAATATAAAATATCTTAAGCAAAACCTATGTAATAACCCTAATTCTTTTGTTTGCTCTTATTAATTCTTCGTCAGAAGTCAACATTAGCTGCAGGAATCCAAGTTTCTCAGTGTTGGTGATCAATAAACATAATTGGTGGCAACTAGCAGTTCATTCAGCCAAAATACAGATTTTGTATTGTTCATACTTTTACAAGGAGCAGTCTAGGAACTTGCCCCTCCTTTTGGAACCCTTGATGATTTCTTTTCTTTTCTTTCTTTAATTATCAAACTTTTGCAAAAAGTTTCTAGCATCTCAAATAATTGGATTAATAATTCAACCTAACCGATTTATACATGTCCTACCATTGCCATTTGAGTCGTTTGCATCATCAACCTGCGCACTGTCGGCTGCCGTACTGCAATTAACTACAACAAATATGCCATTTGATAGCATTTTGTAAATGCTATCAAAGACCTACGACAGTGTTTCGCAAATGCTATCGTTGCCCCCGCTGTAAAAAGTCCATAGCGTTTTGTAGAAACGCTATCGTATTTATAGCGTTTTCAAAATGCTATAAATACGATAGCGTTTCGTAGCGTTTTCGAAACGCTATAAATACGATAGCGTTTTGTAGAAATGCTATTGTATTTATAGCGTTTCGAAAACGTTATCGTATTTATAGTAGTTTTTCAAATAGTATGCCTTTAATAGCATTTCGAAAACGCTATCGTTTTAAGAGGCATTTTTTTACAGCGTTTTAAAAATGCTATTTCTTTTGACCTGTATGCAAAAAAAAAAAAAAAAAAAATCTAAAGATGCATATAAAAGTTTTGAAAATTCTCCAGATGCATATATATAAAACATCAATAACACCATTCAACCTATACATGTTTTGAAAAGTTGTGTACATGTATATCAAAACCTAACATCATAAAACAATTCCGTACAATGAACTTGAATCCGTACAATAAACTCATAAAAAATTACATCTTTCACAGTTAAAATCAATTGAATCAACATGAATATTTATCAACAAGTAGTTAGTTAAGCCTCAGGAACAAGTAGTTAGTTATAAAACAACATAGACCGTCAGCTCTGCCTCTTCTGCATCTCTATCCAGCATACCGCCTTGAGTCGCACTATGACCAATCACGAATCACATCACTATTCCCTTCTTTTTCTCCAGTCTCTTGAACTTAAAACCTAAATAAACACACATACAAAAATTTAAAACTAAATTTTTTGTGTAAATTTATTAATTCTACTTCAAATAGATGACTCGTTTGTTTCAATTAGGTCATTAGATAAGTCATGAATTTGATACAAAGAAACGAACTTTGAAAGTATATATGTTACTACAAGCTAAGCTTTAATTTTCCATTTTTTTGGCACATCAACCATCCATTTTACTCGATAAAATTAATTCAAGAAGGGGTTTGAGACTCCTAGCATCTTCAAATATAAAAGAAATACTCCACTAGTTGGCATTTCCTTTATATACACTTATTAAAATAAGGAGACATTATTAAAATTAGGAGATCATATTACTACGTAGGTGCTTAGATCATTTCATTACATATAAGTTAGTTGAATAATAGACAAACTTATAAACATTTATAATGCTGCAGAAAAGTAAAAGAATGATTATATAGTCACTGCTGAAAAACATCAAGAACCAAGAACTGCAGGAATACTGATATTTAAGGGATGAACAATATATAAGAAGTGATCCATAGATAAAGTGAGAGCTAAAGAAATTTTATACCTAGAAAAATTTCCTTCAACCTCTGAACTCCCAATCTAAAAAAGGTCCAAAATATTCGATTAATATTGTACAGTATGCCAACCCTACATGTTGAGTTCAGTTTCATAACAGATTAAATTTCAATATCACTTCAATAACAAAAATTATGAATATACCTATATATCCAACAATTATGAGTTGTTAAGAGCGTCACCGTGAACACAAAGAAAAGTCTAAACTTGAACCCAACGTAAAATTATTCTTGCAAGCTTGATCATACCTATCAAGTCACAACACACACAAAAATTTATCAAAGCAAACCCAAAATAACATATGCAATAATAATTAATTGAAAAGTGTTGCAAACATGGAAATTCTATTTTTACACTAAATACTTGCACACTTACCACACAAGAAATTCGTAAATAATGTAAACACGTCAATCTACCATGCAAACGTGAACTTAAGTGACAACAGTAGCGATAAAACATACATAACACACATGCTTACTAAAAAGGAACAAAACATACAAAGTGTGAAGAAGACTCACTACATGTGCTTTTATGTCAATCAATTTTAATAACCAGTTGATGTAAACATCTAGATTTCTATCAAACAAGAAATATTTTGTGTCAGAAACACCATCTAGAAAATTTTGTACATTCTTCGAAAATAACAAGAATGAAAAACACAAGGAAACTTCATTTATTTAATCTCTCCATTTCAGAATCTTTCCATTACTATTTAGTAATAGAATCCGATAATGTAAACGTACGTATTCATGGTTGATAGGATAAAGGTAAGACAGACGAATATTCATGGTTGTTCAAACCTGGTACAAGTTTGCTGATCCTGATACACGAGTTGCAAAAGGTCCTTTCATACCAAAATTACCCTGAGAAATGATATAACTATTAAGTATTAGATGAATACAGATAAGGTATACTAACAACAAAGAAATTGATGCTTCATCAATAAACAAATAACACAAAAAAACTGTTCACAATTATAAGCAGCAACTTTTGCATTATCCACTTTAAATCTGATGGTCCTAAACATTTCAGGAATAATGTAACGATGATAGAACGTGAAAAGACTTGGTTATATACTACATTTCGAAACTCCTTGATTACCAACCCTTTTCTGCTATATAAATCCTCATAGGAAAAGAAAATCAATCAACTAAGAGCCACACTTTATACCATTGCTCTGATAACTATTTTCAATTTGTTACTAGAATAAAGGTTACAATCTCTCCTTCAACTGGTTCTTTGTGGTACTTCATTATGAATTCTTTCACCCATGTTGCGTAATACTAAGTTCTTGGAAAACCCCATATGTCCATTCTGCTAGTTCTCATAAATGCTGCTTATTTCGTGGCAGATTTAACTATGGGTCTATCCTGACGTTTCATACAAACGCCGGGATAGAAATGCCGCTATAGACTCTTTTTCTTGTAGTGCTTGCCCCTTCCCCAATTTACTCAATATAAAACTAACGACAATAAACTTTTTATAATAACTCAAAATCACTCCATATGATATCCTGACAGTACATTTGAACAATTGTTAGTAATCTACGTACCTTATAATCCAGGCTCCACTAGTTACAAATGCCACAACTGGTTTAGATCCATTGGTATCAACAGGTTAATGGCTACTGTCTCCAATGTCTCCTGCACAAAGTAACCAACCATATTGTTACTGAAAATGATGCAGAAAATTATTAATTTCCAGTATATATAAATATCAACAAGTTAGTAAATGATGCAGCTCTATAAATGCCCTCTAGTTATATGAACCTAATGGTTTTCTGCAAAAAGATGCAGCTTACAGTGATGATGCAGCTCTTTTTATTCACAAACAAAAAAAAGAAGAAAAATCTTTTTTGTAATATAATTTACTATCCTATGCATAATGCCAGCATACCTCAACTTTCTGTAGTTCCAAAGTCTAATCGGAAATTTCTATTAACAACTCATGTTCCAGTATAAATGGCTCTACAAGGCCATCCAACTTAAATCTTAATAAACCATCTGATGAAGCGATATCTGTTTTCATTGATAGCCTTATGCAGTTGCCTTCAAATTCAAGGACTTTCACTTCAGATAATTTGTCTTCAATTTGGCCAACTGCTTCAATCCTAAGACACACGAAAAACTATGCATTCATAAAGGATGGAAATTATCACATAACTACATAAGTGATGTATGCCACTAGAAAATCAGTCATATCTGAATGTGTAAAGGATGAAGTAAAGAAAATAAAAGGGAAAGATCCATCCGCAAATGCATCACGAAAAAGTTCATGAAGTCACTATTTTCATCATAGATCTACTGATGTTCACTTAGTGGTAGATGCCAAAGGGGATGACACAAGCCACCGACTGGTTCACATGATAATCTAGGATCAGAAGCTCTCCTGCTTGAGTGTATCCTAACAGCAAGCATTTTCATTTACATAGTGTGCACTTAATTTCCACTTTCACATTGAATGTAATCTAATTATTTTTTTGATGAACCGGATAGAGTCTAGCGACTCCAGCCATGCAATAATAATATTATAAAAGCAAAGGACTGTACAAATAAAGTTTTACAAGTCGTAAAACCCACCGATACATGTGAAAAAAAGAGAGCAGCGACAAAAAGAGTTAGGCTAAAAAAGATAGACAAGCTAGAACAGTAGGAACAAATACACAGAATCCAGAGAGCACCAATGGTTGATGGTCAGCAAGCTGAAACGCCATCCCCAGGAAGCGGTGTGCCCTCTTGAAACCCCTATAGTGGAGGGGCCGCTAACAACCAGGGACACGCCCCTGCGAGGCAATAGCGAAGCTCCATCCTCCAAGGACCAAGCTGAAGGGGAGAACAAAAACTAGAGGCATCTGCTGAACATCTTGGAGCACTGAAAAAACACTCCGATGCCTGGCAGCTATTGATCGCCGAGACTGGCAAGGGAGCCAAAAATGCTCACGACGCCCAAAATGAAAGCAAACAGTCTGGGCATGGCCAAGCAACCAAAGAAAGAAAACCTCCCAAAAATCTCACCAACAACCTACTACCACAATAGGCCGCACCGAAACGGAACCCGGGAGAAAAAATAAGTAGCAAGCTAACAGTTAACAGAGAAAAACAGTGTAGGGGTTAATTGAAAAGAAACACAAACCCAAATAAATAAACAACGAGGCAAAAACACCTCCACTGGTCAAAACTCACAGTAAGCATACAGAACATCCTCGATGCAAACACTACAGAGTAGATAGAAACATAGAGACAAGCATCATATTTCAGCACAATAAAATGCATCAAAACACACAACCCAGCATCAGATACATCCAGAGGTACAGGCAAGAAATGCCTGCCCCCCAAAAGGCCGGGTATCCAACAAAATAAGAACAACCATACCTGTAATGCCTTGATTTTTCAATTAATGAAAAATTATTTTATTTTGCACGTAGTGTGCACGTGCAATATTTTGGTTGAATTAAATACTATAATTATTTTTATTGTGATGTGTATAAATATTTAAATATGTGTTTTCAAGTTATTTTATACAAAAGCCTTTTCTTTAAATAAATAGAAAGCCTTATTTTAAAGCCTTTTTCTTAAAAGCCCAAAATGTGATTTATTTATTTTATTTAAAATAAATATTTTGGTCCAAAACTAAAGCCCATGGATTAATCTATTTTTATTTAAACTTGTCATGTAGAAGACTATTTTAATACTATTTTATTTTTGTACAAATTAAAATGTACAATTTTGGTCCTAGTTGCATGCACGTGCACTACACGTACACGTGCAATGCACAATTCTCCATGGGGGCCGGGATTGCTTCTTTTTGGAGGGAGATTCAAAAGTTGAGTGGTGATCATGGTGGTGGTTATTTAGGTGTGGGTGGTTTTTATAACTCCTACTCTAATCTTGGCCCTCCATCCTACAACCAACTAGTCAATCCTAGCCCTCCATTTCACTTGATTTCTAGTATAAATACCCCCACCCATGGCTATATTTATATGCAATTATATCTTCCCAAACCTATAGTCTAATTTAGTAATAGTTGTGAGTTAAAAAGATTGAGAGATTGTGTGGGATTGCTTGCATTTTTCCAAGGAGAAGGAGGCCGGCATCATTCCAAGGAGAGGAGCATTCGGTTTGCTTGGTGTTCATGGAGCTTGTGCGCGCATCGTCTAGGAGGAGGTGCATCTTGTTGCAAGGATTTGTTGCGTGTGTGTTTGTTTCTCTCCACACAAGGTGGGTAACCTTTCATATTTCTAATATAGGGATCCATGCTAGATTTGACTATCAAAATGATGCATGAAAAATATTAATAAGAACACACTTTAATTGAGAAGTTAGTCTATGAATTGATTGAATGTTGTGATTAACTTGTATGTGGTTCTAGTATTAATTTGAGTTGTGGGCTAATTCTCCCTATTTTCTGATTAGGAATATGCCAGTATTTTATTGAACCATGAAGTATGAAAATGATTAATAAGCATGCTCATTAAATTTGGAAAATGACCCCTAATTGATTGGATTGTTGACATGGAATTAGTATGTAGTTCTATCGTTAAAATTATAAGTTGCATGTGTAATTGATTATGAGTATAGATTGATGGAAGAAAATACATTTATTACCATCACAAATTATATGTAAAAGTTAGTACTTTGTTAATGCTAATGTATGTTTTGAAGAGATCTTTTTGAGTTATTGTGGGAATGGATAAATTCAAAATGAATGTGTATGTTGAATAAAAGATTAATAACAGTAGTTTAATATAAGAAAATTGTGGATAAAAAGATTAGAAGGCCAATTGTTAAGCAATGTCAAAAAATGAAAAATATAGTAGTTATAATGAAAAATTCATTGAATTGGGTGAAAAATATATTTTTATTAGTACAAAAATTATTTTAATCATACTGATATGAAAATCATGTGAGGGGAAGTCAATCTGGAATTTTTCAGTAACTTCTATAAAAGCAATATGAAACAAAGTTTAATTGAACATCAAGATGTTTTTAACAACAGTGGCAATTGATTCCAAAAGGGTTTTTAAATGGTACTGTGACAACCTGAGCATATGGCTCAAGTGGTCACTGTGTGCGGCTGTGTTCTCTTGGGTGACTGGTTCGAACCCCTGCGGCATACAATTGTTTTTATTTTTTTTAAACATGAGAATCAGTGACAGAGAATAATAAATACTCTCTGTCTCCTCTTCTAATCGCTAGCACAAACCGGCCTAGCGGTCTGTGCTGTTGGCTGTGTTCTCTAGGGTGCGGGTTCGAATCTTGCTATCGGCAAGATTGGAAAAAATTATTTTTTTTGGGTTTTTAAGTGTCCAAAAAATGTGAAAAAAATATGGTTATTCTCATAAAAATGTAAGGGACTTTTTAAAAATGGTTTGGGGATTATTTGAATGAAATTAACTATGATTTAGAGTTAAAATACATAAATAGGAATGTGGCTCTATATGTGTTATTGATGTGAAAGTATAACTTAAAAGAATAAGTGAAATGAGGGATTAGAAATTGATTTGGCAAAAAAGAAACTTGGTTGTGTGACTTAATGCAATTTATTTCTCATTTGTGGAACAATATGAAGTATGCATATTTGGTAATAGAGTGGAATTTGATTCGTTGTGATAATTGATAAAGTGCATGGAATTTATATACAGTTATGGACTTGTGAACAAATTAAGAATCATGAATTGAAAAGAGAATATACATGTGAGCATGAGAACTCAACATGGAAAATTTATGAGTTGAAGATTGTGAAATGAAAATTGAAATAGAGTTGCTAAGTCTCCCCCGGCATTGAGAAATGAAATGAAATGAAATAAAATTAGACCAAGGTTGGTCATGTTGAAATGAATGAATAAGTCCGGTTTAGTGGAGAGGCTAACTCTAGAGATTTAATTTTTGTTCATGATTTTTAATAAGATTAAGGACTAGTACATAGTGGAGACGTGATGAAAGTAGAAGAAAAACATGAGTATGGGGGCCATTGGATAGCGGTGTGAGAGCGATCCACAGGCTGCCTGCTTGATGCGTCAAGACATGGCATGGGCGCTACTCCAGAATTATCGTCCCGGTGGCGACGCTCGTGGGATGTTCGAGTGGCTATGGGTGGTGCCATTGTTCCATGGCGGAGGCTGAATTGTCCAAAGGTTGCCTGCTCGATGCGTGGTGTCAGTGCGTGGGATTCCCCTCCAGGCTGCCTGGACATGGGCTCATAGATCATAGGACATCTAAGACACTACCGTAATTACAGTAGTAGATTAAGACATAACGAGGGATTGAACCCTACAAAGATGAAGAACGAATAAGGGCTTGCCCTCGGACCTATGTAGTATGGGATGCATAGAATCCGAACAAGTGCGCATTAGTGTCATGTAATATAAACAAATGCATTAAGGACTAAGTGCACAATCACAACACGACATCAATAGGGTAGTCCCTTTAGTTTGAAATGTGACAAGTTTGTGTTTGCTAAATATAGAAAGGTGAGTTATACTATTTCCGGCATAGAGAGGATGGCCGTGTATAATGTTCGTCGGTTGAATAAACTGACGTACCCACAGTCTTATATGCAGGTAAATGGCTTGTTAAAGGTTAAAGAGGAATGGACGCTTAAAGATTATACCATGTTGTTGTACATTTGTTTAATTGTTGTAAATTTTACTTCCGCTGTGCAAATGTAAAAGTGTAATATTGATGTAAGCTCTGATGTAAAGTGAAAAGTTTAAATTCCCCTGTAAAATTGTACTAAAGAAAGTGAAAAGATCCTGTAGAACATCTCGAATTCAGTGTATTTGGGATTCGGGGCGTTACAGAGTGGTATCAGAGCCACGCTTTCTATGCTTTTCACACTTGTACAAATTTATATGGAACGACACCCTAGATGTGGACATTAGAGTGTGTGTTTGAGTCTAGAGATTTAAATGTAAGTGACTTACATTTGTGTTGCTCTAAGATTTATGCTTCTTCCCCTCTATTTCTAAGATGGCTGATCACTTCGACCCTGCTGGAGATGACGACTGGCTTATCATTGAGGAAGAGTACCATCCTGGACAAGCTGATTCTGAGGACGAGTACTATCCAGGGCAAGCAGATTATGACGGTGAAGAATGGCCTGAATCCCGAGAGATCACCCCACCTCCGGATTCATCTGATGACTCTTCTTCTGACGAAGAAGAAGAACTAGTTCCAAGTGGTCTTGTGACTTCTCTTCAGAGGCAGGTAGAGATGCTGCGAGAGAGAGTCGGATTGTTGGAGGCTCAGCTGGCGAAACGGAAGGATGACTTCTCTGTTCTCAGTCATCAAGTATGGGAACTCGAGAAGAGGAAGAACCTGACTGATGTGCTGAAGGATGAAGTTGATGAACTACGGGAAGAACTTCGAGCAGCGAAGAGGACCCGTAGGAGTTAGACTGTCTTAGCTTCTTTTATTTTCCATTCTGATGTCAAAAATGTTTCCAATTCGAATGTATAAACTTTGGAATTCAATGAAATGCAAGTTGGTTTAAAATTCTTGTCTTATACTTCGAATTTGATGGATCTTTTGCATCAGAATATGTCGAGAAGAGGAGCTAGGAATGGGAAAGGTTTGGATCTGGGGACTGAACTTGCAAGGGTCTACCAGACGCTCAATACAGTGGCTATGAACCAAGGAAGGGGGCCGGCGAATCTAGTGCCCGAGGCGATTAAGCTAGTGGAATCATTCAAGAGAATGAAACCACCCGTTTTCGAGGGAAAGTCAGACCCAGATGCGGCTGACAACTGGATCCGTCAAGTGGAGACAATCTTCGAGGTGTTGGAGACCCCGGAAGGTAGCAAGGTCAAGTTGGCGACTTTGCAACTAGAGAAGGATGCGGCGGTTTGGTGGCAATCCATGAAGAGGACCATGGGATGCATAGTGCTTGGCTGGGAGGAATTTCTTGAAGAATTCCGCAGTCATTATTTCCCCTCCGACGTCCAGGAGAAGAAGGCAATGGAGTTTCTGTCGCTACAGCAAGGTAGCATGTCGGTGAGAGCGTATGAGACCAAGTTTACTCAGCTCTCTAGATATGCTCCAGAACTGGTGATGGATGAAGCTAAGAAGGCTCGTAAGTTCGAGCATGGATTGAGGCCGAGCTTGAGATCCCGGATGATACCTCTTGGTATCAGGCGATTCGACAAGCTGGTCAAGAGGGCGGCAGCGACGGAGGCAGATATGGAGCAGTTCCATGTTGTTCAGAACCGGAGGAACAACTGGCAGTCTGGAAAGAGGCCCGCCAATTCGAGAAGTTTCAAGGGGCAACCATCTGCACAGAGGTTCAAACCGACAGGGGCGAACGCTATTGGTGTGGCTGGAGGACCTGGAAACAATGTGGTGAGACCTCCTGCGGTGACTTTCTTCAACTGTGGTGAAATGGGACATTACCGATCTCAATGTCCCAAACTACGGAATGGTGATAGCAATGCACCAACGCAGCAGGCTGGGAAGAGGCCGTACCAATCAGGGCGAGTATTTGCCTTGACGGAAGCTGATGCTGATGAGGCAGATCAGGTCATCTCTGGTACGAGGGCTGGTGTTTAGAGTTTTTGTCATTTCTTTTCCCGCTTATATTGTGAAACTGTTATGTAATGGTGTGTATTATATAACAGGCGAACTATATCTTAATGGAATGAAAGCTGTTGTATTGTTCGATACTGGATCCTCTCATACATTTGTGTCTCCAAAATTTGCTAAAGTGTTGGGAGTTGAACCGAAGATTTTACCAGGCAAAATCTTAGCAGTAGCTACTCCGTCAGGGAAAACTTTAACCGCTGATCGGTATTATGCTGATTGCGAGATTGTGATTGGGGATAAAATCTTTGGCATTGATCTGATCGAGCTGACTATCTTGGAGTCGATGTTATCATTGACATTGATTGGATGTCGGTGTATAGTGCAAGCATCGAGTGCAAGACCAAGACGGTAACAGTGAAGGCTCCAGGTGGACCTGAAGTCACTTTCCAAGGGAAGCAGAAATGTTCTAAGCTGGTGGCAACTATCCGCAAGGAAGAGACTCCTGTGGAAGTGCAAGGGATTCCTATGGTTCGGAACTATCCGACTGTGTTCTTGGAAGATTTTCCTGGGTTACCCCGGCATCGTGATGTAGAGTTCAGCATCACTGTTCAACCTGGAAGTGCACCCATTTCTAAGGCACCGTATAGGATGGCTCCAGTGGAACAGGATGAGGTGAAACGGCAGATTGAGGAATTGTTGGAGAAAGGCTTTATTCAACCTAGTGCGTCACCTTGGGGAGCACCAGTGCTTTTGGTAAAGAAGAAGGATGAATCGATGAGAATGTGTATCGATTACCGGGAGCTGAATAAGGTCATTATTCAGAATAAGTATCCTATTCCTCGAATTGATGATTTGTTCGATCGTCTACAAGGAGCAGCTGTATTCTCCAAAATAGATCTTCGATCAGGGTATCACCAAGTTCGAATGAAAGCTGAAGATGTGCACAAAACTGCATTTAGAACTCGACATGGGCATTACGAATTCTTAGTTATGCCATTTGGAGTGACGAATGCACCCGCAATCTTCATGGATTTGATGAACAGAGTTCTGAGGCCGTTCATTGACTCTTTCGTCGTGGTGTTTATCGAAGATATCCTCGTGTACTCCAAGTTAGAGGAGTAGCACACCGAGCATCTGGCAGCAGTGTTGAAGAAGCTGGAAGAGCAGAAGTTGTATGCCAAGTTATCCAAGTGTGATTTCTGGAAATTTGAAGTGGCATTCCTAGGTCACATCCTTTCTAAGGAGGGAGTGGCAACTGACCCTCAGAAGATAGAGGCAGTGAGAGATTGGGCTAGGCCTACTACAGTGAAGGAAGTCAGAAGTTTTCTTGGAATGACTGGATACTACAGGAGATTCATTCCAGGTTATGCTCAGATAGCCGTGCCGCTTACTGGACTGACCAAGAAGAATGTGAGCTTCAAGTGGACTGAGCAATGTGAGGCGAGCTTTCAGGAGTTGAAAGAGAAGCTGACTACTGTACCTATTTTGGCTTTGCCTAGAGCAGGTGTTGAGTATAACGTTTATAGCGATGCTTCACATCGTGGGCTTGGTTGTGTCTTAATGCAAGAGGGAAGAGTGATCGCTTATGGGTCTAGGCAACTACAACCACATGAGAAGAATTACCCAACTCATGATCTGGAGTTGGCTGCGATTATCTTTGCCCTGAAGCAATGGAGGCACTACGTGTACGGTGAGAAATTGAACATGTACACGGACCACAAGAGCTCGAAGTATATATATCAGCAGAGGGATCTGAATCTGAGGCAGCGGAGATGGTTGGAAGTGCTTGAGGACATGCGACCTGAGATCAAGTATCATCCTGGAAAGGCTAATGTTGTGGCTGATGCACTTAGTCGCAAGAGCAGTTTAGCCAGTTTGATTACAACTCAGAAGCATCTGATTGAGGAGTTGGACCGAGCAGGTATTGAAGTTGTCTTGTAAGGATTGGGAGCATCTTTGGCTCAGTTGAGGCTTCAGCCTACTCTGAATACAAGGATCATTGCAATTCAAGAGGTTGATGCTGATATTTTGGAGATGAAGGAGCAGGTTGGCACAGGCAGGTTGCCCGGATTTCAAATCAGGGATGAAGTGCTGTGGTTCGGAGATAGACTGTGCGTTCCAAATCAGGCGGACCTGAAGGAGAGTACTCTTCAGGAGGCGCATGCTACTCTTTTGTCGGTACATCCTGGGAGTACTAAGATGTACAAGGACATCAAATAGCATTTCTGGTGGTCAGGTTTGAAGCGGGATGTGGGTGAATTTGTGGCAAAGTGTGAGGTTTGTCAGCAAGTCAAAGTCGAAAATCAGAGACCCGGAGGTCTATTACAGCCGTTACCTATTCCGGAATGGAAGTGGGATAACATCAGTATGGATTTCATCACGGGATTGCCTAAGAGTTCTAAAGGCAATGGTGCGATTTGGGTTATAGTCGATCGACTAACCAAGTCCGCTCACTTTTTGGCGATGAAACTCACTGCTTCGATGGACAAGTTGGCTGAGATGTATGTTGGTGAGATTGTCCAACTTCATGGTGTTCCTTCAACTATTGTGTCTGATCGAGATGAGCGGTTTACTTCGCATTTCTAGAGGAGTCTTCAGACAGCTTTGGGTACCAAGACAGATTTCAGCACTGCTTTTCATCCGCAAACCGATGGGCAGACCGAGAGAGTCAACCGTATTCTTAAGGATATGCTTCGGTGTTGTATACTAGACTTTGGAGGCAGTTGGGAAAGGCATTTACCCTTGGTAGAGTTTGCCTACAACAACAGTTTTCAGGCTAGCATCGGGATGGTGCCGTACGAAGCTTTGTATGGCAGGAAGTGCAGGACTCCTGTTTGTTGGTATGAAGTTGGGGAGCGTCAGTTGTTTGGTCCTGAGCTTGTACAGCAAACTTCTGAGAAGATTGATCTGATCAGGAAGAGGTTGGTGGAAGCTCAGAGCAGGCAGAAAAACTATGCAGACAACCGGAGAAGGGACCTTGAGTTTGAGGTTGGTGACTTCGTCTTTCTGAAGGTATCGCCCAGTAAAGGTGTGGTTCGATTTGGCAAAGGCGGGAAGTTAGTCCCGAGGTTTATAGGCCCGTATAAGATATTGAAAAGGATCGGGAAAACTGCTTACCGGCTTGAATTACCGGAAGAGTTATCTCAGGTGCACAATGTCTTTCATGTGTCTATGCTGAGAGGTTACATTCCAGATCCGAGTCATCATTTGCCTGAAGTGCCGGAAGGTTTGCAGTTAGACCTGAATTACATCGAGTCTCCTGTTGAGATTGTTGATCGTCGAAAGAAAGTCTTGAGGAATAAGACAATACCGATGGTCAAGGTAGTCTGGAGAAACCATTTGGTTGAGGAGGCTACTTGGGAGTCTGAGGAGAGGATGTTGAAGGACTATCCTGAGCTTTTTGCTTGATCTGTATTTTTCTTTGTATCTTTTTGTTCTTGTTTGAGTGTTGTATATTTTTTTTTTTGTTTTTTCGCTCTTGATTGTAGTTCTGGGGACGGAACTATTCTAAGGAGGGAGTGTTGTAATGCCTTGATTTTTCAATTAATGAAAAATTATTTTATTTTGCACGTAGTGTGCACGTGCAATATTTTGGTTGAATTAAATCTTATAATTATTTTTATTGTGATGTGTATAAATATTTAAATATGTGTTTTCAAGTTATTTTATACAAAAGCCTTTTCTTTAAATAAATAGAAAGCCTTATTTTAAAGGCTTTTTCTTAAAAGCCCAAAATGTGATTTATTTATTTTATTTAAAATAAATATTTTGGCCCAAAACTAAAGCCCATTGATTAATCTATTTTTATTTAAACTTGTCATGTAGAAGACAATTTTAATACTATTTTATTTTTGTACAAATTAAAATGTACAATTTTGGTCCTAGTTGCATGCACGTGCACTACACGTACACGTGCAATGCACAATTCACCGTGGGGGCCGGGATTGCTTCTTTTTGGAGGGAGATTCAAAAAGTTGAGTGGTGATCATGGTGGTGGTTATTTAGGTGTGGGTGGTTTTTATAACTCCTACTCTAATCTTGGCCCTCCATCCTACAACCAACTAGTCAATCCTAGCCCTCCATTTCACTTGATTTCTAGTATAAATATCCCCACCCATTGCTATATTCATATGCAATTATATCTTCCCAAAACTATAGTCTAATTTAGTAATAGTTGTGAGTTAAAAAGATTGAGAGATTGTGTGAGATTGCTTGCATTTTTCCAAGGAGAAGGAGGCCGGCATCATTCCAAGGAGAGGAGCATTCGGTTTGCTTGGTGTTCGTGGAGCTTGTGCGCGCATCGTCTAGGAGGAGGTGCATCTTGTTGCAAGGATTTGTTGCGTGTGTGTTTGTTTCTCTCCACACAAGGTGGGTAACCTTTCATATTTCTAATATAGGGATCCATGCTAGATTTGACTATCAAAACGATGCATGAAAAATATTAATAAGAACACACTTTAATTGAGAAGTTAGTCTATGAATTGATTGAATGTTGTGATTAACTTGTATGTGGTTCTAGTATTAATTTGAGTTGTGGGCTAATTCTCCCTATTTTCTAATTAGGGATATGCTAGTATTTTATTGAACCATGAAGTATGAAAATGATTAATAAGCATGCTCATTAAATTTGGAAAATGACCCCTAATTGATTGGATTGTTGACATGGAATTAGTATGTAGTTCTATCGTTAAAATTATAAGTTGCATGTGTAATTGATTATGAGTATAGATTGATGGAAGAAAATACATTTATTACCATCACAAATTATATGTAAAAGTTAGTACTTTGTTAATGCTAATGTATGTTTTGAAGAGATCTTTTTGAGTTATTGTGGGAATGGATAAATTCAAAATGAATGTGTATGTTGAATAAAAGATTAATAACAGTAGTTTAATATAAGAAAATTGTGGATAAAAAGATTAGAAGGCCAATTGTTAAGCAATGTCAAAAAATGAAAAATATAGTAGTTATAATGAAAAATTCATTGAATTGGGTGAAAAATATATTTTTATTAGTACAAAAATTATTTTAATCATACTGATATGAAAATCATGTGAGGGGAAGTCAATCTGGAATTTTTCAGTAACTTCTATAAAAGCAATATGAAACAAAGTTTAATTGAACATCGAGATGTTTTTAACAACAGTGGCAATTGATTTCAAAAGGGTTTTTAAATGGTACTGTGACAACCTGAGCATATGACTTGTCCATAGGTTGCCTGTGCGTGGGATTCCCCTCCAGGCTGCCTGGACATGGGCTCATAGATCATAGGACATCTAAGACACTACCGTAATTACAGTAGTAGATTAAGACATAACGAGGGATTGAACCCTACAAAGATGAAGAACGAATAAGGGCTTGCCCTCGGACCTATGTAGTATGGGATGCATAGAATCCGAACAAGTGCGCATTAGTGTCATGTAATATAAACAAATGCATTAAGGACTAAGTGCACAATCACAACACGACATCAATAGGGTAGTCCCTTTAGTTTGAAATGTGACAAGTTTGTGTTTGCTAAATATGGAAAGGTGAGTTATACTATTTTCGACATAGAGAGGATGACCGTGTATAATGTTCGTCGGTTGAATAAACTGACGTACCCACAGTCTTATATGCAGGTAAATGGCTTGTTAAAGGTTAAAGAGGAATGGACGCTTAAAGATTATACCATGTTGTTGTGCATTTGTTTAATTGTTGTAAATTTTACTTCCGCTGTGCAAATGTAAAAGTGTAATATTGATGTAAGCTCTGATGTAAAGTGAAAAGTTTAAATTCCCCTGTAAAATTGTACTAAAGAAAGTGAAAAGATCCTGTAGAACATCTCGAATTTAGTATATTTGGGATTCGGGGCGTTACAATACCAAAAATAAGTTCCTTGCTATAATCCAATCTATACTAGACTGGAACAGCATTCATCATAAAGACTTATAAACAGGGGAGAGAAAAGAAAATAAAACATCCACTGCTTAACATGCACGTCCGAAGCAAAGCTAGACAAAGAGTGCACATGAAAGCAGCATCCAAAAGAGAGAATCCAGAGCCTGCTTCAAACCCGTGAAAAAACGTTAGAAGCTATCAAGAAAAATAGAACTGTAGGGAAATTAAATAGCATTAAGGTTGCGGAGACAAGTAAGGGAATCGTCTAGTCTTCGACCGTAAAGAGACTCTCTTACTTCGACTTTTAACGTCGAAGACCATAAGTTAAAAAGAAAAACAAAATCTTCAATTAACGGGTAGATAGTTGAAGCGCAGTGCCTGAATAATCTGTTATTTCTTTCCAACCACGCGATCCAAATAATTATTTGAATAGATAGGTTCCACGAATAGCGGTACTTCTTATTCGTAGGAAGAATAGCCCAACAAGAGGATAAGTTGGAGGGGATGGAGGAAATTTCCCAAGCTAGAGAACTAACTTTCCACAGAGGGCTAATGAACTCGCAACCAACAAACAGGTGATCTGCATCCTCAAAATAGGCTGAGCATAGGGGACACATCTGTCCCTATGCTAAATTCCTTTTGTTGAGGATTTCGACGGTGAGTAGCTTGTTGTTGAGAGCGAGCTAGGACAGTATTTTTACTTTAAGAGGGGCACAAGTATCCCAAATGAATTCAGCAAAAGAGGAGTGGATGCCTCGGAAGTTAAGAAAGTTATAAAACGATTTAACCGAGAAAGTCCGTGACGAGTTCCAACGCCAAGAAAACTCTTCTTTTGGGTGCCATACGTAATTGTTAAGGGAGGAAAGAAGGTCGTTAAACTCAGAGGTAAGAAGAGAAGGTAGATCTCCCGAGAACGAGATGATCTAGTTTCTTTGCGAGTTAATTAAAGTAAACGAGTCTGCTACCGTGGCTAGGGGATTGGATGCCAGGCGGTAGAGAGATGGGAAAGCAAAGGCGATTTTGGTGTTACCAATCCAGAGATCGGTCCAGAATTTGGTTTTGGAACCGTCGCAACAGTCATGGACGATGCCGCATTGGAAAGCTGTAGCCGCTTTCAAACCCCTTTCCAGAAAGGGGAGGCATTGCGCAGAGCACTGGGGGGAAAATCCCACAAATGGGGAGTAGAAAAATAGTAAGCCTTGACACTTTGGATCCACGGTAAGTGATCGTATTTTAAAAATCTCCAAAGCCATTTACCTAACAAAGCGATATTGTGGTGTCTGAGGTTCAAGACCCCTAACCCTCCGGCCTCTTTGGAAGAGCAGACTAAGTTCCAATTGCTAAGGTGAGAGCTAGTCTTGAAATTGGAAGACCTTGTCCAGAAAAAATTACTTCTGATTTGATCAATCCTCTTGATGACCCAAGAGAGGACATAATAGAATGACATCATATAAAGGGGGATAGAGGAGAGAACCGAGTTAAGGAGGATTAATCTACCACCACGAGAGAGAAGTTTCCCAGCCCAAACATTGAGCCTGGATTCAACCTTATCCACCATGGGAGACCAATCAGGGTTATGCAATTTACCCCATCGTAAGGGAATACCCAGATACATGATGGGGAAAGAGGCAATAGGATAGTTAAAGAAATTGGAGACCTCAATCTGTCGATTGGGAGAGCCTCCCAACCATAGATTTGAAGATTTTTGAAAATTAATCGATAGGCCCGATGCTAGTTCAAAATAGTAAAGAAGCAATTTTAGGTTGCGAAGAGAGTGGGAGTTTGGTTCGGCAAAGATGATAGTATCATCAACATATTGCAGGTTAAGGACTCCATCGAAAATGTAACTCCTGTTTTCCCGTATTTGTATTTTGTTCTGTATTGTGCCTCATAGTACTTGATGAACACAATATTATTCACTTTTTAGAGCAATAATCTTAATATAATTAGACATTTAAAAGCTCTATATGTGGTATTTAACTCCTATTTTCTCTTTTCCATAGGAAACAGCTTATAACAGAAAAACGAGGCAGATTTAGGACTTCAAGGATAATACACAGCAAACTGCAGAGGATCAGTCGACTGGTTCCCCAACACAGGCGACTGGACAAGAGAAGCTAATTTTCCACAACTCTCGACACAGTCGACTCATTCCCAAAAGACAGTCGACTGGTCTGAACAATTATGAAATCTTCAGGAGGCTCGACTCAGTCGACTGGTTCGAAGATAAGTCGACTGGTCTGCGGCGGAGTAAACAGATAGGATATTCGAAGATTCACCCAAATCTAATTTCAAATCTATTTAAATCCAGATCTTATGCAACGAATCAAATCTAGAGACTGGGAATTGGCAAGAGCACGTGGTGAACAGATAAGGAAAGGAAGAAGAAAAGAGAAAGACATAAATCGCCAAATAAAATAAAGAAGGATTTTTCCTAAAAAAGGGGAAACCCTAATTCTCAGCCGTGTTCTATAAATATCAGAAACGAAGCATTATTCGGGGAGCAATCTATCTCTGGGAAGCAACTAAATCACCAAGTTCCTGAACAAGCAACCAGTGCTTCATTCCATCATCATCGAAGACAGGGAAGAGGAGAACCAGTACTCGAAGGCAGTCGAATGTGTGACAGCCAGGCGACTCTATTGCCGGAATCCATTAGTTTATTTCTTCTCTCTTTATTCTGTGATGTTGATCATGTATTTGAACTTGTTAAGCAATAAAAGTATTATTATGTGGAACTAATTTCATAGTTGGGTAGATCAAAGCCGTAGTTATGTAGTGCTATGTTCTTTTGAATCCTTCTATTTTACTTATTGATTGAATCTAATTGAATTGATATAGATTGATAACAGTCAAACTTGTTCAGGAGTTATAAGCACAGTCGACTGAAGGTGAGAGCCAGTCGACTGCCATACAGAATCTGATATCATCAAGTTTGTGAGTTAGAAATCTGAATCTGTTATATGAGCACATTGAGATGACCCGTATCTCGTGCTCGTAACTTGTAACAAGGGAATCTTTAGGATTCTTGGTTCAATCAACTTAAAGGATCTAGATCTGATACCAATTTCTAGAACTTTAAGTGTTTGTTCGTTTCCACTGTTCTTATGCTTTTGTTAAGTATAACTTAGTAGATACCATGCTAAAATACTTAGGGGAAGAAACGAATTAGAGTAGATACCATGCCTAATTCTTGGCTTAGGGAAACAATACTTTAAGGAGTAGATACCATGCCCTTGAAGTGAACAAACATGAGTAATTAGAAGTAAAATCAGAAGGCAACTTAGCATTACTAACTATTGGTGGAGATCAACAACCCAACTATTTAAGAGATATTTGTGATTCAACACCTCTCATCTTAGTTTTAATCTTTTAGTTCTTTTAGAATATTACAACAACCCTTATTCATTCTTATTATTAGTTTTATTGATTAGTAAGTTGAAGTCTACAATCTCTGTGGGATCGACCCTTGCTGTTACTACGATTCGATTCGTGCACTTGCGAGGTTTTATAATTTGTGTCTAGTTAGTCTATTTATTTAGGTAGCTAGACACCACAACAAGTTTTTGGCGCCGCTGCCGGGGATTGTTTAGTATTTTAACTTACAAGTCAGTAGAATTTTTATTAGTTTTTCTTTTCTTTTATTAATAATTTTTCTTTTAGATTACAGGACTTCGGTGAATGCACGGTAGACGATCACTTCGTCCAGAGCTACTACCTATTGACGCAGAAACAGAACGAACTTTGCACAGGCTAGGTAAGCTTCTCACAGCCAGCCAGTCGACTGCTGTACGGGCCCAGTCGACTGCACAGAGACCAATCTCACCGACAACAATGGCTGAAGAAATACAAAATCGAGTGCCAATGCAGGACAAATTCACTCCTAAGAATATTGAGCAACCTTCCTGCATTGCTTTTCAACCTAATGCTACAGGGAACATGCACCTATCTCCTCATTTACTTAGTATGGTTCCCCACTTTAGTGCCAAACCAGATGAAGAGCCTCATCTTCACTTGCAAGACTTTTTCGATCTTTGCAGGACACAAAGCGTCCAAGGACTTACCGCTGAACAAATCAGGTTAATCTTGTTTCCTTTTTCTTTAAAACTTAATGCTAAGTTGTGGTATAATTCTTTGGAACCAGGATCAATTAATTCATGGGAACAATTGGCAACAAAATTCTTGAAAGAGTTCTTTCCAGCCCAGAAAACCAAACAGCTAAAAAGGGAGATTCAACTCTTCCAACAAAAGGATGGAGATTTATTCTTTGAGGCATGGAAGGATTTCAAGAGCAAGCTTCTCAAGTGTCCTACTCACAATCTGCCTAAGGATGATCAGGTACAAGCTTTTTATGAAGGTTTAAATGACACTAACAAAGCAATTGTTGATGCAGCTTGCAATGGAATTTTGATGAGGAAAAGTGGAGAAGAAGCCATTGAACTTTTTGAAGAACTCAGCGAGAACTCCCAACAATTCTCAACGAGAAGGGGACCTACGAAAAAACAGGGAGTTTACGAAATCTCTAATAGTAATAACATTCAATTAGAAATGGCAAACATGAATAAGAAAATTGATATGCTTGTTAATGCAATGTCGACAATGGGTGGAGTTAAAAATCAAACAAATGAAATATGTGCAATTTGTTCTCATTTAGATCACACAACTGATACATGTCCCATGTCTTCTTTCACAGATCAGGAGCATGCGAATTATGTGGGTCGAGGAGTGTTTCCACCAAAGAACAACCCATACTCGAACACCTATAACCCAGGATGGAGGAATCATCCAAACTTCTCATGGAGCAATAATCAAAATAATCAAGGGAATCAATTCACACAAGGACATACAAGGAACTCTCAGATGGGAAGTGGGTTTGATCGACCAGCTCCAGAACAGAAGAAGTTGGATTTTGAGTCCACCGTTCTTCAATTGCTCCAACAACAACATCAAACAAGCAACCAACAAGGACAAGCGATTCAGAAGTTAGAAACACAAATTGGTCAGATTGCAAAAGAGTTAAGCGAACGAAAGGCAGGAGAACTCCCTTCACAAACCATACCAAAACCAGGAGGCCAAGAACAGCTCCAAGCAGTAACAACCCTAAGAAATGGTAAGATAATTGACAACATGATTGGAACACATACAGACAAACCAGATACACAACCATCAAAAGCTTTGGGTTCAAATAAGGTAAGTGAAAAAGTAGGGACAGTACCACCACCATTCCCTCAAAGGTTAGTCAATAAAAAGAAAGAACAACATTTATTTGACGTCTTTGAAACTCTCAAAAAGGTAGAAATTAATATTCCCCTACTTGATGCTATTAAACAAATTCCTTCTTATGCCAAATTTTTGAAAGACTGTTGTACTCACAAAAGAACATTTCAGGTTAAGGAGGATGTGGCTTTGACAGAAGAAGTGAGCGCTGTATTATTAAGAAAACTACCACCTAAACTGAAAGATCCAGGTAGTTTTACCATTCCTTGCAAAGTTGGTGAGCACTTCTTTGAAAAGGCACTGCTAGACTTGGGGGCAAGCATCAACCTTCTTCCTTATTCTGTTTACGAAAAGCTTGGATTGGGGGAACTCAAGCCAACATCCATCACTTTGCAATTGGCTGATCGCAGTATAAAAAGACCTAGAGGTATATTAGAAGATGTCCTAGTTCAGGTAAATGATTTTATTTTGCCTGCTGATTTTGTTGTGTTAGATATGGAGGAATCTTCAATGTCATCATCTCTACCGATCATATTAGGTAGGCCCTTTATGAGTACAGCTGATATAAAAATTTGTGTTAAAAAGGGCATTATAAGTATGAAGATAAACGGAGAAAAAGTGGAATTTAAAATGTTTGATACACTAAAATTACCACAAGATGATCATGAATGCTATAATATTGATGTGGTGCAGGAGATTGTTGATCAAACATTTCAGGTACATAGCGTTGAACCACTTCAAGCCACAATCACTCAATCTCTAACTTTATCTCATGTTGAACAGGAATACAATGACTGGAGGATTGCAGAGACAGTACAGCACCTTGAAACTCCACAGTCATATTCAGGTAAGCCTGCACCTTTATTTGAAAAATTGGTGTCTGATAAAAATTGTTCTTCTACAGATCAAGCGACTGATGAACAGAGTAAGTCGACTGGTATTCTAACCAGTCGACCGAATCAAGACGCCTAGAACAAGTCGACTGCTGACATGGACCAGTCGACTGTACAGAAACTTCCAGACATAGAACTTAAGCAGTTGCCCGACCATTTGAAGCATGCATTTTTAGGTGAGAACCAGATGCTACCAGTGATAATTGCTGCGAATCTAAGTGCACAGGAAGAAGATAAGCTGCTGAGGGTACTACGAGAACACAAGAGTGCAATAGGATGGACCATTGCAGATATCAAAGGAATAAGTCCATCCAAATGCATGCATAGAATCCTCCTTGAAAACAACGCAAAACCAAGCAGGGAGGCACAAAGAAGGCTGAACCCACACATGAAGGAAGTGGTAAGAGCAGAAATTTTGAAGCTACTAGATGTTGGCATCATCTATCCTATCTCAGATAGCAAATGGGTAAGTCCTATACATGTAGTTCCTAAGAAAAGTGGAGTTACAGTGGTAACAAATGAAGAGAATGAACTTATCCCAACAAGAGTAACCACAGGATGGAGGGTATGCATTGACTATAGGAAGTTGAATAATGAAACCAGGAAAGATCACTTCCCTCTTCCTTTTATTGATCAAATGTTAGAAAGATTAGCAGGATATAGTCATTATTATTTCTTAGATGGTTATAGTGGCTATAATCAAATTGCTATTGCTCCAGAAGATCAAGAAAAAACCACTTTTACATGTCCTTTTGGTACTTTTGCTTACAGGAGGATGCCCTTTGGATTGTGCAATGCTCCAGCTACATTTCAAAGATGCATGATGAGTATATTTTCAGACATGGTGGAAAGATTCATTGAGGTATTTATGGATGACTTTAGTGTTTTTGGATCTTGTTTTGATGAATGCCTTAACCATTTGCAGCTTGTGCTTAAAAGATGTGAAGAATGCAATTTAGTGCTGAATTGGGAAAAGTGCCATTTCATGGTACAACAAGGTATTGTGTTGGGACATGTGGTGTCAAAAAGAGGCATAGAGGTAGACAAAGCAAAAATTGATATAATATCAAAACTACCCCCTCCCACCACAGTGAAGGGTGTTAGGAGTTTTCTAGGACATGCAGGGTTTTATAGAAGATTTATAAAAGATTTCTCAAAAATCTCCAAACCCCTTTGTGATTTGTTGGCTAAGGATGTTGAGTTTGTATGGACAGAAGAGTGCACAAATGCTTTTATTACATTAAAAAATCTTCTTATTTCTGCACCCATTGTTATGGCACCAGATTGGAGCCACCCTTTCGAGCTAATGTGTGATGCAAGTGATTACGCCTTGGGCGCTGTTTTAGGTCAACGAATTAATAAGAAACCTCATGTTATTTACTATGCTTCTCGAACTTTAAACGATGCACAGCTAAATTATTCCACTACTGAAAAAGAAATGTTAGCTGTTATTTTTGCTATAGAGAAGTTAAGATCATATTTGATTGGTTCTAAAGTTATTATTTTTACTGACCATGCTGCCTTGAGATATTTGTTTGCTAAAAAGGATGCTAAGCCTAGGTTGATCAGATGGGTGCTGTTGCTTCAAGAATTCGATCTTGAGATTAAAGATAAAAAAGGAAGCGACAATGTTGTTGCAGATCACATGTTCAGGCTGCTGCAGGAGGAAGAACGAATTGTGCCGCCACTTAATGACACTTTCCCAGATGAACATCTCTTTGAAATAAATTCATCCTCGGGACAGTCGACTGGTACCAGGACTAGTCGACTGGGATCTTACTGCTCAAATTTTCCATGGTTTGCTGACATTGTAAATTATCTAACCGCTCATGTTTTCCCTCCAGGTATGACAAGTCAGGAACGTAAGAGGCTGGTGGCCATGTGCAAGCACTACTACTGGGATGATCCTTATTTGTTCAAATTTTGCCCTGATCAAATTATAAGAAGATGTGTGGCAGAAGAAGAGCAATTGAGTATTCTACAACATTGCCACCAATATGCATGTGGAGGACATTTTGGACCAAAAAGAACAGCACTCAAGGTATTACAATCTGGATTTTATTGGCCTACAGTATTCAAAGATGCTTTTTCTTTTTGCAGGACTTGTGACAAGTGCCAAAGGACAGGGAATATCTCGTCTAGAAATCAAATGCCACTACAAAACATCCAAGTAATCGAGCTTTTCGATGTTTGGGGAATCGACTTCATGGGTCCATTTCCTAACTCATTTGGTTATTTATATATACTTGTTGGTGTGGATTATGTGTCTAAATGGGTCGAGGCTGTCCCCTCACGAACTAATGATCACAAAGTTGTTGTAAAGTTTTTGCAGGAGAATATTTTCACTAGGTTTGGTACACCTCGAGCAATAATAAGTGATGGAGGTAGCCACTTCAATAACTTTCCATTTGCTTCTTTGATGAAGAAATATGGTATCACACATAGAGTGGGCACCCCATATCATCCTCAAACTAGTGGGCAGGTGGAGATTAGCAATAGGGAAATCAAGAGCATTTTGGAAAAGACAGTCAACACAAGGAGGAAGGATTGGTCGCTGCGCTTGAACGATGCATTATGGGCATATAGAACCGCATACAAAACACCCATTGGCATGTCACCATACCGCTTGGTGTTTGGAAAAGCCTGTCATTTGCCAGTGGAGTTGGAGCACAAAGCATATTGGGCCATCAAAAGGTTCAATTTTGACATGAAACAAGCAGGTGACAAAAGAAGACTACAACTAAATGAGCTTGAAGAGTTGAGGCATGACGCTTATGAAAATACAAAATTGTACAAGGAAAGAACCAGGTTGTACCATGACAAACAGCTAGCAAGGAAGGAGTTTTATGAAGGGCAGAAGGTATTAATATACAACTCAAGATTGAGACTTTTTCCAGGCAAGCTTATGTCGAGATGGTATGGGCCATACACTGTCACGAGAGTCTTTCCACATGGCGCTTTGGAGGTTCATAGCAAGGAAAAGAATCAAACATTTAAGGTGAACGGACATAGAGCAAAGCCATACATAGAGATGAGCATAGAACCGCAAGAGGAGGATGTGAATCTTCAAACCGTTCAATACATGGCATGACCTCATCAAGTCTAGCTGAAGACAGAAAACACAGCGCTTGTTGGGAGGCAACCCAATTTTTCAGGGGAGTATTTACACTTTTCCTTTATTTTCTTTCAAGTTATTTTTCTTCTAGTTATTTTTATTTTTCTCTCCTTACTAGATGTGACATATGCCTATTTTTAAATTTTCTTTCGAACATTGAGGACAATGTTCCATCTAAGTTTGGGGGTATTAGGGTTATTTATATTTATCATCTTTTTGAATTTTTTTTTTAGGATAAACAATTTCTTATAAAGTAAGAAGAAGGTTACCTATTTACTTTAGGATTGTTGAGTTTCATAACTTCCATACAAAATTATATGAGTCATGCAATTATACATAATAAACAAAATGTGATGCTTTTTCTGGTTATTATTCCCTTTAGACCTAGTCCTAAATTGAGTTTAAGTAAATAGAGTAATAAAAAAATAATAAATAAATAAAAATAATAATAATAATAATAATAATAATAAAGTCAATCTACTCCAATGTTTTGAGTGCTTAGTAACTAGGGGTATTCATCACCAATGTTTACCTTTACGTCAAACGGCAACTTGAAATATGAGTATGCAAAGCACTTAAAGTTTGTGACTCGCTGAGTAACCGGGTGGATCCATCACAAATGTTTCGCACTCGCATAAAAAGGCAAGTGACAACTTTAGAGAAGTGATTAAAAAAAAAAAAAAAAAAACTCTAGTTTGCTACTCGGTTTGTAGTAGAGAAAAGGGGATAATCACAGATTGAGTAATTACATACTATAACTATAATTAGTTGCATGACAAGTATGGCTGAGTTTGGAGTTATGAATAAACAATTGCACTAGAGAAAGTGGGTATGTTTAATTTTACTTTGTCTGAAATTGTTTATCCTTTCTATGCTGATGTCCACATAATAAGAAATCTTGGTGGTTGAGTCTATTGTTATTATTATTCTCCTTATTCGTAATTCTAGTTTGCTTGAGGACAAGCAAAAATCTAAGTTTGGGGGTATTTGATGAACACAATATTATTCACTTTTTAGAGCAATAATCTTAATATAATTAGACATTTAAAAGCTCTATATGTGGTATTTAACTCCTATTTTCTCTTTTCCATAGGAAACAGCTTATAACAGAAAAACGAAGCCAATTTAGGACTTCAAGGATAATACACAGCAAACTGCAGAGGATCAGTCGACTGGTTCCCCAACACAGGCTACTGGACAAGAGAAGCTGATTTTCCACAACTCTCGACACAGTCGACTCACTCCCAAAAGACAGTCGACTGGTCTGAACAATTATGAAATCTTCAGGAGGCTCGACTCAGTCGACTGGTCTGCGGCGGAGTAAACAGATAGGATATTCGAAGATTCACCCAAATCTAATTTCAAATCTATTTAAATCCAGATCTTATGCAACGAATCAAATCTAGAGACTGGGAATTGGCAAGAGCACGTGGTGAACAGATAAGGAAAGGAAGAAGAAAAGAGAAAGACATAAATCGCCAAATAAAATAAAGAAGGATTTTTCCTAAAAAAGGGGAAACCCTAATTCTCAGCCGTGTTCTATAAATATCAGAAACGAAGCATTATTCGGGGAGCAATCTATCTCTGGGAAGCAACTAAATCACCAAGTTCCTGAACAAGCAACCAGTGCTTCATTCCATCATCATCGAAGACAGGGAAGAGGAGAACCAGTACTCGAAGGCAGTCGAATGTGTGACAGCCAGGCGACTCTATTGCCGGAATCCATTAGTTTATTTCTTCTCTCTTTATTCTGTGATGTTGATCATGTATTTGAACTTGTTAAGCAATAAAAGTATTATTATGTGGAACTAATTTCATAGTTGGGTAGATCAAAGCCGTAGTTATGTAGTGCTATGTTCTTTTGAATCCTTCTATTTTACTTATTGATTGAATCTAATTGAATTGATATAGATTGATAACAGTCAAACTTGTTCAGGAGTTATAAGCACAGTCGACTGAAGGTGAGAGCCAGTCGACTGCCATACAGAATCTGATATCATTAAGTTTGTGAGTTAGAAATCTGAATCTGTTATATGAGCACATTGAGACGACCCGTATCTCGTGCTCGTAACTTGTAACAAGAGAATCTTTAGGATTCTTGGTTCAATCAACTTAAAGGATCTAGATCTGATACCAATTTCTAGAACTTTAAGTGTTTGTTCGTTTCCACTGTTCTTATGCTTTTGTTAAGTATAACTTAGTAGATACCATGCTAAAATACTTAGGGGAAGAAACGAATTAGAGTAGATACCATGCCTAATTCTTGGCTTAGGGAAACAATACTTTAAGGAGTAGATACCATGCCCTTGAAGTGAACAAACATGAGTAATTAGAAGTAAAATCAGAAGGCAACTTAGCATTACTAACTATTGGTGGAGATCAACAACCCAACTATTTAAGAGATATTTGTGATTCAACACCTCTCATCTTAGTTTTAATCTTTTAGTTCTTTTAGAATATTACAACAACCCTTATTCATTCTTATTATTAGTTTTATTGATTAGTAAGTTGAAGTCTACAATCTCTGTGGGATCGACCCTTGCTGTTACTACGATTCGATTCGTGCACTTGCGAGGTTTTATAATTTGTGTCTAGTTAGTCTATTTATTTAGGTAGCTAGACACCACAACAGTACTCTCTCACCTGTTTGAGATCATGTAATTTGTTCAGATTGATTAAAATTATTGTTCTTGTCTCAACTCAAATTTTGGGTCATTTTATCAAATTCATTGTGTGCCATTTGTATCGTTCTTCATGAAAAATGGACCAATTCTTCTCATTTATCTCTTTAATCCTCATTTCAGTGCATTTTGACCATTTCTCTTGTTGGGTTCTTTTTGAAACGGGTCCCCAAAACCCACGAACCCGCAAACCCTACTATTTAAACCCTACCCTAACCCTAATCCCAACACTTACTGTATAAACCTAATCTAACCCCGCCGCTCTTCCCTTCTCCTTCACCGATTCCTTCTCCTTCGTTTTCGCCAACCAACCCATCCCGATCCCCTTCTGCTCGCCTCGCCCACCTTCGACCTTCGCCTCGTCGACCCCACAGCACCACCACCTCCACAAACTCCATCGCCGTTCGCCACCACCACCACAGAACCCACCACCGTCGTCCCCAAACTCCGAAACCCATCCAACTCGCCTGCACCCAAACTCAATGCCTCCCTCACCTTCGCTCTCGACCTCCGACCATGTCCCCATCGCCTCGCCGCCTCCAACACCATCCCCTCCGTTCGCCAGCAGCCGCCGAACTCCTCCCTGTTCTTTGAACCGAACAGAGAGCGCCGCCGTCGTCGCCTCCCGTCACCCTCGCGTCTCCGCCGTGCCACAGTCGCCGCGTCGCTCCCCGACGTAGTGTCACCGTCGAAGCACTGCCGTACGTCGCCGTCCCCATCTCTCCTCTCTCCCTATTTCGAAGCAGCGAACGAAGAAGAAGAAGAAAAGGAAAAAGGGCGGGGTCTGATTTGGACCGTTGGATCGTGCTAAGATCCGTGCCTGTGATCGCTGTTCGGTGTTCGTCCACAGCGAATCCCAGATCCGTTGTCCCGTGTTCGGCCAGATCCGCTGTGTTGGAAATGATCCGATTGGCTGCCACCGCTGTTCCCTATTTTGCCGCGCCAAATCCTGTTCGCTGTTTGCTGTTTGGGCTTGGATCCGGTGTGGAAAAATTCACTCTTTTATTGGAGCTTCGCACGTGCTTTTGGAGGACTTCTTCCGGGATTTTTCAACCCAATTTTCTTCAACAAGTGGAGTTTATCGTCGTCAATTTAAGGCAAGTATCCTTGTACAATTTATTGTTCTACTACAAGCACCCTTGAAAATACTACAAATAGTTAGATTGTGACTCCTCTTTGAATATCATTGTAGATCAATATTGAACCTCCAAATTGATAATTCTAAGAGTCACAAAATTTCCTTGTATTTAATTTATAATTATTGGACTCTTTTACCCCTTGAGCACATGAACACATAGACTTATGAATTTAGGAGCCCTAAATTCGTAGTCACATGTTACATTTAATATTTGACGAACTTGCAACCCTATAACTTGAAAAACATTTATTATTTGCTGTTTGGACCACCAATATCATGTGTTTATATCACACAATAATTTAGACGCCTAATAACAAATTTTCCTGAAATCTAAACTAATAAGTTATTCCCTCATGTTGCTGTCCTGAATCTTCTTTTGCTGTTTCGACCCATTTATCATTTGAATCTGGGCCCGAGCCCTTAATAGGAATTGTAGATCTAGATATGTAGATATCAATAGCTTCCGAAAGTTTTGAATTCAGAGTTACGGTGTAGGAGTTATGGCAGTTATACTGCAGCTGTGTCAGTAGACGCAGTTTTACAAAACTGCTGTATACATTTACTTTGCAAATTAATTTAGCTATGTAAACAGCGAGCGTTTGACACGAAATTTTATATGTAGCTGCTGGACACCATATAAGACATCTCCAATTTTTCCTAGAATTAAATCATAACATTTTACACATGTATGCTTGCTTGATAAGAATTAATAAAAGTAACAAGCCGGGATTTTGGGAAAGACTATAGAGTGGACAATATAGGTAAGTGTACTCGGAAGGGGGCCCGTGTTTCCCAAATACTTGGTTCATGGACTTGTTGTATCTTGTTCGATTCATGGAGTCAGTTACTTGGCTCATGAACTTGTTTGATTCATGAACCCATTGTGCGGTTCTTGAACTTGTTAGTGGATTCGCGAACTTGCTTCGTGAACTTGTTATTTATTTTCCGATTCATGAACTATGGCTTGTTTGATACTTGATACCTGAGTATGCCGCCCTATAAAATCCATTACTAGGTCTAAACGAAATTGATTTGACTGTAGCAACCATGTAGTAAAAGTATGGATGCATGTCGTGCTACCTAGATAGTAATCACCACAAGACTTGAACTTGATAACTTGAACTTGATAACTTGAACTAGACTTGAACTTGATAACTTGATACTTGAGACCTGACAACTTGACACTAGACTTGAGACTAGATACCTGACCCTTGAACTAGATGCGTGTCACTTGAGGTTAGATACCCTATGTGTTCACTTATCACTTGTTTTACCACTAATATTTGTTATCCAGTCTGTTTACTTGAGTTATCCTTCTTGTTAGCTAGTTCTTGGTTCTTTCCACTACTTTTCATATCTCTATTATGTTCTTGATTCCAATTCCCCATTACTTGTACTCGTTTTCACTATTTGTGGCCCTAGCTTGCACTAAGGGCATTTTCTCTTATTTTCCCTATGTTTTCCCTTTTATATTTGTTAAGCAGACTTTCGAGACGAGCTTCCCGCAGGAATTGGTGAGCAAAGGTTCTAGCCTTCAAGTGGAGAAGGACTTGATTAGAATATTTATTTCCTGCATTATTTGTTTATTTTTGGATTATTATTTCTTACAAATTTGAGAACTTGTAACGGGCTGTTGTTCCCGAGTTTAACTTGATTCAGACTTGAAACCATTTGGATGTTTTATTACATTTCAGTTGTTTCTGTTGCTAATAAATTATTCATGCATGCTTGGTTAGATATATCTCTCGTGTTATATTCTCGTTATGATGCTGAGTAGATCCTACAGCTTATGGATGATGTAAAAATCATTCGCTGGGCTTCGTCACGCACTCGTATTCCATGTTTTTGGGAAGCGGGGCATGATAGAAAAGGTGCGATCTACCTAGGCCCTGAATGACCTGAGCTTCCCAAGCATTGCGAAGGAGCTTACTAAAAACATCTGCTACAAGGAAAAATAAAAGGGACGAAAGTGGATCACCTTGACGGAGGCTACATTTAATTTTAAATTTGTAACCTTCAGAGTCGTTGATAATGATAGAGGAGGTGCCAGAGAAAAGGCTGGATTTAATCCAAGTGATCCATTTAGGACCGAATCCTCGATTAAGTAGAATATCAAATAGGAAATTCCAGCTGACGTTATCGTAAGCTTTTTGGAAATCGAGTTTGAGAAGAGTACCTTCGGAGTTAGTGTTGTGCCAATGAGAGATGATCTCTTGAGCAGAAGCAACACTATCAAGGATAAAACGGTCCTTGATGAAACCTGATTGAGCAGGGTCGATGAGAGGAGATAAAACCGCGCTAAGCCTCATGGAGAGGACTTTCATAATAATTTTGAAAGAAGTGTTGATCAGGCTAATAGGCCTAAATTTAGTCAGAGAGTGTGCTCCCACCATTTTGGGGATGAGCACAATGTGGGCATAATTGATACGGTCGAAGGAAAATGATCCATGATGAAGTTCCGTAAACATACAGAGAAGATCGTCTTTAAGCCAATGCCAGAATTTTTGGAAAAAGAACGTGGGGAATCCATCCGGTCCTGGTGCTGAATCGCTTTTTAAAGAGAAAACAGCCGATTTAATCTCTTCCAAGGAAAAAGGAGTCTTGAGAGAAGAGAGGTCTTGAGACTGAGTACCGTAAAGGTGACTCCAATCAAGGCTAATAGCGCGCTGTTTGTGCGACCCAATGAAGTTTTTATAAAAAGAAAGGAAAGCACTATGGGTCTCGTGATCGGAGTTGAGATCAACCCCATTGTGAACGATCGAGGAGATCAGATTACAGCATTGCCTATGCGATGCGAAATTATGAAAGAAAGCAGTATTGCCGTCACCTTCCTTTAACCATCTATTCCTGGCTCTCTGAGCCCATTTGATATGGTCTTGATGAAGGATGTCGGCATAATCTCGCTTGCACGATAGGTGTTTGGAACGCATGGGATCACATAAGGGGCCCTGTTCCTCCATCCTATCAATAGACTCAATGGATGCTAGAAGAAAGTTTGTAAGGAAGGTGGTGTTGTTTTGTCTTTCGTAACGCCAGATTTTGCAACCAAATTTTATAGCGTGAAGTTTGAGGAGGATGCTACCTTGGCCAGAAGAGCCGATAACTGAAGATAAGCATTCCACGATAAGATTGACAAAAAGTTGGTCTTGCAACCAAAATTTTTCAAAGCGAAAATTGTGATGATGAGAGAAAGGGAAATTAGAGTAGAGGGTGATGGGAACGTGGTCGGAGGAGGGATTGGGTAATGCCTTGGTGAATGTGTTATGAAACATGGATATCCAGTTTTGGGATACAAGGAAGCGGTCGAGTTTGGCCATCGTCGGAGATTGACGAAGGTTAGACCAGGTGAATGATCTACCGTTCAGGGGAGGATCGGTCAATTGCAGAGTCCGGATGTAATCGTTATAAGTGCCGGAGTGATAGTCAAAAGAAGATGGGGTCGACCTTTCGGAAGCAAACCTGGTGACGTTAAAGTCCCCACAGAAAAAACAAAGGCCTTAGTGTAGTTGTGTAGAGATAGGAATTTGTTCCAACATTGGAGTCGCCTATCTGATGTGGATGGTCCATAAAACGAAATAATCGAGAGGGTGCAGTTGAGGGCCGTCCAATGCAGTTGGACTATAAGGAAAAAATTAAGGCGGCGAACCGCAATGAGAGAGAAGACCGACTCTTTGAAGCCGAAAAGGATATCTCATCTAGAACCTATCGCGTCTAATGAGATCCATTTAAAGATAATGGATCCGCCGATAGCGCGAAAGGTAAAAGGTGAAGGGGAATCGATCTTCGATTCTTAAATAGAAATAAGGTCACAGTGAGAGGAAGAAATTAACTAATAAAGCACCCTCTTTTTAATGGAGCAATTGAGACCCCGGATGTTCCAAGAGATACTAATCATTAAGAGCTTGATGCTCCCGAACTCTAATACGTTCTTGTTGCCTAATGGTAAAAATCAAAGGCAAAAAATCCGAGTCTAGCACAAAGCCCATTTTCTGGGCGAAACTAGCCATATCTTTATCAGACAATGAATCAAACTGCGGTTGAAATATTATGCCTAATAGATTTTGCTGAGATTGGGGTAGGGGTTGGGTTGGAATGAAGCGAGAGCGGTCCATTGCATGCCGCAATGAACCCTGGGGAAGAGCTGAATTAGCACGCTCATTTTTTTTTGGCCCTAATGCGGGCGCTTGATCTGATGAGACGGTTCGGTAGCTTACCGAGCGAAAAATGCAGTGAAGAGGAAATCCTTTCCTCCTTAGGAGGAGAGGAAGGATGTTGCTCGTTGGCAGAGTCGATAGTTGAGAATGGTGGATTTGAATAAGGAACTGTCGAGGGGATAGGTTGCACAAGTACAGCCCTAGGCTACGAAATTGGATATAGAAGGTCTATGGAGTACAGACTAATAGGCGAAACATCCGGTTTAGCCCCAACCAAAATCGCCAAGTCAGGGGAAAAACAATTGAGGTTCATAAAAACGATAATGGGGGAAGGAAAGGACCGGAGAGAGAGAACAGAAAAACAGCTCAAATTCAAGAAAATCTCTTGCTGCCAACCTGAGACATAAAATCCATTATGAAGGGAAATAACAGAGAAAGGTGCAGGGGATACCTGCTTGAGAGATTGCTTGAGGTTCAGCTCCGATTCTTCTTCTCCGAGCAAATTGGCCTGATCAATCCATCCCTCATCTTTTGTGGATTGAACCCGCTTGACTTTGATGGGGGGAAGAAACGGCGTCGAATCGCTAATGCTGGGAAAGTGAGCTTGCTTTTGAAATTTGTCCCAATCAGATGCGTAGTGAGGATTGACTTCCCAAGATGGCCAGAGAGAGGTAGAATCGGGATGTGAGGGATTGGGAGGAGAGGAGGGGGAGGGAGAGTTGGGGTAAGCCTCTCTAGAGGAGAGGGCTTAGTAGGACCTGGTAGGGGGGAAGAGGAGGTCGGTCAGCCGTAGATGAAGAAATAGGAGCGGTCACCTTCCCAGCTTGAAGAGAAGAAATTTCGGATTGATCCAAACAAGATTTGGCGCTTTAGAGGGAGAAATCTTCTTGTTGCTTGGGGATACGAAGGTCTTGCTAGGAAACGGATACTTTTTCCTGGCTGAGAGCGTTTGAGAGCCTTTCAAACTGGCCGAGTCCTTCTTTGACAGAGAGGAGGATCCAGGATGGAAGGGAGAGGAGGAGGAAGAAGGCTTAAGAGCTGGCTTCGGAATAAATTAAGTGTTCAATCTACTCTAAATCTAACAGAAAATCTCTAGGCCAACCCTTAAATAAGTGCATGCATTTGGATAATATGACCAAACTCTGAGAATGTTCAAACAAGACAACTTTTTCGTATTATCTTCTAACTAAAAAGTGATGGCGCGGACCTATATTGATCTCAAAATATTTCATAATAACAAAATGCAAGTCGAAGTAACTAATCTAAACAAAATCAAAAAATGAATTACATGCAATGTATTCTTATTGACCACTGAGAACTACCTCGCGGACCTATATTGATCTCAAAAGGTCCCGTCGAATACATTTTGAGTCCGAATCAAGACATAGTCATTCAAAGTTCAACAAAACAAAGGGACGAAGAGAAGAACAACCCGATCTTTTCCCCAATTGTTAAGGCTTCCATTACTTGCACAGAGTATTTCTGTAATTCAAACTTTTAATATTAAAAAAAATTTCAATTCTTTCCTCAATTGCATTCCATCAACTACAAAATCAATTTATACTCCACCAATAAAAAATTTTAAAAAACCCTAACAAACCCCAATCTGCCAAGTCCTAGATCCCGTCTTCTACGAAACCCTAGAAAAGTTATTCGGTTACTCACCGAGTGGCCGGTGGCGCTTGAATACGGCATTGACGTGCTGTAAAAAATCAGGCGGTGAAGTGGAGAGGGTTGAGGAGGAGGAAGTCGACGACGAAGTGAGGTTGTTGTAGTTGGAGGATTGGTCTCCTCCGATTCCGATCGGACGACTGAGATTGGTGCTCCTCGGTGGAAGTTCAGGTTTCCTTTCCATCAATGAGGAGCGGGATTTGAACGAGAGTTTGTGAAAGGGACCGATGGATTTGGGATTTAGATCGGGGAGGAGAGGATTGTAGATGATTTTGGTTTTTGAGTTAAAATTTCTTTTTTATCCCTAGCACTTCAGTTTATTTACGGATATTATAGCGTTTCTAAAATGCTGTAAAAAATACAGCATTTTTAAAACGCTGTCGTAGCTAAGAATAAATTTCAAAATTTATCAAAGACAATATTTTCTTCATAAATGCTATTATAGATCACTTTCAACAGTATTAACACTTAAATGCTGTAATAAATCCGTTGTACAAAGCCCTATATGTTGTAGTCAAAGTTCATAATCTCAGCGATCTTATCTACTCGATATTTAATTATCAACCTTTTGTAAAAAGTTTCTAGCATCTGGATTAATAATTCAACCTAACCGATTTATACATGTCCTGCCATTGCCATTTGAGTCGTCTGCATCATCAACCTGTGCACTGTCGGATGCCATACTGCAATTATCTCGGCAAAGTTCATAATTACACAATCTAAAAGAATCCTACCTAATGGCCCTAATCATATTAATTTAGTAAATCGTGGCAATTCAAAACTCCCACGAGTACAGCTCACATAATTGACACCACCATTCTATTCTCTAGACCTCTCTCTCTCTCTCTATATATATATATATTTGGATCACCATATCAGAACACACTGCACAACCCAGCAACCAATATTTACACACGTACAATGGCTTCGACTACTCAAGAACTGAGCTCAAAAGACCTGCTTGAAGCTCAGTCCCATCTATGGAACCACACCTTCAGCTTCATCAACTCCTTATCCCTGAAATGTGCCGTAGAACTCGGCATAGCTGACGCCATAAACAACCATGGCAAACCCATCACTCTCACCGAGCTGACCTCAGCTCTCTCCATCCCACCAGTTAGAATCCAAAACTTCCAACGTTTGATGACACTCTTAGTCCACAATGGCTACTTCACAGTATCAAATATTAATCCTGCAGCTGACAGCAAAGAAGAAGAAGACGTTTATGGCCTTACCAACAACTCGGTTATACTTGTGAGGGAGATGGGTGCTAGTATTGCACCATTTATTGAGTTGGAGCTGGACTCAACACTAATGGATTCATGGCAGACACTCTCCTCATGGTTCAAAAGCGAGACGCCATCCACACCCTTTGAGAAGTATCATGGGATGAACGCATGGGAGGCAGCTGGCAAAATGCCCGAGTTTGGGAAGAAGCTTAGGGATGGTTTCGAGAGCGATTCGGCAGCAGTTGCCAAGGTTGTCATCGAGGATCACGGGGGATTGTTGCAAGGAATAAACTCAGTGGTTGAGGTGGCAGGGAGGACTGGCGGGTTAGCAGTGGCGATTGCAAAGGCTTTTCCACACATCAAGTGCACGGTGCTTGATCTTGCTCACATAATCGACAACATTGACGTCAAGCATCATAAGGTTGAGCATGTTAAAGGAGACATGTTCAAATATATACCACCAGCTGATGTTGTGATACTCAAGGTAATTAACATGATATACATGCGCTAGCTAGTAATTAATTAAAAACATTTTACTAATCATTAATTATTTTTTAATGTACAGTGGGTACTAATTACTTGGAATGACGAGGAATGTGTGAAGATACTGAAACGATGCAAAGAGGCGGTACCAACTAAAGTGAAAGGAGGAAAAGTGATGGTCATCGACAAAGTCTTTAACACTAGTGATGGTGTGGACCGCAAGATAGCTGAAACACAATTGTTCTTTGATATGCAAGTCATGGTTCAAACGACTGGAAAAGTGAGAACTGAGGCTGAATTGAAGAAAATCTTCACTGCTGCTGGTTTCAAAGAGTATAAGATCATTCCAGCACTGGGGATGCGTTCCGTCATAGAGATATATCATTGATCGATACTCTCTTATGTTTGGGCGCGTGCGTACGTATAGATATGCATGGTTCTGGTACTTTTGTATCTTTGTACGTTGTGTGTGATTTGAGCATTCAGAAAAATAAATAAAATAAGAATGCCTGCCTGCCATCCTTTATCTGTTTGTCACCAAGCTTCCTGAGTCGATATTATGTAAGAATGTGAGCAATTCGTGTTTAATGTATGTTGGACTGAACGGAAAATATATATGAAGGGGATAAATATTTTACGTGGTTTGATACAACTATGTTAATTATTGTAGAAGGATATATATTTGGAGGAAGAAAATATTTCATATATTGTGAGCTAGATTTTTTTTTCTTTCTTGGTTCTCTTACTTTCACTTGAATAATATTACAAATAAGGAACAACATGACTTGGGCTCTTTTTCGTATTACTTTTGGAGAGCCAAAGCTTTTTTTTAAAGCCTAAAAGTTATTTTGGGTTAAAAATTAGGTGTTTGGTATGAAAAAATTAAAACTCGTTTGAGCCAAAGCGATTTTCAAAAATCTTCTTTTTCTCTCCAAAATTTCACCACACATATTTGCAGCTTTGGGCTTCCAAAAAAAAAAATCTCTATTTAAAAAGATGGTTTGAGGTTCCAGGCAATACTAAATAATTTGGAAAGGAAACAAATAAACAATATATTTTTTCACATCTTATGTGCTTCTCACACAATAAACTATAACGTCTATCCTGGTGTGTTTATTTTTTCTATCCCGACATTTTTAAATGCCGGGATAGGAGGTACCAGCGTTTTAAAAATCCCCGGGATAGAAGCTATCGGGACAGATATAGGGTCTATAACAACATTTTAAGAATTAATGCCACAATAGGTATCCCACCTATCCCGGCGCGCGCGTGTGTGTGTAGGAAAATCTTCCATTGTGAACCACCCCTCCATTGTACACTAGGCCTTCGTGTGCACTTGGCCTTCCCGCCTTCGTATTGACGATCCGAACCGTTCATATTGATCTACACATCTAATTTAGTCTAAATATATAAAATCAAATCATTTAAAATTCATTTTCCCATCCATCTTGTGACTATAAAAAATAACAATTTTCAGCCATACAATTTTGTAACACTTCAATGAATGGATAAATGAATTTCAAATGATTTGATTTTACATATTTAGACTAATTTAGATGTGTAGATAAATATGAACAGTTTGGATCGTCAATAGGAAGGCGGGAAGGCCAAGTGCACATGAGTGCACACGGAGGCCTATATCCATTGTGCACTAGGCCTCCGTGTGCACTCATGTGCACTTGGCCTTCCTTCCCGCCTTCCTATTGATGATCCAAACTGTTCATATATATATATATATATATATATGGAAAGTATTCCGTTGTGCACCACCTATGGTGCACGCGGTGTGTGCACTTGGCCTTCCCGCCTTCGTATCGACGATCCGAACCGTTCACATTGATCTACACATCTAAATTAGTCAAAATATGTCAAATCAAATCATTTGAACTTCATTTGCCCATCCATCATGTGACCATGAAAAACATTAATTTTCAGCCATACAATTTTGTCTAAATATGTGTGGCTGAAAATTAATGTTTTTTTTTGGTCACATGATGGATGGACAAATGAAGCCGGAAAGACCGAGTACACACAAGTGCACATGGAGGGGTGGTGCACAATGGAAGATTTTTCTATATATATATATATATATATATATATATTAGCTATCCCGGCGTTTATAAACACCGGGATAGGTTATTTATTAAAAAAAAACTTATTATAATGCTATTAGCTATCCTGACGTTTTTAAACACCAGGATAGGTTATTTATTTATTTATTTATTTATTTTATAATGCTCTCCCGTCGTTTTTATTATGATCATATTTATTTATATTTATATTTATATTATATGTATTTATATATATTTTTTATTTTACTTTTGCTTATTTTTCAAATTAAAATATCTGTAATGTCATATATAAAACACACATGTCATCACATCAAATTTGCATTTCCAAACCATATAATCGATAATAATAGCATAATAAGCAATTAAAATTCACCAAATAAATAGTAATTCAATATAAAACAACATAAATTAACATATATAAACTTTAAGCACAAAGAGTCTCAAATAATTAAGTTTTACAACACAGTTTCCTACGAAACATTTTTTTAAAAAAAGTTTTGCTGATCAAACTATGGCTGCTGAGTCTCCCAGCGTACCCCAGAGTTGCTTCCAATTTCATCGGCATTTGGCCCTGGTGTATTCACGTGACTGGAAACCGATAGAACTTACTGGTTGTCATATGTAATACACAAGATTGTCGAAAATAAGTGAACATTCTTTTCTGGTACATATAATGCAGGTGTTAGTTGATTTGTGATGAACTAATAGCACGGTGCAAGCGAAATTTGCTTCATTCTAACTACTATAGTAAAAAACTATTGTCAAAAAAACTGCTAAATTAAATTAAATTAAATTAAAGTAAGTGTTGGACCCGGCATTGAATGCTCGTTTTTTTGTTTTTCGACATTCCATTTTTAAAGGAACTTATTTTGTCATATATCTCTAATCTAACCTAACCTAATCTAATATTTTAATGGAAGAGTTAACCAAATAAATACGTGCATTGTAACTAAACAAATACGTGCAATGAACGTGCATAATTAATATAAAGGAGGTCTTAGTTCGATGTTAGACAACGTCGAATTTTTTTTAAAAATAAATATATATTTATAAAGATGTGCATCACATGTGTAAATTAGTAGTTTTATTAATGAAACGGTTTAGCAAAAAATAATAATCTTTACTATTTTAAGGGAGAGTTGGGGTTTGTAACCAAACAAACTATAACTTTGTAACTTAACAAACCCGTGCAATACACATCCAAACTAAATCCAACAATATGTACGTGTACCGCATGTGTTATCCAAATGAAAATATTCAAATATAAACTATTTTTTAATTCGATATTTATTCATTTAATTTAATGACTACACTTTTAGTAGGCGTGCATCGCATATACATTATACTAGTAATAATAATGATACATAATGGGGTTTAATATTAATAATGATACACGATGGGGTGTAATCATTAGGGTTTCCATTATTAATGTACACCTTAATTAGTAGTGAGCCAGACTGCTTGCTTTAACACTGATGGTCGACTCATAGTACACAATCAAGTTGGATTGGCTCAAAATCAAGAAGGATAATACTTTTGGCAAGGTCAGTTAGGAGTTTCTTAACATGTGCCAAGTACTTGATCATACATGCATCTCATGCTTCATGTTCCCCCTGAAATCTGATTAACTACCAGTTGTGAATCGCTGAAAACTCTCACCCGTTCCGCCCTGGATTTTCTAGCCAAGAGTAGCCTGGCGATCAGTGCTTCCTACTCAGCCTCGTTGTTGGAGGCTCGAAAGTTCAATCACATAGAGTATTGGATGATGAATTCGTCCGAACCTTGCAATATCACTCATGTCCCGCTCCCTTCTTCACAAAAGGACCCGTCAACATAAAGGCACCAGACGAGCAAATCCTCGTGTATTTCGGGTGTATTCGGAATGGTTAAATCTCAACCTAAGCACAAATATTTCAAATGTCTCAAAATAATATTTTTAAAACCTATTATATGAATCAATTAGATCATCTAAATTAAATAATTAACTAAAAGCATAATAATCAGCTTTTGTGAAGAAGTAAGAAACAACATTTTTCCTTGACTACCATATCTCATGACAAAAGATCAATTCCTATCTTTAAAAGTCAATTCTTTTCAGAAAGGTTTTTTATATGACATTATGTTGGGTCCCAAAACTGGATATGTTATAGACTTGGCTTCGGTTAGTGCTAACCTGTGTTAAAACAAATTTCCCAAAATGGTGTTACACCAAAGTGTAAAACAACACATATTATGAGTCTTCATATGTCGGGTACCACAAATAGTGTAAAACAAATAGTTTAAAACAAAATGGTGTTACACCAAAGTGTAAAACAACACATATTACGAGTCTTCATATGTCGGGTACCACAAATAGTGCTACTTCTCAACGAATTCCATCTTTCCTAACCCAAATCGTAACCCTAACCCATAACCCCAACCCTAACACGAATCCTAACCCTGACCCTAACAAGCTAAAAAGTAAACAAGTAGGAATTTTGATCTTCAAATCAGTGCAATAAGTAGTAATTCCATCTTTAATTTCAACTTATCAACGAATTTCAATAGAGATAACAAAAATAGGACAATTTAGGATTAGGGTTTTAGGAGTACCTGCGTTGATGAATGGAGATTTGGATGTTTCTTTTGACCTACACTTGGAATGACTTCGAAGTGAAGAGATTGGGGATTTTTTTCCCAAACTGTCCCACTTTTTGAAAGTTTTTCCCAAACAGCCTTACTTTTTTTTAAAAATTTCCAAAACGCCCTACTCGCTTTCCGAAAAAGCGAGTTTGGGTAAAACCCCATCGCTTTGTCAGAAAGTGAGTGTGAGACTTTGGTTTTCGCTAGCCTAGACTCGCTTTCTGAAAAACCGATGGGGTTTAACCCACCCTCGCTATCCTAGACTCGCTTTAAATGTAGGTGAAACCTCCTCGCTTTCTCGTAAAGCGACTGATGAGTATATAGTTTTCTAGACAACAACTTGATCTCTGGAAATATAACTACTCCACAGTCGCTTTCTCAGAAAACGAGACTGTTTAAACTAGAATCGCTTTATGTTTAAACTAGACTCGCTTTCTGACAAATCGAGTTTAGTGAGAAAAAAAATTCAACATACATATTCATTTTGCCATGTACATTCATATGTACTCCAACTTCATGCGGCTTACGGATTCATTCACAAGCTCTAAACTTTATACTGACTTGGAAACAAATGGTAATTAACGCTTTTTCAGAATTAAACTCATACAAGTTTGTAGAAGGTGATAGGATTGGGAAAGGTTAAGTGAATATATTTAGATTTAGAGGAGATTTTGTGGGTAGGAGGTCAATTTTGGGAAGCTAGGATTTTGGATTTCGGAGTTAAGGAGAGAGTAATAAGGGAGATAAGCAAGAGTAAGAACGAAGAGAAAGTGAGATCCAAATTGAGATTTGGGGGCTTAAAAAGCCCCAATCGACACTTGCTTTCTGAAAAAGCAAGTGTGGGTTAAACCCCATCGCTTTTTCCGAAAGCGAGTCTAGGCTAGTGAAAACCAAAGCCTCACACTCGCTTTCTGAAAAAGTGATGGGGTTTTACCCAAACTCGCTTTTTTGGAAAGCGAGTAGGGCATTTTGGGATTTTTTAAAAAAAGTATGGCAGTTTGGGAAAAACTTTCAAAAGGTGGGATAGTTTGGGAAAAAGTTCAGAAACATGTTGGACGCAAACGACAGGTTCAAACATACAACTTCGTCCTAGAATCACCTCAACAAACTTTTTGGGATCAAACAGCAAGTGTGCTACAACTCTTCTATGTCAACTATATATACAAGATCCAACGATTAAAGCACTTTGCTCCTAGAGTGACGAAACGTTCGTCTAACGATGAAATGCTCGATCGACAAAACAAGCGAACAACACAACGCTTAGTCGAAAAAATAGTGTTTCACCAAAATGAGTGGTAAGATATTTGAACGATAGGTACAATAGGCAATGACTCATCAAAAGAACCACAAAACTCGAACTCAACTTCGAGCACAATATACAACCTCAAGCTTCACGCAATCAAACCCAAGCTCCTTGTAAACATTGAAGCTCCAAAATTTCCGAAAATTCCAAACAAATAAGAAGTTAGATTTTTTGGAGTAAATAAAGGCAAGAAGGCCCGGGTTGCGTCATAATTGGATTCAGATCCAAATTCAAAGCCCGTTTCACTCAAAATAGAGCTATATGGCTTCGGGTCAGATCCAAACCAAACCCGAAACCCGAGAAACCCTCCTTCATCCTTTTTTTTATCAAAATTCAAAACAGAGCTCTCTCAAGCAAAAAACCCCAAACTCTGAGACTTCGTCGCTCGAGCCCCCACCAAAATCGAAGCCTTCAATGAAGTGCCACCCTAGCTCCTCGTCGTCGCCAAGTTCGAATCCATCGACAAAGGCGCCACCATTGACGAAGCTCTCCATACACATCGTCGTCGTGCTTGCCAAATATAGAATATCGCAACTTCAAAAATTCTAAGTTCATAGCTCGGCGACGAGGGGCCTCATAGCTCGGCTAAGTGACAACACATCTATAGCTCGCCACGCTCGCCAAAACAAAGGGACACAACTCGGCGAAACAACTAAATCCATTGCTCTGTGAAGCACCCCCGTAGCTTGGCAAAGCTTCAAATTCCCATATCTCGGCGCGAGCCAAGGGGCACAAAGCTCGAAGGTGGTAGCTCGGCGAAGATTCATAGCTTGGTGGAGACTCCATAGCTCGGCGACGAGTTCTAAATGCCATAGCTCGGCGGAGCATCGACCACTATAGCTCGCCACCACGATAAGAAGCTTCAGAGCTTGACGAAGCCAATTCACCCAAAACAGAGCATGGCTCGACCGAGTTCGATCAAGACCCATAGCTAGCCTAAGCTCAAAGCTCTAGAGCTCGGCGGAATTCAGACCCACATAGCTTGGCAACTCCTCCATAGCTCATCGCCAATCAATAGCTCGGTGACAACGAAGCTCGTAGCTCGACGAGAGCTCATAGGACGTAGCTCAACCATGATGCCTCTCCCATAGCTTGGAGATGAGGTAAATAGGTAGGTCGGCGAAGCAATACTATAGCTCGGCGAGAAAAATGCTCATAGCTGGGCAAATTCATCGGCCGAGCTAGGGGGTCGCTTACAGCATTTGCCAGCCATTGGACCGCCCAGATAATCATGCTCCAGTCTGATGGATGGCTCAGATTGCGCCACATTGCCAATGATCACAGTGAGCAGATCTCAGCCACTCAATTGCATCAGCGCGCGAGCCATCCCCTGATCAACGACTCCGATCGTGTCAAAAAGTGTGTCGAGAAAAAATAGAAAAAATATGGGAAAATCCAGGAAGATATTCACAACCTTCAGAAGCTACTCATCAGTTCCAGGTATCTCCAAGCACCCTGACAACTAAGATTGTACTCCAGAATCCAAAAATAAGGCGTACTACTCCCTGAAAGCTAAGAAATTGTAGCGCCCTGAATTTTCAATAAATAAACATAGAAATACGTAGCATAATTCCCAGCATCTACCTCAATTGTAATTATAAACATAGTCTCCAAATACAAGGAAATTTAAAACTTTTATTACATCAATTCTTTTACATGCACAGCGGAAAATTAAACACATTGAATTACAATTCATTTTATAACACAATTACATATTTACACATTTACTTTCAATCTTTTTACAACATATGCGATAACATAAAATACTCTACCACATGCTCCCAACTCCATGCTAATGGTACTTACCTGTGAAACATGAGGCTAGAGATAATCCCAACCCCCAAAACTATAGGGGTCAGCTATAACGGTGTGAGTGATATTCAAAAGAAATACAACTTAAATGAAACATAAAGAAAAAAATCATAGTCAACATATTAACATGGTAATAACAAATGGAATGTGAAATAATAATAAATGAAACATAAATTATCAAGTAAAACTAGGCTAGGTGTCAAGTGTAAGAAAACAGAAAACAAGCATGCATAATACAAGTCAAGGAAATCACAAATGCATATGATGAAAACTAATGCATACTTGTCGGATTTTATGCATCCCACAATATATAGGTCTAGTGCAAGCCCTTATCGTTCTCCACTTGATAGGGTTTAATCTCACGTTACGCAACTATCCTACTACAATGGCTACTACGAGATTTAGACATTTTGCAAATATCGGCTCTCGCCCTTGGAATACTGGAGACCAATTCCCTCCGTGGATCATTCTGTGACCTATTTCATCCATTGTCCCGGAGTAATGGGGAATGTCTCACTCCGCAGATCATCCTGGAACCCTCATTGCATAAATATTCCATGAGCGTCGCTCTCGTCCTTGGAATACTGGAGACCAATCCCCTGGTGGACTATCCCATCCATCATCCCAGAGTAATAGGAAATATCTCACTCCTCGGATCACCCTGGAGTTCATAACTCACGTTTGCTCCTATTTCATCATATCTCCATCTAGTGCATGTCCTTATATATTTATTAAGTTCATTTAACCAGAGTTCTCATATAGTTGGTGTACCCTATCGGACTTAACTCAACTAAACAACATCAAGGCCCCAATTGGCCATAAACTAAAAAATCTCAACTGCCGGCATACTATGGTCCCACACAACCTTTAGAGACTCACAACTCGAAGTAACGACACGAATCTTTCATTTAATCTCTTAATTTCATAGTTAAACTTGTTCACATTAAGAACTTCTTGAAATCAAGCCAATTCAAAATAATTCATCCATATACTTACAAACCCAAAGTAAAAGTCATGTAAATCAGAAACTAATCTCAAAACCCATGACAGTCTACTGACAAACGCAGTGCAAATAACTGCGGTTGACTATTAGTGACAAAATGTGGCAATAGCCAGACATGGCAGTCGACTGCAGCGACTAGTTCAAAAGAACAACAGTCGACCGATAGCTACCCTACAGTCGACTCACATGCAGTCTGTATCAGCCCCAAATTTCGAAAATCTCACAAACTGATATATGTGTGTATATATAAAAGTATAGGATTTCATCTAATGAATCTACAATACAATTGGCGCAACCTTGGCCAAATCCAACTAAGTTCATATGCCAAATCAAACTTTTTCATAAATTTTACAAAATAACAATATTCCAAATTCACGGTATTGAAATACAAGTTATAAAGAAGATTTCTTTTTCATAAAATTCTTGAAATATCAGTGAACGCGGTCATGAAATCCTTCTTGTACAGAAACATGAACATACATGCACATCAAAATTGAGATCTATCAAGAAGTAGACATTCATTAATCAATATTCTAAATTAAACTCAACAATTCTCAAGTCTTCCCCTTCACATCAGACCCAAGTCAAACAAAAGTAAAACTCCTCGTACCCAGTTAAAATAGTGAGAAAAAACAGCGAATAAAGGTTCATCATTCATCTATGTGCATACATGAAACCATCGTCTAATTGCATACTAGTTACACATGATATAACACAATAAAGTAACCACTTTTGTGAAGTAAAATTTAGATCTTTTCTAATTTAGATAACATCTCAAGCAATCTCAAACAATCTCTACATTAACCCATATATGATCAATCCAGCGTGGCATTAGAAAAGTAAGAATGTATGCAATATCAATTTTTGACCAACTATCCATGATGACTCTGTAACACCCCGTGTTAAAATATAATATATATGGGAAAGTATATACAAAGTAAAAATAGTTGAAAAGTTGGCTGTATGTTAATTTGTGCTATGGCATTATTGTTAAAATAAATGTGTGGAATGGTATATGGGAGGGTCCCACGTGAGAAAGGGATAGCAGTAAGTGCTGTGTGCCTTGTTGAATGCTCTGCTGACGTGGCAATTCCACATGGGGCCCACCTTCATAAAACATTCCGCTGTGCACTTCATTCAGAAGAGAATAAGAGAATGGTAGATTGTTATAGTACCATATCGGTTAAATCAAAGAATAAAATATAGTATAAATATATTAAGCCTATGATCAAGAGTCACCTAATCGGTTAACCAACTTTTGAGAAGCAGTCTGTGGTGGGTAGTTGTACTACATAGTATCTAATTTGTCTTATAAATTGTATAAATTGTTCAAGCTAGGGGCAGGGGCGTTACAGACTCACACATCTATTTTTAATCGATTTATGAAGTTGTTGTTTAAATTATTCGGTCACAAGGATTTATCTCATAATAGATCTATTTCAAATTTCATAATCATCTCATGCCATCTATTCAATTAATCATCTCATTTCACAACATATAATCAATTCATCACATGGAAAAACAACAACTAAAAGAAATTACCACTAACCTCAAAGAAGATTAACTCGAAGAAAATAAAAGAGTTAAGGAAGCCTTCTCCTCCTCCTTTTGTAAAGCTTCGAGATCCAATCTTCCAATTCACAAAATATTGAAGAGAAATGAAGTATGAGTTTTTCTCGGGGGAGGGAGGATGGCTGCAGTATATAATAGGCCGGGGGGGTTTCTTTTAAAATACTCTTTTAAGAATTATCTTTAGGGTTTTTGAGAAGATTTTATAAAATACTCTTTTAAGAATTTTTTTACATATATAGATCCATTATATTAGGTAGTTAGATAAACCAAATGAGGTAGGATTCATATCCCCTAAATCTCTACCAGATTGGCCTGCCACAATTGCAGGCCACGAAAATCTACGTTTGAAAAATTTTGCCTCTAAGTGGCACTTTGGCAAAACGACCCCCTTCATTTAGAAATATTACGAAAAATACGAATAGTGATTTATAAAATCCATAAAATTTACAATTATTATTCACTAAAAAATATTAGGTCCTCCAATTTAAAATTCTTGACTTTGTGTTTCCAAGAAATATTTGCACGTATTTTGCACGTGCAAAAAGTTAAATTTCATAAAAAAGTTTATTAAATCACCAAAATTTACTTTAATTAATTTATTAATTCCAAAATCATTATTTAAAATTCTAGGGTGTTACAGAAAATTGCCTTTCGGGAGTGAGAGGCTTATGATAATGGTAAAAATCGCAGCAAATCAGGGCCATATGATTCCAGTACATATATCAAAGTTTCTGCAGGGAGATTAACCATAACGGGTCTCTTTAATAGGCCCGGGCCTTCCCAATGCTTCTCTACAAGTAGGGCTACAATCGAGCCGAGCCGAGCCGAATACCTTCAGGCTTGAACTCGACTCGTTTACGAAACGAGCTCAATTTTGAGCTCGAGCTCGGTTCGAGCCGAGCTTTGACCGAGCTTTGACCATATTCGAGCCGAATAGCTCGCGAGCTTAGCCTAAAAAAAAATCCAACTCAAGCTCTGCTCGTTTACGAAACGAGCTCGGATTTGAGCTCGAGCTCGGTTCGAGCCGAGCTTTGACTGAGCTCGAGCCGAATAGCTCGCGAATAGCTCGATTCGTTTGCAGCTCTATCTACAAGACATGGACTTGTTTCAAGCCCATAAAAAGTGAAAGACTAGGCCCACTAAGAAAGACCCAGCCCATCAATGCTGTTAGTCAAATCTCTTATCCCTAAATAAGAGAACTTATCCCTTTAGAAGGAGATTCAAACAGGAGATAAGGAATTCATATCGATCCAATGGATTCATTTTGATCTCTTGATATATTTTTCAGGCCTATAAATACCCCACATCGTCTTCAGTCAGAAGGTAATCAACAATTTCTCACTAAAACTCTCGTTCTCTCTCTGGTTCTGACTTGAGCGTCGGAGATTCTGTCGCCGGAGCCAACCCTCGGTGTTTCAGGCTTTTTGCAGGTCCATCGGCCGCATCAGCAACCGTCGGTTCTAAATCACGGTGTTCAATCAAGATCCAGATTCAATCTCAGGAGCTCCAACCGCATTTCACGGCGAAAATGAAAGGTCAGGTTTTTTGTAGTTTCCATCAACTATAACTCACTATTTGTTTGCTCCCACACCAAACTAAGTAGCAACAAGCGAAAATCCTTACCAGTGAACCACATCAATACTTGCAATTTCAGTCGTTTGTTAATTGGGATTTGCTATGGTACACTCTACTATCTACATCTATGCTCTCTTCTTTCTTGATTTACTCATGTTTGTTTGATCGGTGACCAACGGTTTTGATCTTCTGAGTAAAAATATTTACATTATGTAAAGGCAAAATGAAAAAAATGTGGGCTACATGTAATATTAGCCAAGGTAGGTGTAATAATGAAGGAAGAATTGTTTTTTTTAATAAGAAAAAAATGGAACAAAATTATTTTCTTCTCATTTACTATGCTTTATGATTGAGTAAACACCCGAATATGCTTTCAGACTGAGAAAACTTATCCAAACCCATTGATTTTGATGGGTAATTTGTCAGATTTACTTCCTCAACTTAATTATATTACTCAAAAGTCAAGAGACCCTAATATTGCAAAAAGTAATTCTCATTGGATCTTGAAGTTGATTTGAGATGGTGAGGGAACAGATTCCCATCTTATTTCTTCGTTGTTATGAAATTACATTACGGAAAAGGCCTAGCTTTATTGTCAACTTGATGCGATCCGGTTTGTATGAGTTGGGTTGCCGGTTAGGTGTAGGATGGGTGATGTAGGATGACGTGTACCTTAGGGCAGGGAGGTTATGAGATGGTTATGATAGGGTATTCATAGGAGTTGGAGTGATGAGATTGGCTGTCCTTTTGTTAGTCAACAGTACTCATGGGCCGGGATGGTTAGGGTTCGGGTTGGTTACCCTATGGGTTGGATCCGCTTATAGATGCTTTGGGCATGTTGGCCTTGGGGTTAGATGGGTCGTTTGTATATTAGTATTCATCAGTGTCTTCACTCTCCGGGTCGGCCGGTTGATCGTGGAAATTAAGAAAGGATATTGAAAATATAATTTAGAATATTTGATTCATAGTCAAGTGATGCATGGTAGTTAGTTGGAACTTGGAATGCATGAGGTTGTCTTGCACAATCTTTTGATATTCTTATTGTGTGTACATGAAATTTATTAAGAATCATGAGTTAGGAACTAAGAATCGTATGAGTCTTCATGTTGTATTTGGTGTGTCTTTTGATATTATTTGGAGTTTTGTATGCAGACTATATAAGCTCTGTTTGGCATTGATGTTGGTCAGCTTTGCTGTGGGCCAAAAGTGCAGTGAACATAAAGCATTTTTTAGGAACCAAAATTGTTTGGCAACAAATTTGTAAAATTGTTGTCAGAATAACTAAAAAGGTTTTTGATAAATACCTCTTTAGTAATTTCTATGGGATTATAAAATTATTTAATAATAAAAGTTTAAAAAATCTTTTGTGAAATAATTGAAACGTTAAAGAATTTAAAATTTCTTAGTACTTCTTTTTTAATTTTATTTTTTAATTAATTGCATAAATTTAATAATTAATTTTTTTTATGTTTTAATTACATAAGAAAATTGAAATTTTGACTTAGGCATCATGAATTCAGTTATAAAATTTGGATCATCCTAAAAATTTATAAGCTTGTAAGATGTTAGTTTCACCCACTTTTTTTTTTGCAATGAAAAAGAGAATGGCTGTGGAAGGAATGTGAAAGGAAGAAATGAACAAATGAGAAGAAAATAAGATGCAAAAATATTTTTTCATATTTGTTTCCTAAGAAAATCATTTATTTTGATACTTTGGTGTGGTTTGGGTTTCAAATATGATTTTTTTTTTCTTGAGTAAGATAGCATGGTCTCGAACCTGAGATTTCCCTTCGAAAAAGAGACTTTTTTAGACGCTTGAAGCCTTAAATTGGAGCGGTGAAATTTTGGAGAGAATATGAAGATTTTGAAAATCGCTTTGACTCAAACAAGGTTTTTAAAAAAAAACTGGCGAACACTTAATTTTTAACCCAAATAGCTTTTAGTCTTTTAAAAGAGTTTTTAGCAGTTGGCGTGTTTTTGTTAATTTGAAAGGTTCCGTATGAATATTGTTCATGTATAATATCATTCCAACTTTTATTGTGCTATATATACTCATAATTTATTTAGAATCATCTCATTATTCCAATAATAAACATGAAAACTTGTCATTTGTGTTTCAGTTGATTAGATTTGTCATTATGTCATTCCAATCTGATCATATATTTTTATGGGTATACATTTGATTCCAATGTTGATGATTCAGTACTTTACCATAATTGATGACAATCTTTCCATTACAATGTGGAACATAGTATAATTCTTATGTAGAAACTATAGTAATTCTTCTTTATTTTTGTTAATGATACTTGATTGTAATACTCGTGCTATATTTTTGCTAAGCTAAATTGAATCGTACTAAGTTCTTTTCGTTGAACTAGATACATTTATGTGATTTGGTTTGAATTCTAGAGATGTGTCTCATGAAATTTTTATTTGCAATGTTTAATGTTTAGATACAAGTGCAAGCAAAGATAAAGGAGATGACCATGTCAACATAGATTTGCTCGATCTAGGGGAGTAAACATAAAGCAAACTGCAAGGATAGCATAGCGGTTTAAACCTTTTAAGAATAAATTAGTTCACATGTTTGGTGTAATTTCTATTGAGTAAAAGACTTTACATTTTTAAAGCTTAAAACAGTTATTTTGGTTTTAAAATTTTATTTGCTTTTGTTGAGTTTCAGATTATGAAAGGGTTTTTTTTCCATGTTCGTTTAGTCATTGTGAACTATTTAGTTTGGATATGGTCTTGAAACTATTTAATTATTTTGGCTTAGTCATTATTGAACTATTCACATTTTATAATTGACACTACAAGAAAAAAGTCCATACCGGCGATTCTATCCTGACGTTTTTTTCTCGTTGCATTGATAAAATTGGTTAGGGAATTGTATTTAACCATCAATGAATCTGATATGAAGTATATATCATGGATATAACCTAGTTCTATGTTGTGGTACGCTTCAATAGTCAGCCATTTTGTTATTTCATTTTTTCTTTTTTTTTTAAAAAAAAAAAATTTTTGCCTATCCCGGCGTTTTTGGATTAAAACACTGAGATAGGTTGATTTTTTTTTAAAACGAAACAACATATCTCGGCATTTTAGACCAAAAACGTTGGGACATATGACTTTTTCATTTTTTTGAATAAATGCTCTATACCGGCGTTTTTATATTAAAACACCGGGATAGATAGGTCTATAACAGCGTTTATAAAAAATACCAGGACATATCCTATATCTGTTCCGACGCTCGCTATTGTGGTGAATCTGGTTGCGTTCCGATAATTGCCGCTACGGTCAATCCCGTCGTTTATAAACGCTGGGATAGCGCTAAAAAAGTCGGAATTGGCGTTCTGTGTTGTAGTGTAGTTTAGTCCTTAGTTATGAACTATATCTTTGGTGATAAATGTCTTTATTAAATATTGCTATTGATGACAGTGTGCTTTATGTTGTACTGGTTTGATAATCTATTATATTTTATATATTTTGAGAGTATAAGGGGAGATTGTTGGATATATAGGTATATTCTTATATATATCCTATTACTATTTTGTATTATATCTATATTTTATACTAACTAGTGTTACCCTGTGCAAATTGCACAGACTAAAATACTTCTAATAGACTTATAAAATTATATGGAATTTAAACATACAATGATGATATGCACTGTATCTTTTTTTCTTCAATTTATCTTATTAATAACATGTGATACTCTTGTCTGGAAAACCCAAATAATTATATTTTTATCTATTTCGGTCATATTCTTTGAAAACCATTAATGATCTGTTTGGTTCAAAGGAGAGGAGGGGAGGGGAGGGATTTTAATGGAAGTGAGGGGAGGGGAGGTAAAGAGAGGGAAGGGATTTTCATCATATTTTCTGTTTGGTTCGATGACAGAAAGAAATGGGAGGGGAGGGAAAATAATTATATTCTTGTTTGGTTCACAAGGGGAAGGGAGGGATTTTATAATTAAATTACTTTTATGCCCTTTTATATTTTAGGAGAGCCTATCCATTACTATTTCTAATTCTAACTTGGTATTCTTTATAAAAAACAAAAAAATTCCAAAATTAAGTCTTCTTCTCTGGCGATTTTCCTCCCCTTCCCTCTTCTGCTATTTCCCCCAGATCCGCCGTATCGGTGCGGCCTTCTCCCCTCTTCCCTTCATTAAAAGTGCTTCTCCCGGTGTCCTCTTCAAGCCTTTTCGTCTTTCCTCCTGTGATCCTCCTCTCCCTCGCACCCTCGGGCTTCCTCTCTCCCTTGTCCGCGGGTGTGTGTCGCTTCCTTAGTGACCAGCTTTCGCTCAGTTGCTTGAGCTGGTGCGCTGTTGCGATCTGAGTTCGCCGTCTGTCATTCCTGCTCCGGCTACTCTGGTTGACTGTGGTCCCCTTCCGTGATCCTTGTTCGACTAGCTCCCCTCAGGTGCACGCGCCCTCCCAGGTTTGCTTGTTATCAAGGTATACTCCATCCTTATTGCCTCTTCAGACCGCTGTAAGTATTCTCCGCCCTGCTTTTTCAGTATATTGGTTAGTTGGCTGCTTGGTGCTCGGGTTTTATTACTTGCGTTGGTTTTTGCTGTGATTTCTGTATTCTGGTTGCTAGATTGGTGCTCAATTTCTCCCATTTTCGCGCTTACGATTAAGCGCTCTATTGCCTGTGCTCTCTTCCTTCTACATCTCTTTCTTATCTCCATTTCTTCTCTCCCCCTCCAATATATTCCCTCGATTGCTATTCTCTCCCCCTTCTCTCGATTTCCTTTTTCTCTCTATTATTCTCTCAATTACTCCTCTTTTGGTTGTTCTATCAACAGAGGAGTCTTGCTTGGGACGATTGCCTTGGCATTGGTTGTTGCCATTGTCAGTGTTTTTTGTTTCAGTTGTGGGCTGTCATTTTAGGCCCATGGACATCCCATGGGTCGAAGTAGTTAAAAAGAAAAAGAATAATAATAAATTGGAGAATTGCCCCAATTCCTCTTCAGGATTGGGCTTTTCTGGCCTCAAGCCCACGCCCTCGTTTGGCTTATCGCTTCCAGATCCTTCTTCCTATATAAGATCTCCCGCCTTCCTTCTCGTACGAGCGCTTCATCTTCCCCCTCGTCTCAACACTTTCCTCACCGCCCCCCCTCTTACTGTTTCCGGTGCCTCCAACCAGGTCACTTGAAGTGGTTCTGTGTTGCAAGGATGAAGTGCTTATTTTGTCTCAAGGATGGCCACGCGCGCCACCGCTGTTTCTCTCTGCAAAAACTTTTAGGTCTTTCAGTGGGCGTTCCTATTGCGGATTCGGTTTTAGAAGCTCTCGATTTCCCGTCTTTGCAAAGGAAGCTTGCTGAGGCTCCTTCTTCTAAATCGAAAAAGCTTAAAGCCTCTTCTCGTTCTCCCCTCCTCCCCACTCCTGTTTCAGGATCCCGCCAGTCTCCTTCAGCGGCTCCAACTCCATTAAAGCCGCCTGCTCCCTCTCCTCCATCAGCTAAACCTATTGTTACTCAGGTCTTTCTTCCTAACACGGAGCTTTCTGATCGTCTCAAAAGTTTCAACAATTATGGAGCTATCTCTTTCTCTGAAGGGTCCATCCCCTTCTACACTCTCAATGCGTTTCTGTGCAATTGCTGCAACGTTAAAGAGTGGGAATGGGTTCTCTACTCCTGCACTAATGGTGATGCTGTTATTCAATGCCCCTCTTCTAAGGTGTTGGATAACCTTTGTGCTAACCGGTCTCTCTCCATCGGCTCTATAGCTCTGTCTATCCGCAAATGGGTTTCTTACTCCCCTTCCTCTAGAGCTCTTGATCACAATCCCATCAAGGTTTCGTTGGTTGGCCTTCCCCCTTTCTGCGACTCTCTCCGGCTGGTCGCTGCTTTCTCCAAATGCATAGGAGAGATCATTAGCATCTCTTCTTGCGCTCGTTTGGCTTCGGGCAGTATCCAAGTTGAAGCTTTATTTAGATGCCCTTCCCCGAAGGAGCGTGTCGAGGCCTTCTGTCTCAACGATGGCCTATCTTCCTTCATGGTATCGGTCCAGTACCATGAGACCTCCATTCCATCGGCTTCCGCTAAGTCGGGTTTCTGTCTCATGCCCACCCCCGAATTTCACCCGGGCTCCTCCTCTGGCCCCAAGTCATTGCCCTCTTCCGGGAAGCCGATCTCTCAACTTCCAGCGAAGAAGCATATTTCGCTTCCTCTTAAGCCTAGTGTCTCTTCGGCTCCTCCAAAGTTATCTCCATCTAAGTCTCCCAATCTCGTATGGATCAATCCTGATCGCCCTTCAGGCTATTTCTAAGACTACTCCCCTTTCCTCTTCGCCCCCGTCGGAGCTTGTGCCTGTGCCTGCTATCAGTGCTCAGGCTCCTTCTCCCCCTCCCCCCAAGTCCGAGGGCTGGCCGACGTGGGATGTTAACCCCACATTCGCCTCTGACTGGGAGCAGTTTCAACGCACCACGCACTTCCCCTCTTCCAGTGCTCCCCGCTCTTCTTCTTCCTCTCTACCTGCCAAGCCTCCCTCTAGTGCTAAAGCCAAGAACCAGTTTGATAAAGATGACCTGCTTAGTGAGGAGTTAGCTGAGTTGGAGCATGCTCAGGCTTCTAAACAGGTTTATTTTGCTTTTCCTTCATTTCATTTCAGTTATTTTTATTACTTATCGATTACTGCTTATCGTTTTTCGTTTGAAATGGAAATTTCCTTCCCTTCGTATCGGCTCTCACCTGTTATTTTGGTGAAAGCCTTTAATGCTGTATCTTCTCTCTCTTTTTCTCATCTTAAGCTTTCTTCGGATTTATTAGCCTGTTGTGTGGTTTCTCGAGAGGCCCAGCCTCCCGAGCACCTCCCTGTTGCCAGCGGTATTTCTATCGTGTCTTCAGACATTTCTACTCCAATCAAGTCTCTTAAGGTTCCATTCATTGTACCGTTTTTGGTCAATGCTGGCGTTCCGCCTCCCTCTCTCCCGGAGCCCTTGTGCACTACCAACTTTCAATCTCCTGCTTCGTGTTATAGCCCCTATCGTGTGATCCGATCGAGTGCCCGTCTTAAGGCTAAACGATCATCGTCCTCGTCTTCCGTTACTTTTTACGATTCCAACTCGTCCCTCCCCCCTTTGGGTTCCCTTTATCATCATCAGTTTGATGATTTATCGGACTCAGAGATGTTGTCTATCACCCAAACTCTTGGATTTACCATCTCCTCCAACTCTTCCATCCCCATTTCTTGTCTTAGAAAGCTTGAACGTTTCCGAGTCCAGGAGCACATCCTTAATCATGATTAGTATCTCCTGGAATATTCGGGGCCTCAACTGCCCCGCTAAACAAAGGGCCATTTTCGACCTTATCGCTTCTTCTCATTGTGATATCATCTCCATTCAAGAATCGAAGATTGAATCTCCCTCTCCCCACCTTTTCCGCTCGTTAGGTGGTTCTTCGATCACGAACTGGATCTCCCTAGACGCCATAGGCTCTAGGGGCGGGATTCTCCTTGGTTTCAGGGACTCGGTTTTCTCTTTAATCGCGATCCACCACCTTAATTTCTTTTTGATTGTCCAGCTGCACTGGCGGGTCCTCAATTGTGTTTTAACGGTTATTTCAGTTTATGGTCCTTCGACCTCTAATCGGCGCCCCCTCTTCTGGCACGAATTCCGATCCCTTCATCATTTCGTTCAAGGTCTCGGTTTCTTTTGTGGAGATTTCATTGTTACTCGTTTCGTATCGGAAAGATCGAATTCGGTAACCTCTGACTCCCAATCGCGCATCTTCAACGATTGCATTCGAGATCTTCAATTAGCCGATATCCCTATTAATGGCAGAGCTTTTACTTGGTCGAATCAGCGTCTGATTCCCTCCTTCGCCAAACTAGACCGATTTCTAGTTGCTCAATCTTGGTTCTCGAAATTTCACAACTCCTACGCGAAAGCCCTCCCCAATCCCTCTTCGGATCATGTCCCCATCACTCTGTTCTCTGACTATCACTTCCCCCATCATCACCAATTCCGCTTCGAAAAGTTTTGGCTCCAAGATCAGTTATTTGTTAAACTGGTCGAGGAATGCCTCGCCTCCATTAATGTTTCTCGCGGATTGGGTAATCTTCTCCTCAAGCTTCATGCCATCAAACATGGTTGTAAGATTTGGCGCTGTGAACGGCAATCCAACACCAATTTCCTCAAAGAAGTTCTGCTTGGATCCATCCAGGCTTTTGACTCGATGGAAGAGCAAGCTCCTCTCTCGGCCCACGCGATTAATGAGCGTTTAGCTTGTAAGCGTGATTATGCTGAGATCCTCCATCAAGATCACTCTAAATGGGCTCAAAGAGCCAGAGTTAAGTGGCTGAAAGAGGGTGATGGTAACACTGCCTTCTTTCATCATTTTGCTTCGCATCGCATGCGTTGCAACCATATCTCGATCATTCAGGATCAGGGTACAGAGCTGCGCTCTGACCCTGATATTCACCAAGCCTTCCTTTCCTTCTACAAAAACCTTATCGGATCCTCCAAACCATGTTTGATCTCCCTTGACTGGCAGCAACTCTATGGTCCCCCAACCATTGATTTATCCTCTCTAGAGGCTCCCTTCTCTATGGACGACATCAAGGCGGCTGTTTTTGCGTTAAAAAGCGACTCAGCTCCCGGTCCGGATGGTTTCCCGGCATTTTTTTTTCCAAAAATTCTGGAATTGGATCAAGGCTGATCTATTCGATCTGTTCCAAGACCTGCATCAAGGCACCTTTTCTTTTGACCGCATCAATTATGCCCACATCGTGCTGATTCCTAAATCGCCAAGGGCCAATTCTGTGGTGGATTTTAGGCCCATTAGCCTTATTAACACATCGTTCAAAATTATTATGAAAGTGCTTGCTACTAGGCTCAGTACTATTATCCCACCTCTTATTGACCCTGTCCAATCAGGTTTTATCAAGGAGCATTTTATTCTCGACAGCGTCGCTGCTGCGCAAGAAATCATTACGCTTTGTCACCATCGCAAATTAGAAGGTATCCTTCTCAAGCTTGACTTTCAAAAAGCGTACGATAATGTTAACTGGGACTTCCTCCTTGATATCTTGCGTCATCGTGGCTTCGGTCCGAAATGGATTGGATGGATTAAATCCAGCTTGTACGCTGGTACATCTTCGATCCTTGTTAACGGTTCCGAAGGTCATAAATTTAAAATCAAACGTGGTCTCCGCCAAGGAGACTCGCTATCTTCCCTCCTTTTCTCTCTGGTGGCGGACGTTTTCAGTAAGTTGCTTCGCAACGCTCGCGAAGCACAAGTCATTGAGGGTTTAGGCCGCTCGCGTTTCTTTGATGGTATCCTTAATCTGCAATATGCGGACGATACCATTATCTTCACCAAACCCGAGCGCACTTCATTGCGCAACCTCAAACTTTTGCTTTACTATTTCGAACAGGCCTCAGGTCTTACCATCAACTTCAACAAATCCTCTGTGTTTTGGCTCGGTGGTGATGATCATCGCCATCACGAGGTCTCTCAATTTTTTAACTGCCGTATCGCCTCCTTCCCCATCTCTTATCTGGGTATCCCCCTGAGATGGGGGAAGCTCCATAGATCAGACTGGTTCCCTATCATCGATAAAATAGAATCCAGGCTGAATGTCTGGACTGGAAAGTTGCTCTCCCGAGGAGGGAGATTAATTCTTCTTAACTCAGTTCTCTCTGCTATTCCTCTTTATATGATGTCCTTTTATTTCATTCCATCTTGGGTTCTCAAGAGGATCGATCAAATTCGTAGCAATTTCTTTTGGACTGGTGCAACTCTCTATAAGCAAGGTTCGCATCTGTGCAATTGGGATATCATCTGTTCTTCGAAAGCAAACGGTGGACTGGGAGTTTTAAATCTTCGTGATCATAATCTAGCACTCTTAGGTAAATGGTTATGGAGATTCCATAAATCTCCTCATTTATCTTGGGTTCATTGCATCAAGGAGTTTTATTTTTCTTCCACTCCTTGGTGGCAATTCAATTCCAATTCTCATCGTTTTGCTTCTCCTTTTTGGAAAGGAGTTTGGAAGGCTTCCCTTGCTTTTCAATCCAGCATCTACAGGATTTGTGCTGATGCTTCTAGGACCAAACTCTGGACTGACCTTTGGTTAGGAAACATCTCCCTCGCCTCAGCTTATCCCTCTCTTTTCAGCTTCGTTGCCTATCCGGAGGCCACTGTAGTTGAATCTTTTGATTGGATTGGGTCCACCAGGATCTGGACTATCCCGTTCTCTATTCAATTACCTCCTTTGATAGATGAGCTACAACAACTGATTACATCTCTCAATCTTTACGAGTGGAACCACTCGGAGGACATAGTTTGGCGTTGGACTGTCGCGGGTTCCTTCACGGTAAATCCTTCTATAAGTTCCTCAACTTCCGAGGTATTGTTTCCCCTTATGCAGATTTCATTTGGAAATCTTGCATCCCTCTCAAGGTTAAAATTAACTCTTGGTTGGCCCTCAACAACAAGCTCCTCACTGTTCAGGTGCTTAATAAAAGAAACTTAGCGTGGGGCCAACTTTGTCCCTTTTGCTCGGAAGCCTCGGAAGACGTTAACCACCTCTTCGTTGGCTGCCCCTTCATTTGTCCTATTTGGAAAGTAGTGACTCTTGCTTCGGGTAATCCAGCGTTACCTACTAACCTCCTCTCCTGCTGTATATCTCCCGCTGTTCCCCCTAGATATAGAAAGGGATGGAACCTTTCTGTCCATATTATTATTTGGATTTTCTGGATGGAAAGGAACCGTAGATTGTTCTCGCACAAAGCCTCCTCCATCTCTTCCCTTACAGAAGAATTTTTATTTCTTTTTAAATTTTGGACTTCGCAGATTAAAGTCGATGATAGTCAATCTTATTATTATCATCGTTTAGATGAATCCATTTCTGTTCTCACTAATCTCAATGCTTTATGAAATTTTCTCATGATTGTTTCAGTGTTGCATTTTTATTCAACTATTGTTGTCTATTTTCTTATCTCACTGATTGCAATCTGATTGGATTTTTTTGGCCTTCCTTTGCAGGAGTAAATGCCTTGTCTTTTGTAACCTCCTCTGAGGTTGTTCTGATGCTTTTTGTTCCAGGCGTTGGTCTTTGGTGTCGCTAGCGCTATAATCCTATCACCTCCTGGGTTTTGGTCGGGGTTTGCTCTATGCTGTTGTTTCTTAGTCTGCTGTGCAGCTCTTTTATTTAACTACTGGACTTGCTCGTTGTATATTTTCTTTCTTTTTGTTCTAGACTGTGGTAACAAGTTAGGTGGGTGAGCGCGCGTTGGTGTTTTTATAGCGTTCTATCTCCTTGACTTGTGTACCTTGCCGACTCTCATCTCCCCTGGGGTCTCACTGTTCTGCTTGCTTTTAATTGTGTTTGTAGTGGGTTCCTCCCTATCCCATGGGCTTATTGATGATCTAGCTTATTGTCTGGCTGTTATTGTTGTGTTGATTTTTTTGCGATGCTGCACCTCCTGTGCTATACCCTATGGATGGCTGTTGCTTATTTTTAGCTTGTGAGCTTTTGCTCCCCATTTCGCTATTAGGTGGGTATTTGTTGTTGATTTCTCTCTACTGCCTGGATGCTTTTCTAACTTGCGTTACAGTTCATTGTAATTGTTGAATGTTTGTTTGGGTGTTTGTTTGGTTATCCTGGATCTTGGTTATGAATCTCTTTGCTCTCCTGTTGTGCTACTCTTATTCCTAAGTATGGTAGTCTTTTAGTGGGTCTGTTGTTAGCTCTGATGCGTTGGCCCGGAGCCCTCCTCGCTGTTTCAGTCCCTGGGCTTAGTGTCGACTGAGCCTGTGCGACCATGATCCTGGGGCATCTTCTGGTATTCAGGTGCTTCGTTTGCCGTCGCTTGATGCTTCGTGCTTCTTGCAGTCCCCTAGCATTATATTGGTGCCCCCCGTCAGTCGGCCCGCAGCCTCCTCGTCCCCTGCATTGGTGCCTGCCTGCGCAAGTGGTGGATGTGTTCCTTTTCCCCGACCAAGCCTGTCCCTCGAACTTTGTTATTATCGTTTCTTGTTGTTCAGAGTCTTTTTTTAGTGCGTTTCGATTCATTGTTGTTTGTCAGCGTTTTATTTCAGCTGACATTATTGTTTTACATCTTTTAAAACCCATTTGGATTGCCTTGTACAGTTTTTATCTCGTTATATATATATTTTTTGATCGGGCTGGAGTCGTCAGACTCTATCCGCTTACATCAAAAAAAACTTGGTATTCTTTATTGTACTTCTTGTTAACCTAACTTAGCAAAATAATACATGCAGGACGATAAGCAGATACAATTAGTCCCAATAAAAATGTTTAACAACAATTGGATTGGAAAAATTACTATGGAGAGGAAAAATTAACAAGAATTGTTTGAAACACATTTGGAACTAATAAATGCTTCCCAAACAAAAACACTGACATAACACTGAACAAAAATCGTCGCATGCAATTTAACAAACCGTAAGATAACTGTCTGCCCCTCAGTTTTCGATATCGCAACCATCTTCAAAACCCCATCTGTTACATCATAAAAAAAAACTAGATGAGATATCAGCTTGCTCACAAGCAATCCCACTGGTGCTCTTATATCTTTAGTGGCTTGCTGACCTATGAGGCCTTCAGGTACAAGAGCCTCACCAACACAAACATTGCGATAGTAGATAACAGATACCGACTTGTTGTATTGAAATAGAGTTAAGTTTGGATTATTAACCAGGACATCGACCCCGATAATCACGCTAAGGATGACCTTAGGGGCAAGGCTGAACTCAAAGTGAAGAAGGTCAACAGGAGTGGGAGAAAGAGAGAGGGCAAGTGGGAGAAAGAGAGTCGGGGAGAGAGAGGATCTGCTTTTTAGGTTTAGATTAGGGATTTATATCTAAAAAGTGCAATTTAGTCCAATCAGTTAAAAAAATTAGACCCACTTTTCCTCCCCTCTAAATTCTCCCAATATTGGAGGAGAGCCAAAATTAGCTCAGGAGGGATTTTGTACCCATCCATTCCCCTCCCCTCCCCTCCCAATATTGGAGGGGAACCAAAGGATCTTTAAACATTACTCTTAGATTCATCAAATATTTTAATCTCTTTAGCAAATAATTATACTATATATACAATCCAAAATAAGAGAGGATGTTAGAACTTGATCAATACATTAATCTCATATTTTCAATATTCTAAAAAAATAATAAATATATAATCCAAAATAAGATAGGATCTTACAACTTCCTGAATACCTTAATCTCGGTGAAGATTTGGGGTATGGCGTACGACTGCTGCTTGGATTTGGGCGGACTGGCGAACAACGAACGATTACGGTTGAGTTTTTGGCTAGGGACGACGGCAAGGATAGGCGAACGATGACAAATTGTAATTGGGTGGACTGGTGGACGGCGAACGGTGACGGTTTGGATTGGGACGGATTTGCGAACGGAGAACGGTGACGGGTGGGTTTTGGGCGAGGATGGGTTGGGGGGATTTGAGGAGAGGAAGAGTTTTTTGTGTTTTGTATATTTTTTTAATTTTGTTTTATTAAGTTGAAGGTGTGGTCTGCACGTGGTAAGATAAGTTTGAACTCCTACTTTTGCTCATCTTTCTCTATTTCAAAATAGAGAAATGAGGAAGGGGGTAGTCATATTAGCTTGAGATATAATATAATAGGAGGGAGTCTATCCCCTCTCTCCGTTCTATATTTTGAAATAGAGAAAGGAGAGAAAAAATAGGGATTCCTATTTAACTAACACGTGTACTATGCACGATTTTATTTAAAAAAAAACAAAATAAAAACCTCAATCCCTCAAACATAGTCTCTTCTCCTCTCACTTTCTTAATTTCACAAAATCTCACGTCTCTTTCCAAACCCACCCCTATCTCCTAACTTAGAATTAGGTTTAGGAAACAATATTCATAAAATTATTTTAATATGATTTTCTTAGTTTATCATCTTTATCCTAACATGTGCTATAATGCATGGTTTATAATGTATAACATATTTACTGAATATTAATAATGTTATAATATTCGTGTTAACATAAATTAGTTGAATTTGCGACATCTTTTCATTGCATGCATTTTTTTAGCTTTGGTAATATTTAATTTGATAACATTATGGTTTTGTAGTGATTCTCTAAACCATCTGCTTATATGAGGATGATAATAAAAATTTCATTAATTACGGTAAGAATGATATTCATAAGTTTCTCTCAATTCTCTCACTCTTTTTAAGAGTTGTATATAATTTTATGAGTCTCTTAAAACAATTTTAGGTTGTACAATTTTGCACAAGGTAACACTAGTGCAATATTACAAGGGTACTTATTGTACTGGGTTTACATTTTATCATGCACGTCTAAAGTAGCATTACCGACAAGCCTGTCAATCAAAATATCCCCACTTTTCAAGTAAATATAAATTTCTCCACCCATCTCCATCGATCAAGTCTCAGCATAGGCTCAACAAATTGAAACAAAAGTGGTGTTCTGTCGATTCAAACTTATCTTCCAGCATCATTTTAAACATGCTGATACAACTATTATAATCCCTAACTTCAACATAGCATGCAGTCACTGAATTTGAAGAGACAGAGTCTCTCAAGCATTGCATGGGAAATCTTAGGTGCAGCCACAGCATCACCCAACATCACTTTCCTTGCTACCACAGAATCCCAAGATGCTACATTCTTCTCGGGGATTCTGCCACAGAATCCCTCAACTGTATCAAAATCCCTATGCCGACCATAAGCAGTCACCACATCATTCCATGTCACTGTGGTTCTCTCCGACATTTCCTCAAACACTTTGTGTTTATGGTCAATTCGATAATATTTTTCGTACTATTGCAATCAACGAATTCTAAACATAAATATCTAAATCAAGGCCAATGTGAGATCAGAGCCTTTAGAGAGGATCAACATGGAGACAAGTTCAAGTTCGATAAAAGGATCAATAATTAATCTAGAGCAAGCTCTGTGGAGTGATATATATTAGTTCTAGTATATTCCTATGGTTAACGTGTGTATTGCACATAAATATTACCTGTATAGACATCGATTCTGGGTTGTTGAGTCTAAAGTCCAATACCCAAAGCAGTGTATAACTCTCTCTATGTATATAGTAGCCAGAGGCAGTAGTCTAGATGTTCCAATCTAATACCTAATATAAAATATCTTAAGCAAAACCTATGTAATAACCCTAATTCTTTTGTTTGCTCTTATTAATTCTTCGTCAGAAGTCAACATTAGATGCAGGAATCCAAGTTTCTCAGTGTTGGTGATCAATAAACATAATTGGTGGCAACTAGCAGTTCATTCAGCCAAAATACAGATTTTGTATTGTTCATACTTTTACAAGGAGCAGTCTAGGAACTTGCCCCTCCTTTTGGAACACTTGATGATTTTTTTCTTTTCTTTCTTTAATTATCAAACTTTTGCAAAAAGTTTCTAGCATCTCAAATAATTGGATTAATAATTCAACCTAACCGATTTATACATGTCCTGCCATTGCCATTTGAGTCGTTTGCATCATCAACCTGCGCACTGTCGGCTGCTGTACTGCAATTATATACACTACAACAAATATGTCATTTGATAGCATTTTGTAAATGCTATCAAAGACCTACGACAGCGTTTCGCAAACGCTGTCGTTGCCCCGCTGTAAAAAGTCTATAGCGTTTCTACAAAATGCTATAAATACGATATCATTTCTACAAAACGCTATTGTATTTATAAACTCTGTCGTATTTATAGCGTTTCGAAAATGCTATCGTATTTACAGCAGTTTTTCAAATGCTATGCCTTTAATAGCATTTTGAAAATGCTATCGTTTTAAGAGTGGCATTTTTTTACAACATTTTAAAAACGCTATTTCTTTTGACCTGTATGCCAAAAAAAAAATAAATCTACAGATGCATATAAAAGTTTTGAAAATTCTCCAGATGCATATATATAAAACATCAATAACACCATTCAACCTATACATGTTTTGAAAAGTTGTGTACACGTATATCAAAACCTAACATCATAAAACAATTCCGTACAATGAACTTGAATCCGTACAATAAACTCATAAAAAATTACATCTAATACATCTAATACACTTAAAATCAATTGATTCAACATGAATATTTATCAACAAGTAGTTAGTTAAGCCTCAAGAACAAGTAGTTAGTTATAAAACAACATAGACCCTCAGCTGTGCCTCTTCTACATCTCTATCCAGCACACTGCACTACAACAAATATGCCATTTGATAGCATTTTGTAAATGCTATCAAAGACCTACGACAGCGTTTCACAAACGCTGTCATTGCCACCGCTGTAAAAAGTCCATAGCGTTTTGTAGCGTTTCTACAAAATGCTATAAATACTATAGCGTTTCTACAAAACACTATCGTATTTATAAACGCTATCGTATTTATAGCGTTTCAAAAATGCTATCGTATTTACAGCAGTTTTTCAAATGCTATGCCTTTAATAGCATTTCGAAAACGCTATCGTTTTAAGAGTGGAATTTTTTTACAGCATTTTAAAAACGCTATTTCTTTTGACCTGTATGCAAAAAAAAAATCTACAGATGCATATAAAAGTTTGAAAATTCTCCAGATGCATATATATAAAAAATCAATAACACCATTCAACCTATACATGTTTTGAAAAGTTTTGTACACGAATATCAAAACCTGACATCATAAAACAATTCCGTACAATGAACTTGAATCCGTGCAATAAACACATAAAAAATACATCTAATACATCTAATACACTTAAAATCAATTGAATCAACATGAATATTTATCAACAAGTAGTTAGTTAAGCCTCAGGAACAAGTAGTTAGTTATAAAACAACATAGACCCTCAGCTCTGCCTCTTTGCATCTCTATCCAGCGCACCGCCTGAAGTTGCACTATGACCAATCACGAATCACATCACTATTCCTTTCTCTTTCTCCGGTCTCTTGAACTTAAAACCTAAATAATCACACATACAAAAATTTAAAACTAAATTTATTAATTCTACTTCAAATAGATGACTCGTTTGTTTCAATTAGGTCATTAGATAAGTCATGAATTTGATACAAAGAAACGAACTTTGAAAGTATGTTACTAAAAGCTAAGCTTTAATTTTCCATTTTTTTGGCACATCAACCATCCATTTTACTCGATAAAATTAATTCAAGAAGGGGTTTGAGACTCCTAGCATCTTCAAATATAAAAGAAATTCTCCACTAGTTGGCATTTCCTTTATATACACTTATTAAAATGAGGAGACATTATTAAAATTAGGAGATCATATTACTACGTAGGTGCTTAGGTCATTTCATTACATATAAGTTAGTTGAATAATAGACAAACTTATAAACATTTATAATGCTGCAGAAAAGTAAAAGAATCAGTATATAGTCACTGCTGCAAAACATCAAGAACCAAGAACTGCAGGAATACTGATATTTAAGGGATGAACAATATATAAGAAGTGATCCATAGATAAAGTGAGAGCTGAAGAAATTTTATACCTAGAAAAATCTCCTTCAACCTCTGAACTCCCAATCTAAAAAAGGTCCAAAATATTCGATTAATATTGTACAGTATGCCAACCCTACATGCTGAGTTCAGTTTCATAACAGATTAAATTTCAATATCACTTCAATAACAAAAATTATGAATATACCTATATATCCAACAATTATGAGTTGTTAATAGCGTCACCATGAACACAAAGAAAAGTCTAAACTTGAACCCAACGTAAAATTCTTCTTGCAAGCTTGATCATACCTATCAGGTCACAACACACAAAAATTTATCAAAGCAAACCCAAAATAACATATGCAATAATAATAATTGAAAAGTGCTGCAAACATGGAAATTCTATTTTTACACTAAATACTTGCACAACTTACCACACAAGAAATTCGTAAATAATATAAACACTGTCAATCTACCATGCAAACGTGGACTTAAGTGACAACAGTAGCGATAAAACATACATAACACACATGCTTACTAAAAAGGAACAAAACATACAAAGTGTGAAGAAGACTCACTACATGTGCTTTTATGTCAATCAATTTTAATAATCAAACAAGAAATATTTTGTGTCAGAAACACCATCTAGAAAATTTTGTACATTCTTCCAAAATAACAAGAATGAAAAACACAAGGAAACTTCATTTATTTAATCTCTCCATTTCAGAATCTTTCCATTACTATTTAGTAATAGAATCCGATAATGTAAATGTACGTATTCATGGTTGACAGGATAAAGGTAAGATAGACTAATATTCATGGTTGTTCAAACCTGGTACACGTTTCCTGATCCTGATACACGAGTTGCAAAAGTTCCTTTCATACCAAAATCACCCTAAGAAATGATATAACTATTAAGTATTAGATGAATACAGATAAGGTAAACTAACAACAAAGAAATTGATGCTTCATCAATAAACAAATAACACAAAAAAAACTGTTCACAATTATAAGCAGCAACTTTTGCATTATCCACTTTAAATCTGATGGTCCTAAACATTTCAGGAATAATGTAACGATGATAGAAAGTGAAAAGACTCATTTATATACTACGTTTTCGAAACTCCTTGATTACCAACCCTTTTCTGCTATATAAATCCTCATAGGAAAAGAAAATCAATCAACTAAGAGCCACACTTTATATCGTTGCTCTGATAACTATTTTCAATTTCTTACTAGAATAAAGGTTACAATCTCTCCTTCAACTGGTTCTTTGTGGTACGTCATTATGAATTCTCTCACCCATGTTGCATAATACTAAGTTCTTGGAAAACCCCATATGTCCATTCTGCTGGTTCTCAGAAATGCTACTTATTTCGTGGCAGATTTAACTATGGTTCTATCCCGATGTTTCATACAAACGTCGGGATAGAAATGCCGCTATAGACTCTTTTTCTTGTAGTGCTTGCCCCTTCCCCAATTTACTCACAATATAAAACTAACGGCAATAAACTTTTTATAATAACTCAAAACGACTCCATATGATATCCTGACAGTACATTTGCACCATTGTTAGTGTTATGTTATGACCCAAATTGCTTTTGGGCCCATTGGGCTTTGTATCTTTTCCATATGTAAGAGATGAGAATCAAGAAATGAAATAATCAACATTTTTGCCCTAATCTCTCTCTCCTATAGCCGGCTCCTTCATCTTCCTCTCCTCTCTTCTCTTCCATCTTCTCAAACCCTAACAATCCACAACCCATTCAAAATCCTAACAAACTGGAATCAGAGCCAACACCACCCAGTCCCGATCCCTACTCCCAATCACTTCCGACCACCACATCCCAGTCCCGATCTGTGGAGATCCCTGCCGAACACTTCGTCCAGCCGTGACCAGGGTTCTCCCGTCCAGTCCAGATCTCCACCTAGATCTCCCGGTGGTTATTCCTTCGTCCAGATCTCCATCCCGGTTGCTGATTGATTCCGGAGGTATTCATCCCGCAGCACTACTTCATCTGCGCGTTGGAGGAGGAAGGATATTAAGAAGGAAGGTTTGATTTTTGTGATTTGAGTAATTAATTTTTGGGGAAGAAAATTTTGGTGTTTTGTTGAATTGGGTTCAAGAAATTTGAATGGATATGTCGGGGAAATATGATATTGAGAAGTATGATGGGAAGACGAGTTTTGCATTATGGCAAGTGCGTATGGCAGTGATTTTGTCGAGCCAAGGCATTAAGGATGCCATTTTTGGTCGAGAAAAATTGATTGATGCGATGCCGGATAAGAAATGGAGAGAGATGGATGATAAAGCACTCTCTATTATCCAATTGTGTTTGAGCGATTCGACATTGCAAGAGGTCCTATCAGAGACCGCTAAGGCTTTGTGGGAGAAGTTGGAGAACATCTACATGAAGAAGTTCCTCACCAATCGACTGCGGTTGAAATTGCGCCTCTACACTCTTCGCATGGTTGAAGGTATATCAATTTCTGATCATATTACGGAGTTTGCATCTATTTTGAATGACTTAAGTAAGATTGATGTTAAGGTGGAGGATGAGGACCAAGCCTTTTGTTATTATGCTCATTACCCGCATCATACAAGGCTTTTAGAGACATGTTGATTTATAGTAGAGATAAAATTTCTCTAGAGGATGTTAAGAGCAATTTGCAAGCCAAGTTGCACATTGATAGTGAAATGACCAATAATGAGAAAGGGAGCCAAGGTGTTGGTTTAGTTGTTGATCGAGGTAGGTCATGGGACCGAAACTCGAAAGATACAAGGACCCGTTCGAAGTCTAGGCACAAGAATTTGACGTTCAACTATTGTAAGAAGAAGGGGCACATTAAGGCCGATTGTTTCAAGCTCAAAAATAAACAAAAGGCGGATAGTAAAGGTTCTTCTTCGGAGGAGGCCAATGTAGCTGAATGTGACATGGTTGATACTCTGTGTGTGACAGATACTAATGTTGATGATATACATTGTTGGGTGATGGATACTGGTGCTTCGCAACACATGACTCCGAATAGAGATTGGTTTGAGACTTATGAGCCTACAGATGGTAAGGTTCTTATGGAAAACAACAATATGTGTAAGGTTGCTGGAATTGGTTCGGTGACAATTAAGTTCCATGATGGAAAGGTCCGAAGGTTGACAGGTGTGAGGCATATACCCGATTTGTTGATTCTTGATTTTGATGATCACAACACAGTACAACATGTGTCTATGTTATATAGCTAACATTGCAGATTGTACATACAAAAGACTATTCTAGCTGAACAAATGAACAAGCTCAAAAGGATACAGATAAAGACTTCACTCAGACAAGATCCAAGACTTCACTCAAGACAAGACTCAAGACTCAAGACCTTAGCTCAATTATGTCAAAATTTTAGTGTCTTGTAAAAACATTGTATCTTACTTTTTGTTGAGTCTTAGTCTGATGTAAAGCCTTGTCACACACACACACTCAAAATTTCATAATGTGTGTCTCTTAAAAACCCCCAAAAAGAGTCAAAACAGTTTGAAGAAATTTAACTTTTGAGTACTAGTCGACTTAAGCTTCTGCCAGTCGACTGATAGTACAAAACTGTTTAAATTTATTCAAACTCTGATCAGTCGACTCATATGGCAACCCAGTCGACTGTTCGAGAGCTTTTGACCGTTTTCTGTTTTTCAAAATCGAATTTTTCAAACTCAAAAGCTTAGATCCGTTGGTTGACAGTTGGAGTAACTGTCTCCCAACGTTCAGGATATCAAACTCTTTAAGTAGAGTTCAGATCTCACTGAAAAGATCTACAGAATTCTCTTTGAAAATCCGAGCATTCTTTGTGAGAAAAATTCTAAATGATATCTTTGAGAAATAAAGCTTTCAAGATCATACTCTCTAGTTCTCTACACTCAGTCCAGTATAGCAACGAATTCGCTCTGGACTGAGTATAGAAGTCGACCTTGTTTATTAGCCACGTGCATCAACACATACACCAACAAGGCTATAGGTTGACTGTAAAGTATTTCTTGTTCTCTTGCTCTCGGTTGGAGAGTGTTTTTGACTCTAGGTTGTAGAGTCAGTTTTTGTTTCACTCTTGGTAGTAGAGTGGGTCGGCTTTCTCTGGTTGAGAGAAAGGACTACGGGTTAGACAAGGTTGTTATCGTAACGCCGTAGGGTATTCTTGTAATCTTTTTCAAGAATAGTGGAAATCTCAAGTGGGTTGCTTGGGGACTGGATGTAGGTCGGGAGGACCGAACCAGGATATATCTTGTGTACTCTGTGATTGATTGTCTTGTGTTTGCATTTACTCTTGTCTATTTAAGTTCTGCAAAAAGTTTCTGGACAGTCGACTCCTTGCACTATCAGTCGACTGGTCAGTGCTGTTTGTAGTTGTAGTTTCATTGTGCCTTCAGTCGTCTGTCTTATTCATCAGTCGACTGCACAAAGTTATTGTTTTTGTTTTATTTTGGTTATATCAGTCGACTGGTTCATAACCAAGTCGACTGCACCGAGAAAAATTTCCGCAGTTTTTATTAAACACTATTCACCCCCCCTCTAGTGTTTGTTGTCTCGCCTACAGGATCCAACACTTGGTATCAGAGCAAGGTTACAGGCTATGGCAACTACGTCAAATACAAATCAGTACCATGAAGGCCAATCTACACAACGGTCACCACTATTTGATGGAACGAACTACAATTATTGGAAGTGACGAATGAGAATCTACCTTCAATCAATCAGCTATGAGATATGGCAAATGACAGAGACGGAATACACTGTCCCTACCATTTCATATGCACAATGGAATGATGATCAAAAGAATCAGACTATGAACAATGCCAAAGCAATGAATGCATTTTTTTGTGCACTTACGAAGGAAGAATTCAACCGTGTATCCAATGCTACAACCGCACATCAAATTTGGCATACACTCGAGGTAACACATGAAGGAACGAATAAAGTAAAAGAGTCTAAAATTTCTGTTCTTGTCCACAGGTTTGAGATGTTCAGAATGAAAGACAATGAGACTGTGTCCGAGATGATTACCAGATTCACAGACATCACAAACTCTCTTGTGGCGCTTGGAAAGACTTACACTCAAGCAGAGATGGTTAGAAAAGTCCTACGTGCACTCACTCCAGAATGGGAGAAGAAAACCACAGCAATAGAGGAAGTGAATGACTTGTCACAACTTTCTCTCGAGAATCTTGTTGGCAATCTCATGGCATATGAGGTCCAACTTGAAGATCGAAAGAAGGATACAGAATCACACCAAGCAAAGAAGAAATTATTGGCTTTTAAAGCCATGACAGACTCAGAAGATGAGGAAGAAGATGAAGAAGAAATTACAATGTTCACTCAAAGATTCAAGAAGTTCCTAAAGAAGGGTAAGTTTAATTCTAAAGTTAGAGATTCTAATGACCCTCCTACACGTTTTAGGTGCAATAAAATAGGTCACATGAAGAAGGATTGTCCCTTAGAAAATGCAAAGAACAAGGAAAAATCATCCAACTTCAAGAAGGACAAATATTCAAAGAACAAATTTGCCAAGAACAAGAAGGCTTATCAAGCTACATGGGATGATAGTGATTCATCTTCCAAAGAAGAAACAGATGAAAATAACGAAGTGGCAAATGTGTGTTTCATGGCTGCACAAGAACATGTAAGTAATGATTATAATTCCGAAGATCTTCTTGATGCTTTTAATGAAATATTCCAAGAGTTAAAGAAAGAAAAGATTAGAGTTAAGAATCTTGAGAAAGTGAATCAAGCACTCAATCAAGAAAATCTTAACCTTGATAAGGAAGAAAAATCCTTAAATTCTCGCATTTCAAGTTTAGATACTGATCTTGAAACTCTCAAAAAGAATTATGAAGAGATTTCAAAGAACGTATCTAAGTTTAACAAAGGCAAAGAGAATTTAAATGATATGCTTCATCATCAAGTTACATCTAGTCAAAAATATGGACTTGGTTTTAAAAAATCTTCTGTAAAAGAATCTCCTGTTGTAAACACTAGTAAAAATAAATCAGCATCTATTTCTAGTGTTACACACAAGTTGTATGATTTCTTTGAAAAGCCTAAGGTTGTTAATTCTAGTGATAAAAGCAAGACTACCGTTCGGTTAAGTCGACTGAACCATACAACCAGTCGTCTGTCCAGAGGAATTGGATCTTATTCAACGAGATCAAAACCTTTTATAAGTCGACCTAGTGGATCAGCCAGTCGACTGATGTACACCAACAGTCGACTGAAGGACACTGTTAAGTCGACTGGACAGAACAAGTTAGTATGGGTTCCAGTCAGTCTAAATCAGAATGATAGAATAGCTTATATTAACTCATATTTGTTAAATGTGTGTAATTCTACTTTTTATATTCCTGCTTATGGAGGAAGGTCAAACTCTTCATGGGTTTGGTTTCCCCCAAACTAATGTGTTTTGGACCCAATAAAAAGGGTACCATATTTACCTTAAACTTTTTATAGGTACCCAAGAAAGAACGCTGGATATTAGACAGCGGATGTTCAAAACACATGACAGGACATGCCAACCTACTATCCACCATTCAAAGCATAGATGGAGGAACCGTCACCTTTGGAGATAACAACAAAGGCAAAGTCATAGGTATTGGCATGGTCGGTAAAACTTCTAACCCAACTATAGAAAATGTGTTATTGGTTAGTGGTTTAAAGCATAATCTTTTAAGCATTAGTCAATTGTGTGATAAAGGATATAAAATAGTTTTTGAAAAAGATGCATGCTTGATTTATGATTCTACTATGCAAAATGTTATTTTTCAAGATTTTCGTAAAAATAATATTTATGAATTGTGTTTGAATACAATTGATTTTTCAAATGACTTTTGTTTAATAGCCTCTAACAATGAATCTTGGCTATGGCATAGAAGATTTGGATATGTGAACATGAAAAATCTCTCAAAATTATCTAAATATAACCTAGTTAAAGGACTGCCAAAACTATCCTTTAAAAAGGATAAGTTATGTGATGCATGTCAACTAGGAAAACAAATCAAATCCACTTTTAAAACAAAAGAAGTAATTTCTACTAGTAGGCCGCTCGAATTAATTCATATAGATTTATTTGGCCCTACTAGAGTTGCTTCTTTAAATAAAAGTAGATATGTGTTTGTTTTAGTAGATGATTTTTCAAGATTCACTTGGACATTCTTTTTAAAACATAAAAATGATGCTTTTGAGGAATTTGCACATTTTTGTAAACGTGTTCAAAATCAAAGATCTCTAACCATAGTCACTATTAGAAGTGATCATGGTGGAGAAATTGAAAATGAAACATTTACAGAATATTGCAACAAGAATGGTATAACACATTCATTTGCATTTCCTAGAGCTTCACCACAAAATGGAGTGGTTGAAAGAAAAAATAGGACTTTACAAGAATACGCACGTACTATGCTTGTTGAAAGCAATTTACCAAAGCATTTTTGGCCTGAAGCTGTTGCTACAGCTTGTTATGTTTTAAATAGAATTCTAAGACCTAAGCTAAAGAAGACTTGTTATGAGTTATTTTTTAATAAAATTCCTAAAGTCTCCTACTTTAAGACATTTGGTTGTAAGTGTTTTATTCTAAACACAAAAGATAATTTAGACAAATTTGATCCTAGATCTAATGAGGGTATCTTTTTAGGATACTCAAATAGGAGTAAAGCATATAGAATTTTCAATAAGTCTACAATGACTATTGAAGAATCAATGCATGTTACATTCGATGAATCTTTACCTTCATAAACCTTAAATAAAGATGATGAAACTGATTCATCACCTTTAGATAATGTGATAAAATCCTTAGAACAAACTAATCTGACTGATAAGTCGACTGATAAGGTCTACCAGTCGACTGAAGTGAAGTAGTCGACTGAAGAACAAGTCAAGTCGACTGATCCGATTGTGATATCTTCAACTTTACCAAAATCATTTGTTGAAGTTAAAGATCATCCTCATGACTTAATAATTGGTGACATCTCCCATGGTATTCAGACACGTTCACATGTTAATATGATCTCTCATACAGCATTCTTGTCGGATTTTGAACCGAAAAATATACAAGAAGCTTGTGAGAATGAATATTGGATGAATGCCATGCAAGATGAACTAAACCAATTTATAAGGAATGATGTATGGGATTTAGTTCCTAGACCTCCTGATCAGACTATTATTGGTACCAAATGGGTATTCAAAAATAAGTTAGATGAATCAGGACAAGTTGTAAGGAACAAGGCTAGATTAGTTGCTCAAGAATATAATCAAGAAGAAGGTATAGATTTTGATGAAACATATGCTCCTGTTGCTAGACTAGAATCTATTCGTATTTTATTATCTTTTGCTTGTTTCATGAATTTTATACTTTATCAAATGGATGTGAAAAGTGCCTTTCTTAATGGGTTTATTAAGGAAAATGTTTATGTTAAACAACCACCAGGTTTTGAACATGAACAATTTCCAGATCATGTTTATAAATTGAAAAAGGCTTTATACGGTCTTAAACAAGCACCTCGTGCTTGGTATGATCATCTGAAAACTTTTCTTTTAGAAACAGGATTTGAAATAGGTATAGTAGACACTACTTTGTTTATCAAAAGAGTTAAGAATGATATCTTAATCAAACAAATATACGTTGATGATATAATTTTTGGTTCTACTAATAATAATTTATGTCAAGAATTTGCTAATACCATGAAAAATGAATTTGAGATGAGTCACATGGGTGAACTCAATTATTTCCTTGGACTTCAAATTAAACAGTCCTCAAATGGCATATTTATCAATCAAGGGAAATATGCAAAGGAACTACTCAAACGTTTTAACATGGATAGTACTAGTAGTAAATTCACACCTATGGCTACTACTACTACTCTTGACAAAGATTTATTAGGTAAGAGTGTTGATCAAAAACTCTATCGAGGTATGATTGGTTCACTCTTATATATTACTGCAAGTAGACCAGATATTATGTTCAGTGTATGTTTATGTGCTAGATATCAATCTAGTCCTAAAGAGTCTCATTTAAAAGCAGTGAAACGAATTTTAAGATATATTAAAGGCACATCTGAATATGGTTTATTTTATCCACGCACCGATAATTTTCAACTTTTGTCATACAGCGATGCCGATTTTGCTGGAAGCAAAACTGATCGCAAGAGTACTTGGTACATGTCACTTTTTGGGACATTCCCTAGTATCTTGGTGCAGTAAAAAGCAAAACTCCGTATCCCTATCAACTACAGAAGCTGAGTATATCGCTGTAAGTTTGGCATGTGCACAAATTTTATGGATGAAACAAACCTTATTAGATTATGGTATTTCATTTGAGAAACCCTCAATTATGTGTGATAATACCAGTGCAATTAATTTATCTAAAAATCCAATTCAACATTCACGTACGAAACATATTGATATTCGACATCATTTTCTACGTGATCATGTTTTAAAAGGAGATATATCTTTAGACTTTATCTCTACTGATAAACAAGTAGCAGATATATTTACCAAGCCCCTTAAAGAAGATACTTTCATTAAATTAAGGAGAGAACATGGAATTTGTGATTTTATTGATATTTGCTGAAAATTGTTTCTGTTAAGTCGACTGTATTCTTGAGTAAGTCGACTGTACTGGTTTTTTAAACATATCAATTTTTTTATCTGACCAGTCGCCTGGTTCCTATACCAGTCGACTGATTAGTAGACATAAATTTTTTATTTTCTTCTCGACTCAGTCGACTGATATACCCTACCAGTCGACTGTCGCGAGCTCAATCGTCTTCAGCGACTATTCATCGCGCCTTTTGAGATGTAATTCACCTCTCTTTTCACCCGTGATCTCTAATCTCTACCATCGATTTTTTCTCTCTTTGATCTCAGCCGTTTATTCGCAGTTAAAACCCCTTTACCAGCCGTTTTCTCACCCTTACCAATCTCAAGCTTTTTTACCCCAAATTTCAAAACCCTAGTTTGTGAAGAAGAAAGTGGTCGACTCTCACATTGCTGCTGGTGCTTGCCCCTGGTCTAATCTTTCCTTTTCTTAGGTAAAATCCTTTCCCCTCTCTTTTCATGGCACCTAAAAGATCTAAAAGATCTCATGAGGGTAGTTCTTCTTCTCAAGACTACACTCAATATCTCTTGAGTTCCGATCTCATTGATCAATGGTACCTTATTTGTACCATTACAATCTTCCCTGAAAGATTTATTAACTTCAATGACCTTGATCGTTTCAATCTCATTCCCTTGTTCCAAAATAGTAGTCTTTATGATTTTCTCTTTTTATCAAACCAACCCAATTATTATCCCCAACTCATCTATTTGTTTTACACAAATATGAGAGTTGTACAAAAACCAGATGGGGATGTTGTAATCCGATCGTCTGTGAAGAATGTCAAAATGACACTCACACCGACTAGGATCAATCAAATATTGGGTATTGATGATGGGGGATTACCTCTTGATGAAATTCTTTTAGATGATGCCTCTATTTTATCTAAAATTTTCTTACCCAATCATGGCCCTCCAATGACAAGCAAAAATATTAAACCAATTGCTAAGCTTGTAGGTAGAATATTAGCCTATAACATCCTTCCCAAAAAGGGTAGTTATGATCAATATTCTATAGAATTACAAAAAGCTGTGTATGCAATTTTTGATAAAATTGCTGTCAATTGGGGTCAAGTCATCTTTTCTAAATTAAATTGAGACCACACTCACTTTCTACCTTTTGGAGGTCTTCTTACTAGAGTCTTTATAGCTTTTGGTATTGATCTCGATTCCGAGACCAATATTGTTACTCGTTATGAGTGTTTCGATCGTGCTAGTTTGGCACGAATGAAACTTCTTGATGCTCCTTCTAGATCACCTCCTAGGTCTCCTCCTCTTTCTCAAGCTCCTTTAGGTTCTACTTCTAGACCCTCTAGACCTTCTACCTCTACTGATCCACTTCTTCAAGCCAACTATGATGATCCTCGTACCCTATATGACTGTGTTTCCTATCTAATGAAGCATTCAGCCACTGTAGATACCCAACTTCATAACCTAGATTCCAAACTAGACCACATTGATTCTAAGCTTGACAACCTCACTCATCTCTTCAACTCTCAATTTCATCCTCCTTCTCAAGGTGACGATGAAGACTCCGATGAAGAAGATTGAAGACTTTTTATTTTTTCTTTTCTATTATGTAATTTTCTTTCTTAATGCACTTATTTCTGTATAAGACTTTCTCTTAGTTTCCTTTTAATGCAAAAGATTGTTATTTTATGCTTTTTGATGATAACAAAGGGGGAGAGATATCTGTGTTATATCTGTGTTATATCAGTTTATCTCTGTGTTATTTTCTGTGTTATTTATGTTTTGATATCATCTCATTTGTTAACTTTGTTCTATTTCTGGGTATTGGAAAACTCTCTGGTCAGTCGACTGCCCAAAGGCATATCAGTCGACTGCTGCTACTGCATCTGTACTTATTTTCCGCTTATGATTTTTCTAAGTATGGTTTCCTGATCAATCGCCTGCCATTTTTGATAAGTCGACTGATACATGTTACATTTTTTAAGATAATGCTTTTTGTGTTTTTAAAAGGGGGAGCATGTCTTTACTATGCTTGTATATTATCTTTTATTATCAGCTATTGTGTTGTCATCATCAAAAAGGGGGAGAATATTGATTCTTGATTTTGATGATCACAACACAGTACAACATGTGTCTATGTTATACAGCTAACATTGCAGATTGTACATACAAAAGACTATTCTAGCTGAACAAATGAACAAGCTCAAAAGGATACAATAAAGACTTCACTCAGACAAGATCCAAGACTTCACTCAAGACAAGACTCAAGACTCAAGACCTTAGCTCAATTATGTCAAAATTGTAGTGTCTTGTAAAAACATTGTATCTTACTTTTTGTTGAGTCTTAGTCTGATGTAAAGCCTTGTCACACACACACACACTCAAAATTTCATAATGTGTGTCTCTTAAAAACCCCCAAAAAGAGTCAAAACAGTTTGAAGAAATTTAACTTTTGAGTACCAGTCGACTTAAGCTTCTGCCAGTCGACTGATAGTACAAAACTGTTTAAATTTATTCAAACTCTGATCAGTCGACTCATATGGCAACCCAGTTGACTGTTCGAGAGCTTTTGACCGTTTTCTGTTTTTCAAAATCGAATTTTTCAAACTCAAAAGCTTAGATCCGTTGGTTGACAGTTGGAGTAACTGTCTCCCAACGTTCAGGATATCAAACTCTTTAAGTAGAGTTCAGATCTCACTGAAAAGATCTACAGAATTCTCTTTGAAAATCCGAGCATTCTTTGTGAGAAAAATTCTAAGTGATATCTTTGAGAAATAAAGCTTTCAAGATCATACTCTCTGGTTCTCTACACTCATTCCAGTATAGCAACGAATTCGCTCTGGACTGAGTATAGAAGTCGACCTTGTTTATTAGCCACGTGCATCAACACATACACCAACAAGGCTATAGGTTGACTGTAAAGTATTTCTTGTTCTCTTGCTCTCGGTTGGAGAGTGTTTTTGACTCTAGGTTGTAGAGTCGGTTTTTGTTTCACTCTTGGTAGTAGAGTGGGTCGGCTTTCTCTGGTTGAGAGAAAGGACTACGGGTTAGACAAGGTTGTTGTCGTAACGCCGTAGGGTATTCTTGTAATCTTTTTCAAGAATAGTGGAAATCTCAAGTGGGTTGCTTGGGGACTGGATGTAGGTCGGGAGGACTGAACCAGGATATATCTTGTGTACTCTGTGATTGATTGTCTTGTGTTTGCATTTACTCTTGTCTATTTAAGTTCTGCAAAAAGTTTCTGGACAGTCGACTCCTTGCACTATCAGTCGACTGGTCAGTGCTGTTTGTAGTTGTAGTTTCATTGTGCCTTCAGTCGTCTGTCTTATTCATTAGTCGACTGCACAGAGTTATTGTTTCTGTTTTATTTTGGTTATATCAGTCGACTGGTTCATAACCAAGTCGACTGCACCGAGAAAAATTTCCGCAGTTTTTATTAAACACTATTCACCCCCCCTCTAGTGTTTGTTGTCTCGCCTACAGGATCCAACACGATTTGTCTAAGAATTTGATTTCGTTGGGGTCTCTTGAAGAAAAGGGGTGTAAGTTCCAAAGCGAAGGTGGAGTCCTTAGAGTCTTTAAAGGGGCTCTCATAATCATGAAGGCAAAAAGAATTGGAACTCTTTATTTCTTACAAGGTTCCACAGTCACGGGCTCGGCCGCCATTGCATGTTCGGGTACTATGTCGGATGAGGATACTACTAGGCTCTGGCATATGAGATTGGGGCATATGAGCGAGCGAGGAATGACCATTTTAAGCAAGAGAGGCTTGTTGTGTGGCCAATGCACGGGCAACTTGGAGTTCTGTGAGCATTGTGTATTTGGTAAGCATAAGAGGTTGAGCTTCTCTACGGCCATTCATTCGACCAAGGGAACATTGGACTACATCCATTCGGATCTTTGGGGACCTTCTCGTGAGCCTTCCAAAGATAATGGTTCTCGTTACATGCTTACTTTCATTGATGATTTCTCAAGGAAGGTTTGGATTTATTTCTTGAAAGAGAAAAGTGATGTGTTTCGCACCTTCAAAGAATGGAAGTCACTTTTGGAGAATCAAACGGGAAGGAAAGTTAAGAGGTTGAGAACCGATAACGGTTTGGAGTTTTGCAACCGTGAGTTTGATAATTTTTGCAAGGCTGAAGGGACTGTTCGTCACAAGACGGTGATCAACACTCCACAACAAAATGGTGTTGCAGAAAGGATGAAAAGGACACTACTTGAAAGGTCTAGAAGTATGCTTTCAAATGCGAGTTCGGATAAGGAGTTTTGGGCGGAAGCCATTAACACATCTTGCTATTTGGTAAATCGATCTCGTACCACTTCAATTGAGTTGAAGACACCCACTACAAAAGATACTCAATTTACCGGCGTTTTTTTACGTCTATGCCGGCGTTTTTTTATGCCGGTGAAACCTTCACCGGCATTTATAATAGCGCAGGTCCAAATGCCGCCGAAGCGAGCGTCGCGGAAAGGAAGGGGTCTACACCGGCGGTTTTAGTGGACGCCGGTAAATGTGACAACTACACCGGCGACCATAAAACGCCGGTGTATGGGGCTCTGAGTGCCGTTCTTTTACCCCCAATATACATTCACCGGCGGTCATAAACCGCCGGTGTTTATCCATTCACCGGCGTTCATAATAGCGCCGGTGTCATTGACCGCCAGTGTATGTGCGTTTATGAGTGCCCGGTTTTCCCTACTTACAAGCACTGGCGTGATCAAAAAATGCCGGTGTAGTTAGGTTCACCGGCGTTTGATAAAACGCCGGTGTTTCTTGGTGCCGTTACAGCTAGCGGCATACACCGGCGTGTGTGGGAATGCCGGTATATTGCACACTGCAACTAATTCATTAGATAGACCGGCATTTTATAAAACGCCGGTCTAGCTATGCCCGTTTGTTTTCCATTCCCCGGTTTTCCGTTCGAATTTAATTCACAGTTTCATTTACAAAACCTGTAAACTAATTCACAACTGATTCAACCAATTTCGTTGCATATTAATGCGCAAATCACAACAAACACAAGAATAATAAAGTTTCACACGTGTCATATCCCAAATATCTCAACAAACTAATTAACAGCGTCATAATCACAACCAATCACAACCAAATTCACCGCAAAATTAACAGTGTCATAATTAACAAATTAATATAGTGATGAACATCCTAAATATCTCAACTAACCAGTCTGACAAATATCTCAAATATCCCAAATTAACAGTCTGACATAACTCTCATAAAAAAAACAGTCTGACATAACAGCAAGGAGGACATAAGAACAACAATCATACAGCAAGGAGGACATAAGAACAGCAAGGAGGACCACGGATTCATACCCCTCGAGTAGCTTCAGTTCTGATCATCAGAATTTCCTTCATCTGGGCGACCGCTCTGTGAAAAAAAAACAATAGTTTAATTCAACAGTAAACCACAATACAGAATATACATATTTTTTGAACTTGCAAAAAAATCTACATGTATCTTAAATTATAAGATCAAAGTGCCAATTGCAAATGGAATTGTTAATGATATATAGAGAGGTAAAATAATTACATTGCAATGCTAAAAATCTAGTACTTAATTTTGTTTTTAAATATATCTAAAATAACAAAACAAAAGAAAATTCAGTATCTAACTTGAAACCTTTATATTCTCCTCTGATTGGGAATATCCACTATCTAAAACAGTAAAACAAATGAAAATTCAGTATCTAAGCATGTCTTTCATGGATTGTTCAGACAATCCATAAAACTGTCATCTTGGACGGAAACCAAATATAAGAAAAATAAGATAGGGCTCATATCAAGTGTATTTTTAGGGAACTGTCATCGTGGAAGGAAACCAAATATAGAAGCCAGAAATGGAAACTGAAAGAAGAATGGTAGAGACTTTGGATACACCAGGCTAACATAGCGGCATTTTCCTCATCTCTCTCTTATCCCTTGTTTCCCTTCAGCACACGAACACAAAGAGACATCAGCAACAACAGCAAGAGCGACAAGAACAACAATAATAATAAATTATTATGAACAAGATGTCTCTATATGGGTTTCCAGATCTCCACTCGAGCCCTCTCGTTCTAATCACAGCCCAATTAAGAACATAGACAACAGCCACTAAACAATCCAATCACAGCCCAATCAAAATTTGCCATCCTGGATCTTAAATCTTCAGATGCATGAATTCAGCTTCTTTAACAGTAAAAGAAAAATGATAACATAGCGTCATCTAAGCATATATGTTTCTCTATTAATTCTTCATCCCAACTAAATCATTGATGTTTGTGGCTCCAAAAGAAACCCCCAAAAGGTTTGTTCAGCCCAATTGTTGTACATATCCGGAGGATTTTGGCATACAGCTATACCATCCTCAGTTCACAGTGAACCCATTTTGGTCAAAAAAACATGCCAAGATGACAATCAGATGCATGAAATAAGCTTCATTAATAGTAAAAGAAGATGAGGATGCTAGCAGCATACTTAGTTTGGAAGTGAACCCATTTTTAGTTAAAAAATCATGCCAAAGATGGCAAATTGGTTACTTTAACAGTATCTTAAAATGAAAAATTCCATTATCTGAGCATATATGTTGCTCTACTAATTCTTGAGCCCAACTAAATCTAAAACCCAATTGTTGTACATATCCGGAGGATTTTGGCATACAGCTATACCATCCTCAGTTCACAGTGAACCCATTTTGGTCAAAAAAAGATGCCAAGATGACAATCAGATGCATGAAATAAGCTTCATTAACAGTAAAAGAAGATGGGGATGCTAGCAGCATACTTAGTTTGGAAGTGAACCCATTTTTGGTTAAAAAATCATGCCAAAGATGGCAAACAGGTTACTTTAACAGTATCTTAAAATGAAAATTTCCATTATCTGAGCATATATGTTGCTCTACTAATTCTTGAGCCCAACTAAATTTAAAACCCAATTGTTGTACATATCCGGAGGATTTTGGCATACAGCTATACCATCCTCAGTTCACAGTGAACCCATTTTGGTCAAAAAAAGATGCCAAGATGACAATCAGATGCATGAAATCAGTTTCTTTAACAGTAAAAGAACATGAAAATTTTCAGTATCTAAGCATATATTTTTCTATTAATTCTTCATCCCAACTAAACCATTCATGTTAAGGAAATCAAGATGCATCTATCTGAAAAAACATGCTCAGTTTGAAAAATAAGGGAAATCAAAAGATGATACCGAAGAGAGAGAGAGAGAGAGCGGGGCGACAAGCGCGGGGGGAAGAAGATAGATCAAGAGCGGGGCGACACGGTGGTTTCCGATCGCCGATTCACCTCCAAAAAGAGAGAGGGAGGAGAGAAATCGAAAATGACGAATAGGGCTCATATCAAGTGTAGTTTTAAGGAATTGTCATCGTGGAAGGAAACCAACTATAGAAGCCAGAAAGAGGAATGGTAGAGAATGAGGATACACCAGGCTAACATAGCGGCATTTTCCTCATCTCTCTCTCATCCCTTCTTTCCCTTCAGTACACGAACACATAGAGACATCAGCAACAACAGCAAGATCGACAAGAACAACAATAATAATAAATTATTATGAACAAGATGTCTCTATATGGGTTTCCAGATCTCCACTCCAACTCGTCTCTTTCTAATCACAGCCCAATTAAGAACAATTGTTCACAGTCACTGTTAAAGAAACATATATGCTCAGATAATGGAAATTTTCATTTTAAGATATTGTTAAAGTAACCTGATTGCCATCTTTGGCATGATTGCCATCCTCATCCTCTTTTACTGTTAATGAAGCTTATCTCATGCATCTGATTGTCATCTTGGCATGTTTTCTTGACCAAAATGGGTTCACTGTGAACTGAGGATGCTATAGGTACGTATGCCAAAATCCTCCGGATATGTACAACAATTGGGTTTTAGATTTAGTTGGGCTAAAGAATTAGTAGAGCAACATATATGCTCAGATACTGTTAGAGAACCTGATTGCCATCTTTGGCATGATTTTTTAACAAAAAATTGGTTCACTTCCAAACTAAGTATGCTGCTAGCATACCAAAATCCTCCAAATCAGTACAACAACACGGCTGAACAAACCTTATCTGCAGATCATACAATGTCATCTAAGCATGTTATGTGCCAAAGTGGGGTTGGTCATACAATGCATGAACGACACGTATTAGTTGTTTGTGAGTATGCAATAGGGTGCAGCTATGAACAGGGCTCATATCAAGTGTAGTATTACGGACTGTCATCGTGGATGGAAACCAATTTAATATAGAAGCCATATATAGAGCCAGAAAGAGGGATGGTAGAGAATGAGGATACACCAGGCTAACATAGCGGCATTTTCCTCAACTCTCTCTCATCCCTTCATTCTCTTCAACACACGCACACAAAGAGACATCATCAACAACAGCAAGAGGGGGTTGGTCCAACAATAAGTATAGATTATAATAAACGATATGTCTCTATTTGGGTTTCCAGATCTCCACTCCAGCCCTTTCTTTCTAATCACAGCCCACTTAAGAAACATAGACGAAATGCTTATAGACGACAGCCACAATGCAGACTCACAAATACTAGTATGTGTCTTTCATGCATTCAAGACCATAATCTCTTTAAAAATACCAATTTAAAGACTTACCGAGGGTGGGACTTGGGATTGCTGCCCTATTAAATGGGCCATTTGTTCTTGTAGGAGTGCAACATGTGCCTTTAATGAAGTCATCTCCTCGTCCCGATTGGCACTTGAACTAGATTCACTCCGTCCGAATAGCCGCGAGGGGGTTGGTCCTAGCCCCATACCACGGACACGTCCATGCCTCTCCTTTCCCCTAACCTCGGTCAAGGAAACTCTTTGCCGGGTATGCCAATCTGTGGGTGCCGCCGTAGGGTCAGAATCTGAAGCGGCAGAGATTTCATCATACCTTCTTCGAGCGTTAGTCTGTAAAAGGACATAACAATCAGAGTTAAAAGCAGATGAGATTTCGACTACTCATTAGATATTAGTTCACAAATTACCAGAATCCGTGCTGCCTCAGGGCTCGCATACGTCCCATTCTTCGATTTGTGGGTGGCATTGAAAAAGTCAATGTCGCCAAACTCTGTAGGACCCCCCCAAATCTTCTTCCTATATATTAGTAAGATGAAATGTTTATAAACAAATAACTGTAAGTAAAAAATGTTCAATACGATTGCGCCTACCAATTCTTCCCGAACCAGAGCAAAGCTCTGTGTACCAGTGGTGTGCAACACTAGCTGCTTTGACCGACTGGTAACACCCACCTCCGCCCTTTTCTGTACATGCCACAATGAAGTTAGCAGAAAAATTTATTAGAGTAGCCATACAACCACATACTCATTAGATTTTTGTGCCTTTAATGTAAATACCTGACCGATCGCCGAACTCCAGTAGTGCACAAGGAATTGCCAATCTGAAGGCTCCACATTTCCTGGCACATTCCCTGCATTCTCCGCCTCTGAAAGGTCTTTGCCAAAAAACTTCACCTTCAAGTCACTCTTGTAGTCCCTCCACTTTTTGGAGAGTGACTTTTCAACCCAAGGCGTAAGGGAGTCGGCGAACGAGAAGTATTACTGCAAAATTTATTACCCATCACTAAAAATACATATTTCAATAATATATTTGCGCCTACCAATTATTTATTTTAGATGGGAAATACCTTGATTGTCGTAATTGCAGTGGCCTTTGTCGTGGTTGGCACCTTCGGCCAACTCTCGTATGACAAAGGAACTATCCGTGGGTTCCTCGCTATAACCCCAATAAAGGAAGAAAATTTGCTGGCGTTATCGCCAACCGGTTGCCCGACACCGTTTGCCTCCACCACTATCATTTCGTCATTCTTAAGTCTCCAAACATTCATCATCTTAGTTCGCCCACGATGTTTTTTGACAGTGGGCGGCGTGCTACCCTCACCCTCATCTGTTTGACGGCCACTATTATGTAGTGGCTGCTCATCCCCATGGCTCTCGTTGCCATCATTTATATTTATCCTCTTTCCACGCCTCGGCATGTTGTACCTGTCAAGGATTCAATAACTTCCTTAGAGATGCAAATTTAAGGATGTCAACATTTATATTTATCCCATTTTGGTCAAAAAAACATGCCAAGAAGACAATTAGATGCATGAAATAAGCTTCATTAACAGTAAAAGAAAATGAGGATGCTAGCAGCATACTTAGTTTGGAAGTGAACCCATTTTTTGTTAAAAAATCATGCCAAAGATGGCAATCAGCTTCATTAACAGTATCTGAAAATGAAAATTTCCATTATCTGAGCATATATGTTGCTCTACTATTTCTTGAGCCCAACTAAATCTAAAACCCAATTGTTGTACATATCCGGAGGATTTTGGCATACGTACCTATAGCATCCTCAGTTCACAGTGAACCCATTTTGGTCAAAAAAAGATGCCAAGATGATAATCAGATGCATGAAATAAGCTTCATTAACAGTAAAAGAAGATGGGGATGCTAGCAGCATACTTAGTTTGGAAGTGAACCCATTTTTTGTTAAAAAATCATGCCAAAGATGGAAATCAGGTTACTTTAACAGTATCTTAAAATGAAAATTTCCATTATCTGAGCATATATGTTGCTCTACTAATTCTCGAGCCCAACTAAATCTAAAACCCAATTGTTGTACATATCCGGAGGATTTTGGCATACGTACCTATAGCATCCTCAGTTCACAATGAACCCATTTTGGTCAAAAAAAGATACCAAGATGACAATCAGATGCATGAAATAAGCTTCATTAATAGTAAAAGAAGATGCGGATGCTAGCAGCATACTTAGTTTGGAAGTGAACCCATTTTTGATTAAAAAATCATGCCAAAGATGGCAAACAGGTTACTTTAACAGTATCTTAAAATGAAAATTTCCATTATCTGAGCATATATGTTGCTCTACTAATTCTTGAGCCCAACTAAATCTAAAATTCAATTGTTGTACATATCCGGAGGATTTTGGCATACGTACCTATAGCATCCTCAGTTCACAGTGAACCCATCTTGGTCAAAAAAAACATGCCAAGATGACAATCAGATGCACGAGATAAGCTTCATTAACAGTAAAAGAAGATGAGGATGCTAGCAGCATACTTAGTTTGGAAGTGAACCCATTTTTGGTAAAAAATCATGCCAAAGATGGCAAACAGGTTACTTTAACAGTATCTTAAAATGAAAATTTCCATTATCTGAGCTTATATGTTGCTCTACTAATTCTTTAGCCCAACTAAATCTAAAACCCAATTGTTGTACATATCCGGAGGATTTTGGCATACGTACCTATAGCATCCTCAGTTCACAGTGAACCCAATTTGGTCAAAAATACATGCCAAGAAGACAATCAGATGCATGAAATAAGCTTCATTAACAGTAAAAGAAAATGAGGATGCTAGCAGCATACTTAGTTTGGAAGTGAACCCATTTTTTGTTAAAAAATCATGCCAAAGATGGCAATCAGCTTCATTAACAGTATCTGAAAATGAAAATTTCCATTATCTGAGCATATATGTTGCTCCACTAATTCTTGAGCCCAACTAAATCTAAAACCCAATTGTTGTACATATCCGGAGGATTTTGGCATACGTACCTATAGCATCCTCAGTTCACAGTGAACCCATTTTGTTCAAAAAAAGATACCAAGATGACAATCAGATGCATGAAATAAGCTTCATTAACAGTAAAAGAAGATGCGGATGCTAGCAGCATACTTAGTTTGGAAGTGATCCCATTTTTGGTTAAAAAATCATGCCAAAGATGGCAAACAGGTTACTTTAACAGTATCTTAAAATGAAAATTTCCATTATCTGAGCATATATGTTGCTCTACTAATTCTTGAGCCCAACTAAATCTAAAACCCAATTGTTGTACATATCCGGAGGATTTTGGCATACGTACCTATAGCATCCTCAGTTCACAGTGAACCCATTTTGGTCAAAAAAACATGCCAAGATGAAAATCAGATGCACGAGATAAGCTTCATTAACAGTAAAAGAAGATGAGGATGCTAGCAGCATACTTAGTTTGGAAGTGAACCCATTTTTGGTAAAAAAATCATGCCAAAGATGGCAAACAGGTTACTTTAACAGTATCTTAAAATGAAAATTTCCATTATCTTAGCTTATATGTTGCTCTACTAATTCTTTAGCCCAACTAAATCTAAAACCCAATTGTTGTACATATCCGGAGGATTTTGGCATACGTACCTATAGCTTCCTCAGTTCACAGTGAACCCATTTTGGTCAAAAAAACATGCCAAGAAGACAATCAGGTGCAAGAAATAAGCTTCATTAACAGTAAAAGAAAATGATGATGCTAGCAGCATACTTAGTTTGGAAGTGAACCCATTTTTTGTTAAAAAATCATGCCAAAGATGGCAATCAGCTTCATTAACAGTATCTGAAAATGAAAATTTCCATTATCTGAGCATATATGTTGCTCTACTATTTCTTGAGCCCAACTAAATCTAAAACCCAATTGTTGTACATATCCGGAGGATTTTGGCATACGTACCTATAGCATCCTCAGTTCACAGTGAACCCATTTTGGTCAAAAAAAGATGCCAAGATGATAATCAGATTCATGAAATAAGCTTCATTAACAGTAAAAGAAGATGGGGATGCTAGCAGCATACTTAGTTTGGAAGTGAACCCATTTTTTGTTAAAAAATCATGCCAAAGATGGAAATCAGGTTACTTTAACAGTATCTTAAAATGAAAATTTCCATTATCTGAGCATATATGTTGCTCTACTAATTCTCGAGCCCAACTAAATCTAAAACCCAATTGTTGTACATATCCGGAGGATTTTGGCATACGTACCTATAGCATCCTCAGTTCACAATGAACCCATTTTGGTCAAAAAAAGATACCAAGATGACAATCAGATGCATGAAATAAGCTTCATTAACAGTAAAAGAAGATGCGGATGCTAGCAGCATACTTAGTTTGGAAGTGAACCCATTTTTGATTAAAAAATCATGCCAAAGATGGCAAATAGGTTACTTTAACAGTATCTTAAAATGAAAATTTCCATTATCTGAGCATATATGTTGCTCTACTAATTCTTGAGCCCAACTAAATCAAAAATTCAATTGTTGTACATATCCGGAGGATTTTGGCATACGTACCTATAGCATCCTCAGTTCACAGTGAACCCATTTTGGTCAAAAAAACATGCCAAGATGACAATCAGATGCACGAGATAAGCTTCATTAACAGTAAAAGAAGATGAGGATGCTAGCAGCATACTTAGTTTGGAAGTGAACCCATTTTTGGTAAAAAAATCATGCCAAAGATGGCAAACAGGTTACTTTAACAGTATCTTAAAATGAAAATTTCCATTATCTGAGCATATATGTTGCTCTACTAATTCTTTAGCCCAACTAAATCTAAAACCCAATTGTTGTACATATCCGGAGGATTTTGGCATACGTACCTATAGCATCCTCAGTTCACAGTGAACCCAATTTGGTCAAAAAAAGATACCAAGATGACAATCAGATGCATGAAATAAGCTTCATTAACAGTAAAAGAAGATGCGGATGCTAGCAGCATACTTAGTTTGGAAGTGATCCCATTTTTGGTTAAAAAATCATGCCAAAGATGGCAAACAGGTTACTTTAATAGTATCTTAAAATGAAAATTTCCATTATCTGAGCATATATGTTGCTCTACTAATTCTTGAGCCCAACTAAATCTAAAACCCAATTGTTGTACATATCCGGAGGATTTTGGCATACGTACCTACAACATCCTCAGTTCACAGTGAACCCATTTTGGTCAAAAAAACATGCCAAGATGACAATCAGATGCACGAGATAAGCTTCATGAACAGTAAAAGAAGATGAGGATGCTAGCAGCATACTTAGTTTGGAAGTGAACCCATTTTTGGTAAAAAAATCATGCCAAAGATGGCAAACAGGTTCCTTTAACAGTATCTTAAAATGAAAATTTCCATTATCTTAGCTTATATGTTGCTCTACTAATTCTTTAGCCCAACTAAATCTAAAACCCAATTGTTGTACATATCCGGAGGATTTTGGCATACGTACCTATAGCTTCCTCAGTTCACAGTGAACCCATTTTGGTCAAAAAAACATGCCAAGAAGACAATCAGATGCATGAAATAAGCTTCATTAACAGTAAAAGAAAATGATGATGCTAGCAGCATACTTAGTTTGGAAGTGAACCCATTTTTTGTTAAAAAATCATGCCAAAGATGGCAATCAGCTTCATTAACAGTATCTGAAAATGAAAATTTCCATTATCTGAGCATATATGTTGCTCTACTATTTCTTGAGCCCAACTAAATCTAAAACCCAATTGTTGTACATATCCGGAGGATTTTGGCATACGTACCTATAGCATCCTCAGTTCACAGTGAACCCATTTTGGTTAAAAAAAGATGCCAAGATGATAATCAGATGCATGAAATAAGCTTCATTAACAGTAAAAGAAGATGGGGATGCTAGCAGCATACTTAGTTTGGAAGTGAACCTATTTTTTGTTAAAAAATCATGCCAAAGATGGAAATCTGGTTACTTTAACAGTATCTTAAAATGAAAATTTCCATTATCTGAGCACATATGTTGCTCTACTAATTCTCGAGCCCAACTAAATCTAAAACCCAATTGTTGTACATATCCGGAGGATTTTGGCATACGTACCTATAGCATCCTCAGTTCACACTGAACCCATTTTGGTCAAAAAAAGATACCAAGATGACAATCAGATGCATGAAATAAGCTTCATTAACAGTAAAAGAAGATGCGGATGCTAGCAACATACTTAGTTTGGAAGTGAACCCATTTTTGATTAAAAAATCATGCCAAAGATGGCAAACAGGTTACTTTAACAGTATCTTAAAATGAAAATTTCCATTATCTGAGCATATATGTTGCTCTACTAATTCTTGAGCCCAACTAAATCAAAAATTCAATTGTTGTACATATCCGGAGGATTTTGGCATACGTACCTATAGCATCCTCAGTTCACAGTGAACCCATTTTGGTCAAAAAAACATGCCAAGATGACAATCAGATGCACGAGATAAGCTTCATTAACAGTAAAAGAAGATGAGGATGCTAGCAGCATACTTAGTTTGGAAGTGAACCCATTTTTGGTAGAAAAATCATGCCAAAGATGGCAAACAGGTTACTTTAACAGTATCTGAAAATGAAAATTTCCGTTATCTGAGCTTATATGTTGCTCTACTAATTCTTTAGCCCAACTAAATCTAAAACCCAATTGTTGTACATATCCGGAGGATTTTGGCATACGTACCTATAGCATCCTCAGTTCACAGTGAACCCAATTTGGTCAAAAATACATGCCAAGAAGACAATCAGATGCATGAAATAAGCTTCATTAACAGTAAAAGAAAATGAGGATGCTAGCAGCATACTTAGTTTGGAAGTGAACCCATTTTTTGTTAAAAAATCATGCCAAAGATGGCAATCAGCTTCATTAACAGTATCTGAAAATGAAAATTTCCATTATCTGAGCATATATGTTGCTCTACTAATTCTTGAGCCCAACTAAATCTAAAACCTAATTGTTGTACATATCCGGAGGATTTTGGCATACGTACCTATAGCATCCTCAGTTCACAGTGAACCCATTTTGGTCAAAAAAAGATACCAAGATGACAATCAGATGCATGAAATAAGCTTCATTAACAGTAAAAGAAGATGCGGATGCTAGCAGCATACTTAGTTTGGAAGTGATCCCATTTTTGGTTAAAAAATCATGCCAATGATGGCAAACAGGTTACTTTAACAGTATCTTAAAATGAAAATTTCCATTATCTGAGCATATATGTTGCTCTACTAATTCTTGAGCCCAACTAAATCTAAAACCCAATTGTTGTACATATCCGGAGGATTTTGGCATGCGTACCTATAGCATTCTCAGTTCACAGTGAACCCATTTTGGTCAAAAAAACATGCCAAGATGACAATCAGATGCACGAGATAAGCTTCATTAACAGTAAAAGAAGATGAGGATGCTAGCAGCATACTTAGTTTGGAAGTGAACCCATTTTTGGTAAAAAAATCATGCCAAAGATGGCAAACAGGTTACTTTAACAGTATCTTAAAATGAAAATTTTCATTATCTTAGCTTATATGTTGCTCTACTAATTCTTTAGCCCAACTAAATCTAAAACCCAATTGTTGTACATATCCGGAGGATTTTGGCATACGTACCTATAGCTTCCTCAGTTCACAGTGAACCCATTTTGGTCAAAAAAACATGCCAAGAAGACAATCAGATGCATGAAATAAGCTTCATTAACAGTAAAAGAAAATGAGGATGCTAGCAGCATACTTAGTTTGGAAGTGAACCCATTTTTTGTTAAAAAATCATGCCAAAGATGGCAATCAGCTTCATTAACAGTATCTGAAAATGAAAATTTCCATTATCTGAGCATATATGTTGCTCTACTAATTCTTGAGCCCAACTAAATCTAAAACCCAATTGTTGTACATATCCGGAGGATTTTGGCATACGTACCTATAGCATCCTCAGTTCACAGTGAACCCATTTTGGTCAAAAAAACATGCCAAGATGACAATCAGATGCATGAAATAAGCTTCATTAACAGTAAAAGATGATGGGGATGCTAGCAGCATACTTAGTTTGGAAGTGATCCCATTTTTTGTTAAAAAATCATGCCAAAGATGGCAATCAGCTTCATTAACAGTATCTGAAAATGAAAATTTCCATTATCTGAGCTTATATGTTGCTCTACTAATTCTTTAGCCCAACTAAATCTAAAACCCAATTGTTGTACATATCCGGAGGATTTTGGCATATAGCTATAGCATCCTCAATTCACAGTGAACCCATTTTGGTTAAAAAAACATGCCAAGATGACAATCAGATGCATGAAATTAGCTTCTTTAACAGTAAAAGAACATGAAAATTTCCAGTACCTAAACATATATTTTTCTATTAATTCTTCATCCCAACTAAACCATTCATGTTAAGGAAATCAAGATGCATCTATCTGAAAAAACATGCTAAGTTTCAAAAATAAGGGAAATCAAGAGATGATACCGAAGAGAGAGAGAGAGAGCGGGGCGACGAGCGCGGGGGGGAGGAGATAGAGAGAGAGCGGGGCGACACGGTGGTTTCCGATCGCCGATTCACCTCCAAATAGAGAGAGGGAGGAGGGAAATCGAAAATGACGAAGGGAAGAAGGGACGATGACGAAAGGTCGAAGGCTGTCGAAGAGGACGAAGCGGCGGAGGCAAACACGCGGGAAGTTGAGCGAGGAAGGAGGGAAAACGAAGGTGCCCCCTTTTTGTTTTTTTTTTGGGTTTGGAAAAATGGCGAGCGAAAGATTAGGGTTCGCGAGATTTATCGCAGCTTATTCACCGGCATTTCAATTAGACACGCCGGTGAATGTATCGGAAATTCACCGGCGTTTATTATTAAAACGCCGGTGAATAATACACTTCACCGGCATTTTTAAATAAAACGCCGGTGAATACTAGGATTGCCCGGCGGTTTAGAGCGACCGCCGGTGTATAACCATCCCATCTGGCGCCCCATTCCTATTCGCTCCCTATCCCGGCGCTACTAGTAAAACACCGGGGAATATTCACCGGTAAATCGAGTATCTTTTGTAGTGACCCGAAGAAGTGTGGTCGGGAAAGACGGCCGATTATTCGAATTTGAGGGTGTTTGGTTGTCCCGCTTATGCACATGTGAATGAAGGAAAGTTGGAGCCTAGATCGAAGAAGTGTATTTTTGTTGGGTATCCCACGAATGTGAAGGGATATAAGTTGTGGTGTCCCGAATCATCCAAGTTCCTTATTTCAAGAGATGTCATTTTCAATGAGTCGGCCATGTTGAAGGCAAATGATGTTGCACCCGAGCCGACTATTAAGGAGAATGAGAAGGTTGAGAAGAATGTGGAGTTTGAGGTGCCGGTCCAAGAAGGTGATGATTTGATCTTACATGATGATGTCAATTTGGAGGAAGCCCAAGAAGAGGCACAACCATATGCATTGGCAAGGGACCGAGCTAGAAGAGAAACAAGACCACCTACGAGGTATGAATACTCCGACTTTGCTTATTGTTTGGAAGTTGCAGAGGATGTGGAGTATTGTGAGCCATCTTCCTACAAGGAAGCCATTTCTTCTAAAGATGCGGCCAATTGGGTTGCCGCTATGAATGAAGAGTTACAATTTTTGCAACAAAATGAGACTTGGTCTCTTGTGAAGCCTCCGAGTGGTAAGAGGATTGTGGATTGCAAGTGGGTGTTTAAGAGAAAGATTGATGGCTCAAATCCTGCGGATTTTCGATACAAGGCAAGGCTAGTGGCTAAAGGGTATAGTCAAGTCCAAGGTGTGGACTTCAATGATGTGTTCTCTCCTGTAGTTATGCACACCTCCATTCTGTTTTGCTATCTTTGGTGGCAATGAAGGATTTGGAATTGGAGCAAATGGATGTGAAAACTGCCTTCTTGCATGGTGATTTGGAGGAGCAAATTTACATGAGCCAACCGGAGGGTTTTGAGGTTACGGGAAAGGAGGACCGTGTGTGTCTTTTGAAGAAGTCCCTTTATGGCCTTAAGCAATCACCGCGGCAATGGTATAAGAAGTTTGACTCATTCATGGTGAGTATTAATTTTCATCGTTCCAATTATGATAGTTATGTTTATTTCAAGAAGTTGGATGGTGGGAATTTCATTTACTTGTTGCTCTATGTGGATGACATGTTGATTGCATCCTCAAACTTGAAAGAAGTTAGGAGATTGAAAGAGCAACTAAGTTCGGCATTTAAGATGAAAGATTTGGGGGCCGCCAAAAGGATTCTCAGGATGGAGATCTCAAGGGATAGGTCCAAAAGAAAGTTGTTTCTTTCACAAAGGAGTTTTGCCGAGAAAGTGCTACGCCGTTTTGGTATGGAGAAAGCAAAAATTGTTTCAACACCTCTTGCGGCGCATTTCAAGCTTTCGGCTGCTTTAAGCCCAAAATCCGATGATGAGAAGAAATATATGGAAAAGGTTCCATATTCGAGTGCGGTTGGGAGTCTCACGTACTTGATGGTGTGTACTCGACCCGACATTGCTCAAGCCGTTAGTGTGGTAAGTAGATATCTCTCTTGTCCGGGGAAATGGCATTGGGAAGCAATGAAGTGGATCTTCCGCTATTTGAGAGGTACTATTGATGCTTGTTTGGAGTTTGGTAATGGCAAGAAACTGACGGGTTTTGTGGATGCAGATTTTGCGGGTGATTTGGACAAGAGGCGTTCCTTGACGGGTTATGTTTTTACCCTTGGAGATTGTGCAATTAGTTGGAAGTCTACACTTCAAGCCACCGTTGCACTCTCAAGTACTGAGGCCGAATATATAGCAATTACTGAGGCTATTAAGGAGGCTATTTGGCTCAAGGCGTTTGTTGGTGAAATGTCTTCACTCGAGGGTCCTATTACAGAGTTTTGTGACAACCAAAGCGCGATTCATTTGACCAAGGACCGCATGTACCATGAGAAGATGAAGCACATTGACATTCGATACCATTTTGTTCGAGATGTGATCTCGGAAGGCAAGGTTGCCGTGAAGAAGATTGGTACCGAATCGAATCCGGCCGATATGCTAACAAGACCTCTTCCAATTGCAAAGTTCAAGCTTTGTTCAAGTTTGATGTCAGTTTGTTTCTAGCTAGTTTGAGCTAGTTTTGTTTCTAGCATGTTGCTAGTATATCTTTATGTTTACCTTTGTTTTAGGTTATGTTTGCTTTGTGTTTTAGTTTGTTTTAGATGCAATTTGGTTCAAGGTGGAGATTGTTATGTTATGACCCAAATTGCTTTTGGGCCCATTGGGCTTTGTATCTTTTCCATATGTAAGAGATGAGAATCAAGAAATGAAATAATCAACATTTTTGCCCTAATCTCTCTCTCCTATAGCCGGCTCCTTCATCTTCCTCTCCTCTCTTCTCTTCCATCTTCTCAAACCCTAACAATCCACAACCCATTCAAAATCCTAATAGTTAGTAATCTACGTACCCTATAATCCAGGCTCCACTAGTTACAAATGCCACAACTGGTTTAGATCCATTGGTATCAACAGGTTAATGGCTACTGTCTCCAATGTTGCATGCACAAAGTAACCAACCATATTGTTACTGAAAATGATACAGAAAATTATTACCTTCCAGTATATATAAATATCAACAAGTTAGTAAATGATGCAGCTCTATAAATGCCCTCTAGTTATATGAACTTGATGGTTTTCTGCAAAAAGATGCAGTTTACAGTGATGATGCAGCTTTTTTTATTCACAAACAACAAAAAGAAGAAAAATCTTCTTTGTAATATAATTTACTATCCTATGCATAATGCCAGCGTACCTTGACTTTCTGTAGTTCCAAGGTTTAATCGGCAACTTCTATTAACAACTCATGTTCCAGTATAGATGGCTCTACAAGGCAATCCAACTTAAATCTTAATAAACCATCTGATGAAGCGATATATGTTTTCATTGATAGCCTTATGCAGTTACCTTCAAATTCAAGGACTTTTACTTCAGATAATTTGTCTTCAATTTGGCCAACTGCTTCAATCCTAAGACACACGAAAAGCTATGCAATCATAAAGGATGGAAATTAGCACATAACTACATCGGTGACGTAGGCCACTAGAAAATCAGTCATATCTGTATGTGTAAAGGATGAAGTAAAGAAAAGAAAAAGAAAAAGGAAAGATCCATCCGTAAATGCATCAAGGAAAAGTTCATGAAGTCAGTATTTTCATCATAGATCTACTGATGTTCACTTAGTGGTAGATGCCAAAGGGGATGACACAAACCACCGACTGGTTCACATGATAGCTCTCCTGCTTGAGTGTATCCTAACAGCATGCATTGTCATTTACTTAGTGTTCACTTAATTTCCACTTTCACATTGAATGTAATCTAATTATGATGGCATGTATTAAGTGTTCAATCTACTTTTCTAAATCTAACAGAAAATCTCTAGGCCAACCCTTAAATAAGTGCATGCATTTGGATAATATGACCAAACTCTGAGAATGTTCAAACAAGACCACTTTTTCGTATAATCTTCTAACTAAAAAGTGATGGCGCGGACCTATATTGGACTCAAAATATTTCATAATAACAAAATGCAAGTCGAAGTAACTAATCTAAACAAAATCAAAAAATGACACTACAACATATAGGGCTTTCTACAGTGAACTTATTATAGCATTTAAGTGTTAATGCTATTGAAAGTGATCAATAATAGCATTTTTGAAGAAAATGTTGTCTTTGATTAATTTTGAAATTTACTTTTAGTTATGACAGCGTTTTTAAAATGCTATATTATTTACGGCATTTTAGAAACGCTATTATATCTGTAAATAAACAAAATAGATATGGGCAAAAAAGAAAATTCTAAATAAAAACTCCAAATCCATCAAAACCCTTTTAACTTCTCCCTCTCTTCCAAAACCCCTTCTTCACCAAATCTATCCATAATTTCCCTGACCCGCCGTCAAAACCACTTCTTCACCAAATCTATCCCTCACTTCTCCCTCCTCTGCGCCTCCCGAATCCCCGACCTGCCGTCAAAGAAACGTCTCTTCTCCCTGTGCCCCCGTTGTCCTACCCGCCGTCGCCCTCTCCTCCTCCCCGCCCCCCGAAGCTAGACATGCCGTTGCCCAACACCCTCTTCTCCTTCCCGCCCCCGAAGCCCCACCACGTTGTCACGGTTCCGGAATGCCCCCTTCTCCTCCCCGCTATCTCCAACGCTAGCCGATTCCAGGTAAATGACATAGTGTAATCCTGATTTAGTCGAAAATGATTGTATGGAATTTGTAATATGCATAAGATCAGTAATATTCAACTATGCAGATTGCACTTCTATTCTTTGCATGTATCACTTTTCTTCTAGCCATCGATAAAAAAAACTTGCAGGCTTTCTATTTGAATTACATATCATTCATCAAATACTCAATGCAAGCCTCATAGTCAAAATACAAATAAACCTAAATTTATGTAGCATATAATTCAAAGGGTGATAGCTTCTCCGGTATGTTCTAGCTTTTAGCAATTGATGTAAATTTAGTAGTCCAATTATACTGAATCAACATTCAGGATATATGGCTACAGATTATGCAATCAAATTTTACAAAAAAAGTAAATAAATAACAATTAAGCATTGTATACAAATACACCTATACGCATAGGACATATATAGGTATACATATATGTCCATATGTCGATCCATCCTATAATTTTTTACCATTATCCTGTTGTATATGTGCCTTGTTTTGGAGACATTTGGTAAATTTGGTTAGAATTATGATCATATTGGGTGAAAATGATCATTGGATATTTATCCAAATAGCAAGTAATGGGTATATGTAGTAATTATAAATATAAATTCATCAATTCTCACCACAATCTCAGAGTATGGAAATAGTGGTGTACTAAAATTTCATCCTGTTTCAGACCAATACTTCGTGTTTTGTCCAAAACATCTGCGCAAACAAGATTAAGGGCATTTTTTCCTTGGGGAAAATAAAAAGAAAAATAAAAAGAAAGATCAAGAGATGATGATGGAGTATTATAGATAGCTTGTCACGCATCTCAGGCGTAGCATAATAGAAAGGCAGCAGTCAAAAACAATTTCATGTTTTGCTTCTAGAATGGAGCTTTGCATGTTCAAGGCCCATCCATCAACTCAAAAGTTCGATAGCTTTCAAATTTTCTCCGCCTTTCATTTTTCTCATTATTTTTTCCCTCAACAATAACAATGACAACCTTTATCCCAAATCTCTAGTGTCAGCTTCATGAATCTTTTCCAGACATTACAGGTATGGTTCGAATTAGCCTTGGCCTTCAGCTTCCTAACACAACCCTTCTTCATCCTTGGCTTGGGTAGTGAGGTAAACATAGAAAGAAATAGGATTTTAAGCATAGCACTGTATGGGATGTATAAACTTTACTTCATGATTAGCTAGGAACAGATATTGTGTGTATATACTGTTCTCGTTCGGCACTTGGAGTTTTTCCTTTTAAGTTGATCTCTTTGTATAAAAAATGCTCTTGGTTTCATTTGATTGTAACCAAGAACTTCTTTCGGTTTATTAAATACCTTTCTGATTTCCACCAATCTATTAAGATAAATGATAATCAGGACATAGTGAATGTAAAGTTGTCTATATATCATTGGGGCATATATTTTAGTCAAATGTTTAGTCTGGAAATTGTGCACCTGTATGTTTTAGTTCGTTTTGTAAATAAATTACAGGCTCTCTTCGCCCTACTTCTCTGTTATTAAAACTTATTTGTTTCAATTTTACTTGGATGACCTATAAAGTAGCACACTTATTACATCCTTACATTTAGTTACAAGTCCATCTATAGTATAAAGAACTATTTTGTAGTCTACTCTTTCTGTAGAACTTCTTGTCTGGAGTTACTTGGAACGGCAAGAGGCTGTTTACTATTATCGATCCAACTTTATTGTGATGGTAACTGCTTTATAATGGAAAGTTAGTCACAGTAGACAAACTTTTTGCAATTGAAAGTTTTTATTTGAGTTAAGGATGACATTAGGTTGCATGTATGTTTATCATTATGGCTGAGTTCCACTACATTAACAATTTTTGCTAGTAATGTGAGTACCTCTTGATATGCAACTAGTGAATGGATATGACATATATAAAAAACATATTTTTTAAATCATATCAATTATAGTTTGATCCACGTTGTTGATGTGTGTATTGTTGGTGTTATCTTGTTAATTTCTCCTCGGTTGTCATCTCTTCAAGGTCAGAGGAGCTGGTGTGTCATCACAATGAATAAAGATTGGGTTCATCTTAACAAGTAATGAAATCTGACCCCAATTAATATTTTAATATATAATAGATATTAAGATATTACATGCTTTTATGACCACTATTTTATAATTTATAGAAATACAACAGCATATAAAGTGGCAGTTCATCAGTTTGTGGAAATTGCGAAGTCAACTGCTGAGGATCCAAACTGGATTATATGTTCATGCAGAGATTGCCAAAATTTCTGTCGTGGAAATGAGGATATGCTTTTACTTCATTTGCTCAAGCGTGGAATGGATATGACTTACACAAATTGGATTTGGCATGGGGAAGGATTGAATGCGAAGAGTTCTACTAAGGAATTTGTATTGCCAGATAGAATAATTGAAGATGCATATGTTGATAATGAGGGTATTCATGAACCTAACGGTAAAGAGGGAGAGGATGACTTAACAAATATGTTGAAGGACGCTAATATTCCTTTATATCCTGGTTATACTAAATACAGTAGGCTATCAGCAAAAATTATTCTATATAAGCATAAATCCATGTATGGTGTTTCTAACAAATGCTTTAATCATCTTTTGGAGATATTGCATGATATGTTACCTGATGAAAATACAATTCCAGAATCCGCACGAGCAGCACAACAATTAATTAAGTTATTTAAACTTGATTGTGAAATCATACATGCATTCGTCAACGATTGTTGCCTATTTAGAGGTGAGTTCAAAGACGATGATGAATGTAGGAAGTGCCATGAGTCACGGTGGAAGAAGGATCATCGGACTAAGAAGATTCTTATTGGAGTGCCAGTTAAGATTTTGAGGTATTTTCCAATAATTCCAAGGTTTAGAAGAATGTTCCAAACATTAGAACTTGCTGAAAATTTACGGTGGCATCACAATCATAAAAGTGAAGATGATAAAATTAGGCACCCTGTTGACTCTTTGGCTTGGAAAACAATTGACAACAAATGGCCATCTTTCGCTGTCGAGCCGCGCAACCTTAGACTTGGTTTGGCTGCAGATGGGTTTAATCCTTTCTGTGGTCTTAGCTCATCACATAGTTGTTGGCCTGTGATGCTGGTAATATATAATCTTCCACCAGGGTTATGCTTGATAAAGGAACATATTATGTTATCATTGTTGATTTCAAGACCACATCAACCAGGAAATGACATAGATATTTATTTACAACCACTGATAGATGACTTGCAGGTTTTATTTGATGTGGGTGTACAAACATATGATGCTTTCACCAAAACATTTTTCAACTTGAAAGAAATTTTGATGTGGACAATAAATGACTTTCCAGCTTATGGTAATCTGGCTGGATGTACTACGAAGGGAAAACTAGCATGCCCTATATGTGGTACTAATACTTGTTCTAAATGGTTGAAACACAGCAAAAAAAATGTTTACCTGAACCATAGGCGATTTCTTGGACCAAAACATACATTACGGTTCAAAAGAAGTTGGTTTGATGGGAAACAAGAGCTTGAGGAACCACCTAGTTTAATGGTCGGATCAAGAATTTTGAATGAGATTAAAAATATTGAAAATAATTTTGGAAAGGGGTCAAAGAAAAATAAGAGAAAGTTGCAATCTGTACAGATTTGGAAGAAGAAGTCAATATTTTTTGACTTGCCTTACTGGGAGGTAATATATATAACCCACTTTATTTATCTTATTATCTAGTTTTTCATATTTTTTGGCAATTAGTTAACATTACGTTTCTTACATATCTCAATTGTTTTCTTTTTGTTCAATTTCAGCATTTAGTATTGCATCATAATTTGGATGTAATGCACATTGAAAAGAATGTGTGTGATAGCATTATTAGTACTTTGCTGAATGTGAAGGGAAAGTCAAAGGATGGGATAAATTCACGTATGGATTTGGAAGACATGGGAATTAGACATGGCTTGCATCCAAAACGAGAAAATGGAAAGAGAACTTATCTGCCACCTGTGCCACACACTCTTTCTAAAAAGAAACAACAACTATTTTGCAAACGGTTATTTGACCTTAAGGTACCTGATGGTTATAGTTCAAATATTGTGAACTGTATATCAGTGGACGAGTATAAAATTATTGGCCTTAAGTCTCATGATCATCATGTGTTAATGCAACAATTATTGTCTGTTGCATTAAGAGGTCTTCTCCCAAAAGGGCCTAGAAATTGAATATTTCGAATATGTGCGTTTTTCAATGCATTATGTGAAAATGTCATTGACCCGGAGGAAATGTTAAAACTGGAGGCAGATGTTGTTGAGACTTTGTGCATGTTTGAAAGGTTTTTTGTTCCTGCTTTTTTCGATATTATGTTTCATTTGACAATTCATTTGGGGTGAGAAGCCCGATTATGTGGCACAGTTCAACAAAGATGGATGTACCCTTTGAAAGGCAACAAATTGATTATTTTGTAATTCTATTTGTACTATGTAGTTTTTATCATAAAATATTAATTTTATTTTCTGTAGACAAATGAAGACATTCAAAGGATATGTTAGGAATTTGGCACGACCTAAATGTTGTATAGAACAATGCTATTTATTAGATGAGTGCATGCAATTTTTCAGTAAATGCATGAGTCAAGTGGCTGATATGGATAATCGACCAAATAGAAATCAAGATTTCGAGAATGATGCGATACTTGAAGGTCGACCAATTTCCAAAGGAACATCGATCACTTTAGATTATCAAAGGCTACAAAGTGCTCATCGATGTGTACTGTTTAATATGGCCGAGGTTGAGCCATATTTAGAGTAAGTGTAGTACGAAAAGTAATTTTCAATGATAATGTTTTTACATAAGGGCATGTAACCATTGTTAATTATTTTAGGATACACTTGAAGGAGTTGAAGCGTTTGGACAAACGTCTGGTCAAAAATGATACTTTACTTCAAGATAGACATTCCGAAGAATTCTCAGACTGGTTAAAAGAAAAGGTCTAATTATATATATAATCCTTGAATTTTTAGCTTATTATATATTACTGCCTATAATTCTAATAGTGTATCATTGATTATGAACATATTCACGGGCAGACTCATGGTATGCCCACTCAAACATATCCAGAACGTTAAGAGAGCTTGCACAAGGTCCATCTGTGCATGCACTCTCTTATTCTGGGTTTGTTGTGAATGACTATCGCTTTCACATAAAAGATGCATTCAAGTCAACTCAAAATAGTGGGGTTTCATATGAGGCAACAACTGTTAGCAGATCGAGCTCGAAGGATAAGCACCAAAAGATCAAACCAGTTGTTTATTATGGAGTGATCAAAGATATTATTTTACTGGACTATTTTACTTTTCAGATTCATGTTTTATTTGGTCATTGGGCTAATCAGAAAACTGGTGTCAAAATCGATGAAGATTTTACTATGGTTAACCTGCACCAAGGACAACAACAATTTAAAAATGACCCATTTATTCTAGCGTCACAGCAAAACAAGTGTTTTATTCTAAGGAAAGTGATTCGTCTAATTGGTATGTTGTTCTAAAGGCGCCACCAAGAGGTATTAATGAGTTGGATTTGGATAATGAGAGTGTTTATTCAAGACCATTAGATGTATCCTTACTTGATAAGAATACTGATGATGAGGATAATGAGTATGTTAGAAAGAACTGTGAGGGTATCTGTGTGTAATTTTCTATATTGTTTTGTTGCACAACTATTTATATTTTTATCATAACTTCATAGTGAAACTTATTATAACTGATTCTGCCACAATTTCTCTAATCACCCGTTTACTTCATTATTTTTATATTTTTGTTAGTGATAATTTGCATGTTGAAATTTCTAATTATGAAGATGAATCTTTCTAACATGTTCATTTTTTTCCTGTTTTTGGCTATCTATTTAAGTGAGGTGTCTTTCTTTCAAACATGGCTCGAGAAGAGGTAAAAACTACTATCAACCATTTATCCACGTATACAATAACATATTTATTATGTATTATTCACAATCATGTTCTTGTTTGGATCATTTGTAGTGCTCAAAACAAGGAGGTAAAAGGAAAAGGAGGGATGAGGAAAAGAAAATGAGAAAGGATAAGGGAAAGAAAAAGAAAAGGGAAAATGATAAGGAAAAGGAAAAAGAAAAGAGAAGAATAAAACTGAAAGAGAAGGCATCAAATGATGTGATCCGTATATCAGAACATGTAGACTCTAATGTCATTGGCGATGCGACTCTAAATGAATTGAGAGAAGAAACATCGAAACAAGCACAACAGTCAGAAGGCACGACCAGGACTCGCGGACACACAACTTGCAGTAATTTATCGGCTGTCAGCGGACAAAAGTTGGAAGTGACATTAAATGATCTCGGTCAACCTGTTGGGGAAAACTCAAAAAGACTGTCTTCTTTTGTATGTGTTTTAACACGTCAGATAATGCCGCTGAAATATGATGACTGGAGAAAGATATCTGATGAGACTAAAGAATTTTATTGGCAAGCAATAAAGGTAGGATATTTTTTCTTTGATGCAGCTTTCTTTCTATAGCTTTCTTTCTACATGATGTGCTGACATAAACAGTAGACCTTATGTTTCTATTTTATAGTTCACTCCAAAAAAAATCAGCATTCATATCCAGTAATTTCTTATGTGGGATGCTGAACACTGAATCATTATGCAGAGTTGAATATTGATCTACTCATAGAGAAGATGATGATTTAACATATCCTAATTAGAAATTTCATCTATATATGAATATTTTGATGCAACATATACGTATCAAGCACTAATAGACAAGCAAGAAACTAAAATGATTATGACTTTTGGATGCAAATTAGTTAAGTTTTCCTTCTTTGTATACAAATCAGTTACAAGGTAGTTTGGTTATTGATCATTGGATTAAATACTAGGCACTCCACAATATTTACTCGATAATAAAAAAAGCTACCATGACGTCATTCTTGGTCGTGTTGGACCTTGAACTTGTTATCCTCCTGCCAGGGCTTTTACTCTGATCTGAGGATCTGAAACTAATAATAGGGCTGGAGATGACTAAAATCTGGTGAGGATTTGTTCTTCTTGTATGGAAGTCTGTACATGTTTGTTCCTCATCTGTTCTCTCTTCTCAATACCCCACTTTGCACATTCTTTAGCTTTGCAGTAGCTTACAACCTATCTTTGGTTCTTTGGCCTAAGCTGGCTATTATCAATTGGGTTTCTTTCAGATTTACTGAACTGACTTTTGTCATACATGACTTAATAGTTAATATCATTGTATTTATGACTTGTGATCTAAACATAGTAAATTTTGAGTAGATGAACTGAGTGGATAAACAAATTCCCTGAATTACCTTGGAGATTATGAAGTATAACCCATATTTCTGGTTTATCGGGTTACTTGATCCTGGTGTTGGTTATTGCTTTGGATTAACTTACTGGACAGGGTGTTACATTAAAAGTAATTAAATAATTGACGATGGTTTGGTTTGTAGAAAATTTTTATGCTTAGAGCTTAGATATGGTTTGGTTTGTAGCAACAATGCTTTAATTGAACCATGTAAATTCGCTAATTCTACTGCTCCTTCCTCTCGAAGCCACCATTTTTACCATTAGGATGGCTTTAACTGCACTCTGACATGTGTTTAAATGTAAGTCATGTGAAAAGTACATCACTCATTCTTGCTCATGCTACATCACTCATTCTTACTCATGCCTACTGTTAGTTCAATTCCACTGTAGTGTATGCTTTCTGTTACCTTTTAACACATTATTAATTTTGCAATCTCCTTATATTTTATATCATCTAATTTTTACAGCTTTATTCTTCTCTCTTGTTTTTACATGCTTCCACTTCGTATACATAATGCTACTGAAACTGTTCGTTATGGTGCTCCAACTTAAAACTTTGCTAACATTAAATAAAAAGAGTTGTCTAGTTTAGGGCGTTAAACTTCAGTATAATTTCTGCACATCTTGTTTAGTGACAGAGTTGTTTAAAATTTTTGTGCAGGTCTATTCATTTCTAATATGTATATCTAAATGTATGTACACCGAAATGTAGAAATGTTAATTGCTTATGTGCAGTGTACACCGAAATGTAGAAATGTACCTATCCCATTAGAAAATACAGTGACCACTGCAACTATTTGACTATAGCTGGCAATTACACAACTATGAACTATTTCTTGCATCACAAATCAGTACATCATGTAGTATTAAAGGTGCATTCCCAATAAATACAGAGACTACATAAGCATGTCCTCGCATTTTATGTAGGTTAGATGTCTTTCAATTCATTCTTGTTCAACAAACTACAGGTGGAGTATAACTATACCCTTTCACATCGCACTGGCACATGGAACATAGTGTTAAGTTTAGGCATTGTCTCTACTAATAGTCTTCTGAGGAAATATTAAAAGATTTACCGAACACTTGTAACCAACCATGGATGTTGTATCAATGAACAACAGTAAATTAGAGAAAAATGTGAAGGTTGATTTATTTTATTTTATGAATTTACATAAATTTATTTTATGAATCTAGCAAATAATGAATATAATGAATAAATACAATTCAAATGAATAAGTACAATCAGCATTCAAACATCTTGTACATAATCTTCCAATTGGCAAAGATAGGCAATTGCACTTAATCTTCCAAAGTATTATACTTAGTTTCTGCTGCATAATTTTTGACTCAAAATTTTTAAGTGTCTCTACTGCTGCCCTACTAATTATACTCTTTTAACACTATACTTTTCATAAATTTACTGGTTTTGGTTAACTTCATTTAATTCTTTGTGCTTATTTTTATGATAATAATTTATATCTACACATATTACTTCAGCAAAAGTTCACATTCAATGGACGTGATAGAGAAGCAAAAATTTACACCCTACAAGCGATGGGAAGATCTGCCAGGGCACGCAAAGCAAAATTGGGGGCAAGCTTAAACAAGAAACTGATTTACATAAGTCAAAGAGAGTGAGATGAATTTGTAAAATCAAGAAACAACCCAAAATTCAAGGTAAAAAACTATGTATACTATTCTGTTTAACTTGCTATATCTTATCTTTTATATAAAATTAATTATATTAGAGTACAATTTGTCTTGTAGGCAAAAAGTGAAAAGTTCAAGGAAATGAGAAGTAAACAAACTATCCCTGACCGTGGTAGTCGAAAGGGATTTGCTCGAATAGAATCTGAAATAGTAGTGAGTTAATTATAAATTATTTTCATTATATTTATTAAATGTGTTGTTTATAATTTTGATGTTTGTGTTGATTGTATCTTTTTGCTATATAGAAAGAAGAGGGTTCCATTTGTCAAGATAAAGTTAGGCTTCGTTGTTGGTATCGAGCATATACAAAAAAGAACGGTGAAGCAGGAAAGCCATATGATGTTGATCTTATAGTATGGTTCTAAAATTGTTTTATCACATAATTTACCATTAGTTAAATACAGATTCTTATTGTTCAATCATATGTTCATATTAATTTTGAGCTTTTTTTATTTTCAGAAAAAGGTGAAAGAAGAACTAGCTTCTTCGCCACCCGAGACATCCCACGTAGGCCCGGGTTATGAAGGTGACGCATATTCAAGGGTATTTAACAAGCCTGAACGACAAGGCCGTTTATCCGTGATGGGAGCAGGAGCCAAACCATCTAAATTAAGTGCCTCGATTGCAACCTCTGCCGAAGTAGTTGAGCTCAGAGGAAAGGTGGATTCACTTGTGTTGTGTAGGTACTGGATATTGGTTGAAAAGAAGATGAACTGTCTTAATTTTTAGCTTTAGAAAGTAATGAAATGTTGGTTCTTCTGCATTGCCAAGTAAATTTTCAGGTGATGGCTGATATACTATATTTCGCTTGTATTGAAACATATGAAAGTTTGTAATAGCCGGTCACCCTGAAATTGCAGTTTTTGCTGTATGTCTCCTGTATGGTCGTCAGTTTTAAGTTTATTGGATGAACATTTTTATAAGTTTATTGTGTAGATATTTCTATGTTGGTATGTTTTTATATATTTGTACACAAATTTGCAAAACTTTTATAGATTTAATGGTGTATTGATATTTTCGATAAATCGATTTTTATTTGTATCCGTAGATTTTTTTTTTGTATAAAGTTAAAACGAAATAGTGTTCCTAAAATGCTGTAAAAAACCACAAATATCAAAACGATAGCGTTTTAAAAATGTTGTATGTTTGATTCTATTACTGGATTGTCTAACGATAGCATTTTTACAAAATGCTCTAACACTAATAGCATTGCCGAATGCTATAGAAACGCTATAGAAGTTATAGTGTTTTACAAAACGATATAGAAATTATAGCGTTTTGTAAAACGCTATAGAAACTATAGCGTTTCGGAAACGCTATACATTCTATAGCGTTTGGTCAAAACGCTATAGAGTTATTATAGCGGGGCTTTTGATAGCGCTTGTAAAACGCTATCATAGGTCTACTATAGCATTTTATGAATGCTATCAAATATCATATTTGTTGTAGTGTGAAATACATGCAATGTATTCTTATTGAACACTCAGAACTACCTTACGGACCTATATTGATCTCAAAAGTTCCCGTCAAATACATTTTGAGTCCGAATCAAGACATAGTCATTCAAAGTTCAACAAAACAAAGGGACGAAGAAAAGAACAACCCGAACTTTTCCCCAATTGTTAAGGCTTCCATTAGTTGCACAGAGTATTTCTGTAATTCAAACTTTTAATATTAAAAAAAATCACTTTTTTCGTAAAAAAGTTCAATTCTTTCCTCAATTGCATTCCATCAACTACAAAATCAATTTATACTCCACCAATAAAAATTTTAAAAAAACCCTAACAAACCCCAATCTGCCAAGTCCTAGATCCCGTCTTCTACGAAACCCTAGAAAAGTTATTCGGTTACTCACCGAGTGGCCGGTGGCGCTTGAATACGGCATTGACGTGTCATAAAAAATTAGGCGGTGAAGTGGAGAGGGTTGAGGAGGAGGAGGAAGTCGACGACGAAGTGAGGTTGTTGTAGTTAGAGGATTGGTCTCCTCCGATTCTGATCGGACGACTGAGATTGGTGCTCCTCGGTGGAAGTTCAGGCTTCCTTTCCATTAATGGGGAGTGGGATTTGGACGAGAGTTTGTGAAAGGGACCGATGGATTTGGGATTTAGATCGGGGAGAAGAGGATTGTAGATGATTTTGATTTTTGAGTTAAAATTTCTTTTTTACCCTTAGCACTTCAGTTTATTTACGGATATTATAGCGTTTCTAAAATGCTGTAAAAAAATACAGCATTTTAAAAATGCAGTCGTAGCTAAGAATAAATTTCAAAACTTATCAAAGACAATATTTTCTTCATAAATGCTATTATAGATCACTTTCAACAGCATTAACACTTAAATGCTGTAATAAATCCGGTATAGAAAGCCCTATATGTCGTAGTGATATCTCGGCAAAGTTGATAATCTCAGCGATCTTATCTACTCGATATTTAATTAATAAACTTTTGCAAAAAGTTTCTAGCATCTCAAATAATTGGATTAATAATTCAACCTAACCAATTTATACATGTCCTCCTGCCATTTCCGTTTGAGTCGTCTGCATCATCAACCTGTGCACTGTCCCGTACTGCAATTATCTCGGCTGCAAAGTTCATAATTACACAATCGAAAAGAATCCTACCTAATGGCCCTAGTCATATTAATTTAGTACAACGTGGAAATTTAAAACTCCAACGAGTACAGCTCACATAATTGACACCACCATTCTAAACTCCAGATCTCTCTCGAGTTATTTGGCTTGGTAACCTTCTTTTTGAAAATATTTAGTCAAATGCCCTTGTTTTGGAAATAATTAGTGAAATGCCCTAGTTCTTAGTTAGATTCTTATAGTATTCTTCCTATAATAATTTTTATAGGATGTATGACCTTTCTACAAAAACTAAAAGTTTTTGGGTTTTAGGATAATTTTTATTTTTATTATTAGATTTTAGTTTTTCTGCTTTCTGTCTTATAAATATTTAATAAATATACGGAAAATTCTTAAAATTAAATTAATTTACTTACTTTGTACTGGCTCTGATACCAACTTGTGTGGGTGCGTGAGATCTCTTATGTTGTAGGTGTGAGTAGCGCTTAATCTCCTGGAGACTTGAAAATTAAAAGGAAGAGAGTATCAAAAACTTTTAAAAGTCTAAAGAGTAAAGTCTAAATGATTGAAATAAAGATCAAAGTTTGAAAAATAATATTCTTCGAAATAATGGATATTGTCAATTCTAAAAAAATAATCAGGAATGATGGGAATTTCGTCGTCATCGTCGTCAAGTTCTTTTATATATTCTGATTCTGTCTCATATTCTTCACTATCATATGGAGGTTCTTCGAGTTCTTCTGTATGTCTATGTTCTCCTCCATTCTGTTCATGTTCTTCTAGAAATTGTCTGTATGCAGTCGTAGGACTCCAAACGTAACTACTAAATATACCATTTTCATAAAATTACAAAGATCTTTCGTGATAAGTTAGATCGTCAATTATTTCAACATTTATATTACTAGTTTCTCCAGGAATTATTTGGTTTATTGTTATAATTATTACTCGCGTTAAATGCTAAAAAAGAATAATTTGAATTCGTAGCAATCATCCATGCTTATTTGTCTATGAGGATAATAAACATCAAAAACTAGCATTCTGTCACTACCTTGGTAATTAACCATTAATTCAAAAATTGGTGAGGCAATACCGAAATTATTATCCATTACTTCTTTCGAATAATAAGCAATTATGAAATAAAGAGCAGAGAGAGATTTCTAAGGATACCTAAAAAATCAAAACAAAACGGCCCATCATGCTTCCGACCTAGTTAAACTTTGTTGATCTGTTCTGTACCAGTTACTACCAGTGGATAAAATACCCCCGGTATGCCTCCCCTTTTTTTGTTCTCCTTTTACGTTCTTCCCATCTCAAGATTACTATGCCCTCAATAGAGCTTCATCCAAGAGATACGTCTAGAATAACTAGTAGCACTTTGGTACAGACAAGCACAAAAGTCTAACTATAGAAGGTTGCAAATGAGTCTTTTTGCAAGATTATTCAGGCAGAGCCTTACAAAACTCTCCCTAATGGAAAAGAATTTAGTTGTTCGTACCTTATTTTCTACAGAGGCTGATAGATGAACTCATAAAAGACATTTTATTTCCTTCAAGCTTGTTACAAACAGACTTTCTAAGATTATGAGGAATTTTTTCTCTCCAAATCGTCTGCCCTCTCCCTTACCCTGCCTTCCCTTTTATAGATGAAGGGATGGCTTCACACCAGATACAATTATTATCCTCCTTACATCATGGCTTACATCACAGATACAATTATTGCTTTTCTTACATCAGTGCTTACGTCATGTTACAATAAATGCTCTGATTATATTTTTGGCCTATTCTAGGAAAAGAGATTCCTCTTGGCCGACATCTTCACATGCTGCACATTTATGTTGGTGTTCCATTTTCATCAGGCTACAGTAATGTACAGCTGTCTCTGCTGTCATTGTCATTGCTCCAGTGGATAGTATCTGGTACCAGCTGTCAAACAGCTCATGTTTATCTTGTGGCTGTTTGATTTTTGCTATACTGTACATTATTATTTTATCTGGATCTGGGCTTTCATAGATCCATATATTGCTATCTCTTTGTTTTATGTCTTTTAATTCACAGTACATGTTCCTAATGCCCATTGCTCTTCTTTCTGGGATTAGTTTCTCAAATTCTTCAGCTTTAAATGGTACAAGGTTTGAGGCTCCATAGATTATTTGGGTGGTCATCCCTATTTTGATAACATGTTCCGCTGGGAATTCTTCCTCCTCATTTAGATACTCTGGGATGGCTGAATACATTCTAACATATATTTTTGAGGCCTTTGTGAGCCCAAAATAACTTTTAACTGCCTTGTAAATTTCTCTTGGTAGATGGATTAGTTCTTCACATTCTCTGGATGGGTAAATACAATGAATAAGTCCTCTTTCGAATAGTGCCCTAGTTGTTCTCGGATTAGCTCCTGGTAGGATGATGGCCTTATTCATGTGCTGCTGAGATATGGTTCTGATGAATTGGTTTACTTCAGTAACTTGGCATAGCTTCTGAATATATTGTAAAAATAATATTTTCTTTGATACTTTGATAGGAGCTTTCTCAGTAAGAAGTGTCTCCTTGCATGTGGTTTTATTTGGAGATGTAATTGCTTCTTCTTTTGTTGACTGAGAAGGCTCACCTATCTCACTCATTTTTTCATCCGTCATATTTTCTGTGGTTACATGCTAGCTTATATGCTGATAGAACAGACTCTGGAGTCCACATATTTGTAGTTGTAACTGGTTAAATACTCCTTTTAGTTGCTCTGCTGTCTCCTTTAGGTAGACTATATCTTGTTCTATTTGCTGAACTCGGGTTTCCATTCTGCAACAAGTGAAAATAGTTAATTTCTTGATAAGAAATCGGCTAAAATATTAAGTTTTCCTTTTATGTATTCTATTAAGAAATCGTAATGTGCTAACTCCATCTGCCATCTAATCAATCTTTTATTTGCTATGGTTGGGTCTATTATTTTATTGATCCAACTTTTTGCTTGTGTATTATCTGTTCTTACCATAAATTTTGTATGTATTATGAATAATTTAAACTTTTTTATAGCTTTTAAAATTGCTAGTAGTTCTTTTTCGTTTATGTGGTAATTTTGTTGGGTTTGTGTGAAAGAACCACTAGTATATCTAGCTAATTTTTCTTCACTTTCTCCTATTTCAATGAATTTTAATACCGCTCCCCAATTAGTTTCACATGCATCAGTTTCTATTATCTAAGAACATTCTTTAACCGGTAGTCTTAGCTTTGGTAATTCTGAAGTTTGTTGTTTTAATATTTTAAGTTTCTCTTCATCCTCCGGGGTCCATTCCCATTTCTTAGACTTTTTGAGTTTTTGTTGTAACCAATTTGTTTTTGCTGATAAATTTGGTATGTAACCTCTTGTTTGATTTAGTAATCCTATTATAGCTTGCACTTCTCTTTTTTCTTTTAAGACATTAGGAAAAGTCTTTATTTTTTCTGCTATATGTGGTTGTAATTCTATTTCTTCATGTGATAATTTTGTTCCTAAGAATTCTATCTCAGTTTTGAATAATTCCATCTTCTTTTTTGATAGTATAATGCCTGCATCTTTCACTATTTTTATGAATTTTAGTAGATGTTTTTTATGTTGTTCTTCATTTTCTGACCCTATTAGAATATCATCTACATATACTAATATGAAATTGTTGTATCTTTCAAAAATTTTATCCATATATTCTTGAAATATTCCTGGGCTATTTTTATATCCGAATGGTAATACATTCCATTCATAAAATCCTTGAGGTGTGCTAAATGCCGTTAAAAGTTTTGAATCTTCTGTTAATTTTACATGATGAAATCCTGATTTGCAGTCAAATTTCGAATATATTTTTCTTGTTCTTACTGTGTTAAGTAGTATTTGCATATCTGGTAGTGGATATCCAAATCTCTTAGTATTTTTATTTAATTCCTTGTAATTTACTACCATTCGAGATTTACCTCTTTTTTCTTCTGAATGTTTTTTTACTATGAATGGTGGTGATGAATGAGGACTTTGTGATTTTCTTATATAATTATTTTCCACTAATTCTTTTATGTGTATTTTGAATTCTTCTAGGTCTGTTGGAGTATGTCTTATTGGTCTAATTTTAATTATTTTGTTCTTATCTATTAACTCTATATGTGCCGTAGGTTTACTTAAGTTCCATTTTGCCAAGGGGTCTTCTCCGCACAGATCTTCTAATTGTTTTTGTAAAATTTCTTTTGTAGTAGTTATTTGAACTTGTTGTATTCTAGTTTTATTTGGTAAGTATTGATATTCACCACGCTGGGTTGAAGAAACTCTGATGTGTGGCAGGTCAGTTCTGGAATATGGTTGTGTTATTCTAATTGCTATTGCTTGGTGTCCGCAAGGTGTTGTAAATACAACTGATTTATGTGATATAGTTATGGGATAGTAATGTTGGAAAAAGTCATTTCCTAAGAGTACGTCGTTATTCATATCGTCAAACTGGTATACTATGGGTATTTTTAGTATGTAACTTCCTATTTGTACACTAACATTTTGTTGGTATTTGTCCAGTAAGATTGTTTGTCCAGTTATTCCGGTAATGGCTTTTTTATTAAAACCATCTTGTTTCCATTTTGGTAGTATATTTTCGCGGCATAAACTAGTACCTGCTCCGGTGTCTATTAGACTATGATAATTTCTTGCTTTGTAACCTTCGTAAACAAATTATGTTAGTATGTATAATGTGTTTTTTGTTGCCCTTAATGGATTCATTTGTCCGATATCCTATTTATTATCATGCTTTCATTGTTTACTGTTATTATAATTTTTCTTCTTGAATTGAGTAAGGTTGTACTGATGTAAGGAAGTCAGTTCCCAATAACATATCATTAACATGTTGTTCTGGGTCTACATGTAAATGTAACAACATTTCCTTTTTACCATTTATCCTTAGTGGTAGTATGATTTTATGTACAATTAGATGTCTATTATTGTAATAATCTAAGTAATAATATGGGTTATCTAATGTTATCAATTCAGTGGTTTTTATATTTGTTTGTTTAATATGTGAATTAGTAGCTCCTGTGTCAACTAAGGCTATTTGTTTATTCCATTTTCCGTTGTCGTAATATTCTATTTCTATTTTAAATTGGTTATTATTTTGGTGTTCTAATGTATTTATTATTGGTATTATTTCTAATGCTTGTTGTTTATTTCTTATTGATAGTGACCTTTTTCCGAACATTATTTGTTGTGCTTTTCCTTTTTCGGTTTCTTTTGCTTTATTAAAGTCGAATTCTATATAATTTGGTATGGTCATTTCAGGGTTTTCCCTAGCTGGTTTGTATCTTATGATTTCGCTGAATAGCGGTTCTATTTTAAAATTGTCTGTATTTCTATTCTTTACTTCGTGCTTACTAGTGAAAGCATAAATATTTCTTATTTGTATGCTCATAACTTTGCTTTTTTCTATCATTTCTATATCTGATAACTTGTGATACATGACTCGACTTTTATCTTTATTTTCTTCTGTCATGCTTATAGAGAAATTAGGTTTTATTGTGAACTTTATCTTTTGGTACATCAGGTTTCCTTGTACTACTCCTATTAAGGCGTCTTGTGTACTTGATATTATCCTATCATCCATTAGATATATTTGGAGGGGTGTATTTATTCCTTCCTTAAAATAGGCTTTTATTATTATTTGTACAGCTCCTAAATGTATGTGTCTTAATGTTTTTCTGGTTTTTTCGTTTATCTTTTCCATCTCTTGTCTTATTATTCTTTCTGTTATTAATGGGATTATGGTTTTGCCTTGTGCTTGTTCAATATCTATAGGTTGTTCATTATTCCTAGCTATTACTATGGTGCTTTTCTTTTTTTCAAATATTGGTAGTTTAAAGATTTCTTTTGGATTTATATCTAATTTGGTCTCTCTTATTTTATCGTATTTTTGTATGTCAAAGCACATTCTTTCTCTTAATTCTTCATTGTTTTCTTCTCTTTCTGAGGGTTCTCCTATTTCTGTTAGATCAGTTAACATGTATATTTCACATTTTTCTGTTTCACCTTCACTACTTCTACTATCTTCCTCCATTACCATTATTTCTTCATCTTCACTTATATCTGACCATTCTTCATCATATTCTATGGGTTCATAATTTATGTTATTCATTTCTTCAATTTCTTCTACGTATTTTACATTTTCTTTTTTCATTCTTTTAGGACAATTTGGTGATATATGTCCTACCTCTCCACATATGTAACAATTACATTTTTTTGGATTTTTCGTATACTGCCTATTTTTGTTTTTATTTATTTTTCTAAAGTATTTTTTAAAAGTTTTTCTATATCTCTTAAAAGTTTTCCTATATTTTGGTTGATATTTTTGGAATTTGTGATTATTCTTCTTTGTGTATTTATAGTTATTATATCTATAGTTATTATTGCATCCCCAATGATTTGGTCTTGCAACTTCACAGCAGATCCTTTGTTTATAAGTTCTATAATATTTCATTGTTGCTCTAGCATCTTGGTATACTTTGTCTCTATAATCTTTTACAAATTGCGTTCTATACCCTAAAGTGTCTACTTCAGGTTTCACTTTCTCATTTACGTATGCACTATATATGTTTATGCTCCATGGATCAGGTAATTTTAGAAAGAATGAGTCTAAAATTGGACTCCGTTCTTCCTTTGTGTAATAACTATCTTGATAATATTCTCGAAATTCACAAGCATAGTTGTCAAAATGGCACATGTCGCATATTTCTAAGTTACTTAGTCTCCATCTTGCTTGATTCTTTTTATATATAGTGTGTTTTTCTCCTTTATCGTATACACTGAATTCGGTTCTTATTGCTTTTTCGTAATTTGTAATTATTTCTTTTAAACCTAAAGTCCTTTGTGCAGAACTTTCTTCAGATCCTTTATCATCAATTGGTCTTGATTTTCTTATAGTATTTCTTTCTTCTTCTTCTAGTCCATTCCACCATTTTGCTACTACTCCCATAAAGGTAGCTTCTATGAATTTTTCAAATGCATTTCCGTTAAGGTTTTGCCTAAATCCTACTATTAGTGACGCTTTTACCCATTCTTCAATTGTTCTATCTACATGTTTTACGCAATCTAGGTCTAACCATTCTCCATTTCCTGCTATTCCTTTTTCGAAGTGTTCTGTTGGTTCATATTTTGGAGTTTCTTTTTCTTTACCTTTTCCTAGTTGCATTCTTCTTTTTGTATTTTGCCATTTCCATGGTAATTGGTATGGTTTTTTGTGAGGTGGTGGTCTTAAGATTTCATACATGTTACTTGGAATTTCTGAAGGTTTTTCAATAATTTTATCTTGGTCCATTTTTACTTCTTCGTATGCTATATCTGGATTTTTCAAGGCTTCTTGTACTTCTTCTGAATTAGGATTTGCAATTAAATCTTCTATTTCTAGAATATTTATATTAAGTTTTGTTATGGCTTCTAGTTCTTTCATACCTTCTTCTGTTATATCCAGTTCTTCTTCTGGGTATTCTGTCATATATCTTCCTAATTCTTTTATATTTTTATTTATGATTCTTAAATCTTTTCTTCTATCAATGAACATTTCAGGACCGCTGTAATATTCTTCCAAGTCTTGTATGTTTAAATAAATTTTTGGCTCCTTGTCCTACTATTTTGTCTGCTAGTAGGTGTTGGTAATACCAACTTGCTTCTTCGTTTCCATAATCTAATACTTTGTATGCTATTTGTTTTTGTATCTATTTAGGTAGTCGATTAGTTACTTTTATTGTTAGTAATAGGTATTCTGATATTTCTTTATTGGCAATATGCTTACTTTCTACTAATCTTTTATCAACGTATCTAATTTTGAATTTTGAAAGATTTTTTAATTTAAGTTTCTTTATTTTCTGTGAATTATCCAGCTTTTCTAAGGTTAAGGTGTATTTCTGTTTATAATTTCTAGAGTGGGGTTATATATAAAATTTTGCTTTTTGGTTATTTAATTAAAAGGGGTAGTTGGCTAAATATTTTTGGAAGAAGGGTATTTGGCTAAATATTTTTGAAAAGTGGGGTATTTACCCACTATGCTCATCTCTCTCTCTATATATATATGGGTAAAAGGGATATGAGCAACTTTCTCATTTAGTAAATGAGCAAGTGATGAGGTGGCATGCATGTGATTGGGAAATCCTAAAAGTGGTTAGATACTCAATGTATCACATGCATACCACCTCATCACTTGCTCATTTACTAAATGAGCAAGTTGCTCATATCCCTTTTACCCTATATATATATATTGGATCACCATATCAGAACACACTGCACAACCCAGCAACCAATATTTACACGCGTACAATGGCTTGGACTACTCAAGAACTGAGCTCAAAAGACCTGCTTGAAGCTCAGTCCAATCTATGGAACCACACCTTCAGCTTCATCAACTCCTTATCCCTCAAATGTGCTGTAGAACTCGGCATAGCTGACGCCATAAACAACCATGGCAAACCCATCACTCTCACCGAGCTGACCTCAGCTCTCTCCATCCCACCAGTTAGAATCCAAAACTTCCAACGTTTGATGACACTCTTAGTCCACAATGGCTACTTCACAGTATCAAACATTAATCCAGCTGCTGACAGCAAAGAAGAAGACGTTTATGGCCTTACCAACAACTCGGTTATACTAGTGAGGGAGATGGGTGCTAGTATTGCACCATTTATTGAGTTGGTGCTGGACTCAACACTAATGGATTCATGGCAGACACTCTCCTCATGGTTCAAAAGCGAGACGCCATCCACAACCTTTAAGAAGTATCATGGGATGTACGTATGGGAGGCAGCTGGCAAAATGCCCGAGTTTGGGAAGAAGCTTAGGGATGGTTTCGAGAGCGATTCGGCAGCAGTTGCCAAGGTTGTCATCGAGGATCACGGGGGATTGTTGCAAGGAATAAACTCAGTGGTTGAAGTGGCAGGGAGGACTGGCGGGTTAGCACTGGCGATTGCAAAGGCTTTTCCACACATCAAGTGCACGGTGCTTGATCTTGCTCACATAATCGACAACATTGACGTCAAGCATCATAAGGTTGAGCATGTTAAAGGAGACATGTTCAAATATATACCACCAGCTGATGTTGTGATACTCAAGGTAATTATTAACATGATACATGCGCTAGCTAGGCTGTTGTACGTAGCACATATATGCATGCATATATGCATGCAGTAGTAATTAAAAACATTTTACTAATCATTAATTATTTTTTAATGTACAGTGGGTACTAATTACTTGGAATGACGAGGAATGTGTGAAGATACTGAAACGATGCAAAGAGGCGGTACCAACTAAAGTGAAAGGAGGAAAAGTGATGGTCATCGACAAAGTCTTTAACACTAGTGATGGTGTGGACCGCAAGATAGCTGAAACACAATTGTTCTATGATGTGCAAGTCATGGTTCAAACGACTGGAAAAGTGAGAACTGAGGCTGAATGGAAGAAAATCTTCACTGCTGCTGGTTTCAAAGAGTATAAGATCATTCCAGCACTGGGGATGCGTTCCGTCATAGAGATATATCATTGATCGATACTCTCTTATGTTTGGGCGCGTGCGTACGTATAGATATGCATGGTTCTGGTACTTTTTTTTATCTTTGTAAGTTGTGTGTGATTTGAGCATTCAGAAATATAAATAAAAGAAGTGCTATATCTCGACACTTCTCTATAGTAAATTAATAAAATAAGAATGCCTGCCTGCTTGCCTGCCTTTGTCACCAAGCTCTTCCTGAGATATTATGTAAGAATTTGAGCAATTCGTGTTTAATGTATGTTGGAGTGAATTTTAAAGGGATAAATATTTTACGTGGCTTGATACAACTGTTAATTATTGTAGAAGGATATATATTTGGAGGAAGAAAATATTTCATATATTGTGAGCTAGAATTTTTTTCTTTCTTGGTTCTCTTACTTTCACTTGAATCTATATAATAAATTACAAAGAAAGCTATCAAGTGGCTCACAATCAATCCCCCAAAATCAAAGGTTCATATCAAACCTCACAAAACACATTTTCTCTTCAAAATTTCAAACCCCAAAACCAAATTTTCCTCCCCTAAAAAACTCATTATTTTATTACTATCTCTCTCTTCTCTCTTTACTTCTTCATATTTCTCTCTTTCTCTCTCTCTATCTCTCTCTTCCATTCTTTCTTTATTTACTTAGAAATTTTGATTTTAAGATTTCGGTTTTGTAAAATTTCAGAATTTTTAAGAGCAAATATCTCTTCAACAATTAAATTTCATTATTTTTCACACTTAAAGTTCTAAGAAGTTAGATTTTATACCTCATTTATAATTATTTTTCAACATATACTAATGGAAACATAGATTTTTATTTATAACTAATTATTGTCATACTATTCAAACTTGAGCTACAAAATTATTGTTTTATTGTTTACATGGCTTTTCGTATTTTGTATCGTTCCGAAAACGTGCTATAGGCACGTGCCCACGGGCAAATCTAGTCTATATAATAAAACACAAAAAAATCTATCAAGTGACTCTCCTTCAATCTTCCCAAAATCAAAGGCCCAGATCTACCCTCACAAAACACATTTTTCCTCTGTTACCACTGAATCTGGTGTGGGGGTAAACAGACAGAATTTGTGAGTTCTTAGAAAATCTGAATAGCAAACCTAAACCTATTCCGCCGGGGTTCGATCGCCGACTCCCGCCGTTCACCTGCAAAAAGTGCGAGACACCGGGGTTGATCCCGGCGACGCACCCTCCGATGCTCTAGTCAGTAATCAGAAATGATTGAGAAAGAGCGTGAATTGGCAAAAGATTGATTACCTCATATTGGTGGTAGGTAGGGGGTATTTATAGTCGCCTTAGGGATCAGATTAAGAATGTAATCCCCGTGGTCTGATAAGGAAGATAATCCCAGTAATCAGATAAGGAATGTCATCCCTAATTCCCAGTGAAAAGATAGATGTGAATCAGGGCCGTTGATTAGGATTAATCAGGGACCTTGATTTTATCTTGTTGGGCTGGATGCGCAGCGGGTTGGAACCCGCACCCAGTTGGGGATGGATCCGTTCGTGGGTTAACGGGTCTGTGAAAAGGAGACCCAGTACCCGCTTCGGACCCCTTTGTAGGTGAAATTACCATTTTGCCCCCAAGCTTTAGGATTCGTGTTCGATTTGGATGGCTCCGATTTAACCCCATTTTTAGCCATATCACGAGCCCCCCACTCCCAAAGACTGAGTTTGATCAGCCTTTGGAGAGTAGTTTTACTGTTTTAATGGCTGGCGGAGTTGTATCGGAGTCAAAATAGAACGTTTCGAATCTTTGAAGGAGGTAGTGTGGTGATTTTTCATGTTGATTGCACTCTAGGTTGCTGTTGAGCTATTCTGGTCATGTGGTATTTTTACACGAGTTTCTATTTATTTTTCGGAATATTTATTTAATTTTGCGAAGTGTCGATTAGTCGTTCGGGGGTCTTAACAGATTGTCCGGGGCGATAATTTTTTACTCGAGGGCTCGAAAATATTTTCCCAATGTTATAATTATTTTCCAGGATTTTTAATTAATTTTTCCGAATTTTTAATTATTTTTTTGCAATTTTTAAATAGATGAAACGATTAAAATTAATAAAAATTAATTTAAAATACCGAATTATGGCGTGGCGCGATCTGGACCGTTGATCCCGTGCGAGAGCGAATTTCTGAAAGAACGGACGGTCGGAGTCGCCCGGCAGCGTTTTCTCCGCTTTTGGAGCTCGGAAAGGGACTTGCTCGGCAGCCGAGCGGGGGGCGAGCGGCTCGGACTTCCGAGCGACGTGGCGCGATCTGGGCCGTCGGATCCCGGCACGGATCTCAAGATAGGCGCGTTTCCCAAAAAAACGTTATCTTGTCGTTTAGTGCACGTGGCGTAATCTGGACCGTCCATCATCCCTAGCGCAAATTTCTGGAAGATCCAACGGTTAGGATCACTCGGTAGCGTTTTTCTTCACTTTTGTGGGTCGGATGGGCACTTGCTCGGTATCCGAATGATGTAGCTCGGTAGTCGAACGGGTAGCTCGGTAGCCGGGCAATTGGTTCGGTGGCCGAATGGTCTGTTCGGTGGTCGAGCGTATAGCTCGGTGGCCAAGCATGTAGTTCGGATCACCGGTTGCTCGGCTCGAACTGCAGAGCGACGTGGAGCGATCTGGGTCGTCGGATCTCGGTGTGGATCTTGAGGTAGGCGCGGTTCCCAAGAAAACACTATCTTGTCGTTTAATGGCGCTGGCAAGATCTGGGCCGTCCGATCGAGATCTTACACGAATGTTGAGGGAAAAGTGGTTTTCTCCGTTTTGGAGCTCGGATGGGCACTTGCTCGGAATCCGAGCTGGTCTCTTCAGTGTTGTGGTCGGATCGCCTGTCGCTCGGATTTTGGTTCCGAGGGACGGGGGGCGATCGGAGCCGTTGGATGGTGGCACGGATCTCGAGACGGGCTCAGTTCCCAAGAAAACACTATCTTGTCGTTTAGTGGTGCTGGCAAGATCTGGGCCGTCCGATCGAGATCTTACACGAATGTTGAGGGAAAAATGGTTTTTCTCCGTTTTGGAGCTCGGATGGGCACTTGCTCGGAATCCGAGCCGGTCTCTTCAGTGTTGGTTCCGAGTGTGTCGAGCTATTTAACTTGTATCGAAATGTTTGCTTTATCGCCAACTGTTACCGCTCGGTTACAAAGTCGTTTGGGCTTTTGTAATGCTTCAAGGGCGGCCCAAGAGTTGTGCCTTTACGTTACAAAGCCCAGGGGACTTTTCTTTTACTATAAGATTTCACCCCCTCACTCTTATCCTCATTATTCACTTTCACTTTCTCACTCAAGATTTTACTCTTCATCATCGAAGTTTTTAGCTCCCGGGTTGCGCTGCTAGCTGTCGCGGCGAGGCATTTTCTGCTCCGACGAACTTTTCCGACCGTACTAGTCACTTCAAGGTCATTCTCTCTCCTCTCTCTTTAGAAAAATGGTTAAGATTTCTTCTTCGGATGAGACCCTCGCCTCGGACCAAGTCATTAGCCGAGCGGGTAAAGAGAAGGAGGTGGTAGAGCCGACCGAGGAGACCGTGGTCAGGCCGAGCAAAAGTGGGGAGGTCGCCGAGCCACTCCAGGAAGTCACAGCCAAGTCCCGAAAGGGCAAGGGAGTGGTGATAGTTATCGAGCATCCGAAGACGGCAGGGGAGCTAGGTCGGAAGCCGATCGTCCTATCGAGCGTGGGGGGAGTATGGAGCTATTCCGAAGAGATGTTGGAGAAGGTGACGCAGGGCACCGCCAAGTCGGTCGAGGAGAACGCGCCGAGAGAGATGTCTGAGGTGGACCAGATCTCTTCGGTCCTGACCGAGGCGGATCTGCATCGGATCCGGAGTGGGTTCCAAATCCCCGCAGAGTATGGCCTTCTTCTCCCTGGTCCCGGCTTCCGAGCATGCATGTCGTCTTCGGCTAACACGTGCGTTTTCCCGATCGACTCTTTGACTGTCGGACTTGGTCTGCCACTGCACCCGTTCGTAGTCGAGGTGCTCCAGTGGTACGACCTGAGTCCGGCTCAGCTGATGCCGAACACTTGGCGGCACGTCATGGCGTTTGTCCTTCAGTGCCAGGAGATCGGCGCTCAGCCAAGCTTGTTCATTCTTCGGAACCTTTACCGTCCTTGCCAACCGAACAGAAATGAGCAGAGCTACTATCTCTCGCCGAGGCAAGGCATGAAGCTGATCGAGAACCCGGACTCGATCAAGCATTGGAAGGAGAAATACTTCCTCGTCCGAGCTCCCGAGCAGTGGGTGATTCCGACAGTCTGGTCGAGGGACGGTCTGCCGAAGTGGGCGAAGAAGGATCCGGTGCTTAGCAATGAGGAGGCGGACGTCGTGTCGAAGCTCCTCGGCCTGCCGACCATCAGTTGGAAGGACATCACCGAGGAGGCCTTGTTCCGAGGGGGTCTCAGTCCGACCGACCCCAGTACGCCCCTTGTATTCTTCCTTTGTCTTTGAAGTTTTTGAAAATTTTCTAACTCTTTTCATTCGGTTTGTGCAGAGTCTCCCGATATGGACTACAGGATGTTGATGGCGAAGGCCAAGGCGGCGAGAGAGCAGGATGCGAGAAAGAAGAAGAGGACCTCGTCAGGGCCTCAGGGCGGCCGAGCGCCGAAGATACTCTCGGTCCCAAGATTGCCGACCTGCAGATAGTCGAGGCCCCTCGCGCCGAGCCCGGCCAAGGCCTGGTTGTGGCCTCCGATCTTCCATCCTCGGATGTGCTGACCCCAACGGCGCGAACTGATGCCCCCGGATTGTCGAGCGGCGCGTTCAACGTGAGCACGGCGCTAGCTCTTCAGGTTCCGCCCCTTACTGCCGAGGCAGAGAAAATCTTGACCGAGGCGCACAAGCAGATCTTCGTTCCCGACTGGCAGGTGATGAAGGTTGACGGGTTCTTGGGCGACGGCAATATTTGTATGCATGCGGTGAAGCACCCGCCGATCCCAAAAGACCGAGCAGCGCTCAAGGCCGGGGAAGTTGGGGACGCCGCAATGCAGATCGCTCTGAACACGATGTCGGTAAGTTAGCCGAAGACTTTTCTCTTTAAGATTTTTTCTCTAAACTTTCTAAGTTTTTTGGTTCGGATTCTAACTGTTTCTTGCTTTTCAGACTCTCTGCCACTTCAATTATTTGCTCGAAGACTTCGCGAGCAAAGAGAAGGAGCTCGTAGCGCTGAGTGACCGAGAGAGGTCGGAGCGCACCAAAGCGGTGAAGCTGTTCAAAGCCGAACAGCTGCTTTCGGCGAAGCGCGCTGCCGAAGTGGTGGGCTTGGAAACGAAGCTGGCCGAGGTACTGGCGCAGTCGGCAGACGAGGCCGCCAAGCTCGAGGCCTCAGAGAAGGAGAAGGCCGAACTCAAGGAGGAGCTAGACAAAGCTCGGGCGGAGGCGGAGAAAGCTTGGAAGATGACCGAGAGGGTCATGGCCAAGCACAAATCGAAGGTGGCCAGGGCGAAGAGGGCTGTTCAGGCCGATGCCGAGGAGCACATGTTTAAAAACATGGAGGATGCATACGGCTGAGCCCTATTGCACATCTCGGCTCGGAACCCAGGATTCGACACCTCTTCCTACCACTTCTACGACCCTGTGGAGGGGGAGGAGGAGCTTCCTCTGGCTATGCTCGGCCCCGTGGGACAGGGCGACGACGTCGAAGGCATGGGTGAGACGGAGGCCGAGGATGAGGAGGAGGACAGCTCCGAGGACAAGGACGAAGACATGGAAGTCGTCGAGGGGGCGGTAGTCCCGAGTGACAAAAAGGTCGACCCCTGACTTAGTCGCATTTTTGGTTTTTGTCCCTTCTTTTTTTTTGTAAAGCCTAATTGCGGACTGGCCACCGCTTTTGTAAACTTTTGAAGTTTTTTAATGAATCGTTATTTTTGTTTGGCCAAAAATTCTCCAAGTGTTAGGCCTCGGATTTCATGTTTGAAAAGTTGCGAAATTTCTCCAAGTGTTGGACATCGGATTTATCTTTGCTTTTCAGGTCAAGTTTGGCCCGATCATGGAGGTTTCTCATCTTCGTAAGGAGCTGAAGGAAACGAAGCTGGCCCTCTCTCGCTGTCACGACAGGCGGTTTTATGGCTTCTTGAAGCTGGAGGAGATCAAAACCGCTGCGAGGGGATATTGTCGCGAGTTGAAGCAATTGCAGAAGCAATCTCGAGAGATTCGTCTCGAAGGTGAGATAGAGTCGCTTCGCAAGGAGCTTTCTGATGTCGAGCGAAAGAATAGCGAACTACTGGCAGAGATTCGTCACTTGGAGGTAACGGAGAGAGAACGCTCGGCGGAGGAAAAGAAGCTACTTCTGAAGGTAGAGAAGTTGACGTCCGAGCGCGATGACTTGTTGGCAAGAATCGACAAACTGAGGAGGATCACGATCGACAGGGGTATCGAAGTGACTCATTATCATCGTCTTGCGACCGATAGCGCCGATGCCTCAGGCTCGTCTAAACCTCCTCACTTCAAGATGTCGGCAAAGGACGATATTTTGAGAGATAGGATAATCGAGCTGGAGGAAGAGATCGCATCGCTGAAGCCTCTGCCTGAGAGGGCTAATGTTCATAGTACGTCATGTACTCGCAAAGAGAGTGAGAGAGAAATCACGTTCTACGAACTTGCGACTCGTTCACTTGCCGTGAGACGGAGCCCTGCTGACGCTCAGAGTGGTGTAGCTGTCTCGTCTAGCGGCGCCTCGGCTGGTGCCACAGTTAGAGTTAGCGGCGAAGGGGGGGTCTCGCTTTGCTGGTTTAGAGTCTAGTTCGGAGGTTAGGAGACGCCGCCCCAGTGTGTCCTTGAACCGAAGCGTTCCCCTTCCAAAGAGGGACTAAACAACTTGTATCATGCCCTTTTAGGTTATTGTAGCTCTGTTGTAGTGTTGGTCTCGTTGTATGTAGAGCCCTTTAACTTAATAAAAAGTATTAGTTTTAAGTATAACTCCTCCAACTTTTGTCTACTCAAAATCAGAAGCAAATCTTCCTTCTTATGGGCGGACCACTTCAGGTTCGCTTAGGAGCGAGCTTCCGAAGTTGCCACTAGAGTCTGATCAACGGTTGTAGGAGCAATTCCGAATGGCGACCCACTTCTAGCCTGCTTAGAAGCAAGCTTGCGAAGTAGAATCGAGCCAAGTGTTGGACTCCGGAACCATCGTTAGTGTTGTTCAACGGTTGTGGGAGCAATTCCGAATGGCGACCCACTTCTAGCCTGCTTTAGGAGCAAAGCTTGCGAAGTAGAGTCAAGCCAAGTGTTGGACTCCGGAACCATCGTTAGAGTTGTTCAACGGTTGTGTGAGCAATTTCGAATGGCGACCCACTTCTAGCCTACTTAGGAGCAAAGCTTGCGAAGTAGAGTCGAGCCAAGTGTTGGACTCCGGAACCATCGTTAGAGTTGTTCAACGGTTGTGGGAGCAATTCCGAATGGCGACCTACTTCTAGCCTGCTTAGAAGCAAGCTTGCGAAGTATAGTCGAGCCAAGTGTTGGACCCCGAAACCATCGTTAGAGCGAATAGCAAAAAGCAGAGAGATATAAAGATTTGTACAATTGAAATATGAAGAAACTTTCTTTATTGAATACTACTAATCGGCCACTTCTGAGTTGCGAGCCGTTATTACATATGGGGAATAAAAGAAGAAAAATACAAGGAGAAGGAAAACGGTTCGGCATTCCTGAATACTTAGAGTGGCGCTGGGGCGCTTTCTTGTTATTTCAAAAGATGGTTGGCATTCCATGTTCTCGGGATCTCTCTGCCATCGAGGTCCTCTAGTCGGTAAGCTTCAGGTCGAACTACTTTCGTGATCTTATAGGGTCCTTCCCAATTCGGGGCTAGCTTGCTTTTCTGACTAGGGAAGGAGATGACTAGCTTCCGGAGGACCAGGTCCCCCTCTTTGAGGTTGGTGGGATGGACCTTCTTGTTGTACGCCAACTCGATCCTCCTTCGGTAGATTTGTTGGCGGATTGATGCTCTCTCCCGTAGTTCGTCAATCAGGTCTAAGTCTGCCTGAAGGTCTCTGGAGTTTTGCTCTTCTTGGTAGGCAGCGAGGCGAGGAGATGGTATTCCGACTTCAAGAGGATTCACAGCCTCGGACCCATAGGTGAGGTTGAAAGGGGACTCTCCTGTGGGGGTCCGCTTCGTGGTGCAGTAGTTCCACAGCACGTTTGGGAGATGATCGACCCATAGGCCTTTAGAGCACTTGTTCAGCCTCTTCTTAATACCTGAGAGGATCTGTCGGTTAGCGTTCTCCACTTGACCATTTGACTGCGGATGGGAGACGGAGGAGAATCATTGCTGGATGGTGAGGTCCTCGCATAGAGCTTGGAATGCGGCCCCAGTGAATTGGGTTCCGTTGTCTGTTATGAGGACCCGGGGGACACCGAATCGGCAGATAATGTTCTTCCAGAAGAATTGGAGTACTTTGTTCTCGGTGATAGTTGCCAGGGGCTCGGCCTCTATCCACTTCGAGAAGTAGTCGATCGCTACGACTAAGAACTTGAACTGGCCCGGAGCTGGAGGGAATGGCCCTAGTAAATCCATCCCCCACATGGTGAAGGGGATAGGACTTGATAGGGAGGTTAGTTGAGCCTGGGGGAGGCGACGGATGTTGGAGTATTTCTGACAAGAACTGCATTGCCAAACGTGTCGCTCGGCATCTTGGAGGAGAGTTGGCCAGAAGTATCCGTAGTTCAATACCTTTCGAGCCAGGAATCTGGATCCCAAATGAGCCCCAACGATGCCTTCATGGAGCTCTTGCAAGGCGTAATCGGCTTGTTCTGGAGAGAGGCATCTTAGGTATGGCCTGCCGTCCACTTGCGTGAAAGAGCATTTGTATAAGATCCCCTCAACTAGGGTATACCGCTCTGCCCTGGTTCTTACTCGGTGAGCTTCCTTAGGGTCCTCGGGGAGAAGTCCATCCCTTAGGAATTCTACCAATGGTTTCATCCAGTTGTCTTGCAGTAGGACCGGCAGTGACTCCACCGAGTCGAGAGCTTCGTCTTCTATAGTTGGTTTTAAGAGTACCTCGATCAAGACGGTCTGCTTAAGACCTTGGAGGGAGGAGGAGGCTAGTTTGGAGAGGGCATCGGCTTGTGAATTCTCTTCTCGGGGGATCCACTGGATGAGAGTTTCTTCAAACAAGGCCATGAGACTTCGGACTTTAGTGAGATACTTCGCCATCCGATCGTCTCGTGCTTCATACTTGCCTAAGACTTGGTTTACCACAAGCTGGGAGTCATTGAAAATTCGCAGGCGTTGAGCCCCTGCTCTTCGGGCCATTCCGAGGCCAGCAATAAGTGCCTCGTACTCTGCTTCGTTGTTGGAGGCTTTGAAGTTAATACGGAGGGAATATTGGAGGGTGAAATCATCCGGCCCTGCCAGAATGACCCCGGCCCCGCTTCCCTCGTTGCAGGAGGATCCATCTACGAAAACCGACCAAATGGGGGGTCCGTTGGTTGCTTGGTTAACCTCGGGAATAGTGCTCTCCACGATGAACTCTGCTAGGGCCTGTGCCTTGATTTCAGTCCGAGGTTGGTAGGAGACGTCGTGCTGGCTTAGCTCAATGGACCACTTCATAAGACGGCCGGAGGTCTCAGGTTTGTAGAGGACTTGCTTCAGCGGTTGGTCGGTAAGGATGACCACCGAATGAGATTGGAAGTAGGGGCGAAGCTTTCTCGCAGCCATGATCAGGGCGTACGCCATCTTTTCTATCTTCGGGTAGCGGAGCTCGGCATCCCGAAGTACCTTGCTAACATAGTAGATAGGCTTTTGAGCCCGGTCTTCTTCCCTTACTAAAACGGCACTAAGAGTCTGCTCGGAGGCAGCCAAGTAGATGTAGAGGGGTTCGCCTGGAATGGGCTTGCTGAGTAGAGGAGGGTTGACTAGGTAGGCTTTCAGCTGGTCGAACGACTCCTGTTGCTGTTGGCCCCATTTGAATCCTTTAGCCCCCCTAAGGGCTTTGAAGAAGGGGAGGCACTTTTCCCCAGACTTCGAGCGGAAACGGCCAATAGCGGCTAGGCGGCCGGTTAGCTTCTGAACTTCCTTAACGTTCCTAGGAGGTGCCATGTCTAATATGGCCTTAATTTTCTCTGGATTAGCCTTAATTCCTCGTTGGCTGACCATGAAGCCGAGGAACTTTCCTAACGAGACTCCAAATGCACACTTGTTCGGATTGAGCCTCATGTTGTGCTTTCTTAGCACGTTAAATGCCTCCTGTAGGTCGGCCACATGATCAGTCCCTCGGATGCTCTTTACAAGCATGTCGTCGACATACACTTCCATATTACGACCGATTTGGCTCTGAAAGACTTTGTTAACAAGGCGTTGGTAAGTGGCGCCAGCATTCTTCAATCCGAACGGCATGACTCTATAGCAGTAGAGGCCCTGGTCGGTAATGAAGGAAGTCTTTGGGATGTCTGGGGGGAACATTCGGATTTGGTTGTATCCGGAAAAGGCGTCCATGAAGCTGAGGAGCTCATGGCCCGAGGTGGCGTCGATGAGGGTGTCGATGCTTGGAAGAGGAAATGGGTCTTTCGGACACGCCTTGTTTAGATCAGTGAAGTTGATGCATATCCTCCAGGTTCCGTTTGACTTCTTTACCATGACTACATTGGAGAGCCATTCGGGGTAGTTAACCTCCTATATAAAGCGAGCTTTTAGGAGCTTGTCTACCTCCTCTTTGATGGCTAGTTGTCGCTCGGGAGCGAATTTCTGCCTCTTCTGTTGGACCGGTTTGGACCCCGGTACAATACTAAGGTGAAGAACTAGGAGATCTTCGGAAATACCCGGCATGTCAGCCGCGGACCAAGCAAAGAGGTCGCGGTTCCTTCGGATGCACTGGACAATGTCGGAGCATAGGGCAGACGGGAAGGTCTTGCTAATAAAAAACTTTTAGCTTGGTTCCTACTCAGAGAAGAGCACTTCCTCCAATTCATCTACCGGCTCGGATGTCGATCGGGCACTCTCCTGGGGGATCTCTAAGGTTTCGAGGGAGAGGACTGGGCCCCCAGTCGAAGTCATATAGCACTTTCGAGCTACCTCTTGGCTGCCCTTGACTTCCCCTACTCCGGCCCGGGTGGGGAATTTCATCTTTAGGTGGTATGCTGAAGGGACGGCTTCCAAGGCTGCTAGACCGGGTCAGCCTAGGATGACATTGTATGCAGCTGGTACATCGACGACCATAAAGTCCATTGGCTCAATCCGGGTGGTAGGAGTTTTGCCAGCAGTTACATCGAGGGTAATTACCCCTTCAATAGTTACTGGCACTCCCGTGAACCCATGGAGTGTGTAACCGGCTGGTTTGAGTCGGTCGCGGGACAGTTTGAGCCCTCGGAAGGCGGAGAGGAAAAGGATGTTTACAGAGCTCCCGTTATCTACTAGGATTCTTTCTGCCTTGTAGTTTGCCATGTGGAGATTTATCACTAGGGCGTCACAGTGGGGGGTTCTGACCCCTTCAAGATCTTCATCTGAGAACGAGACCGGGACACCGAGGCCTTTGGGGGGAGGGGTGCCGTGAACTGAATTGACCTCTCAGATGACGGCTTTTCGAAAGGAGTTGGAAGAGCCTCCCATAGGGCCTCTGTGAATGAGGTGTAGGACGCGCTCTTCCTCGAAGTCAGGAGTTTCATCACGCTGCTCGGGACGCTTGTTAGCCCCCCGAGGCGGAGGAGAGTAGAGGTCGGCTCGGTCCTTTGCTCTTACAAATTTGGCCAGCTGCCCCTTCTGGATGAGGGCCTCTATTTCGTTCTTCAGCGCCCGACAATCGTTGGTGTCGTGGCCCTGATCCCGGTGGTAACGGCACCACTTCTCTTTGTTCCTCCTCTTGGGAGGGGTGTTCATCCTTGGAGCAGGAGGAATAACCCCCTCCTTCTCGACTTCCGTCAGAATTGTGGAGATATTAGCATTGAGGGGAGTAAATTTCTCGAACTTGGGGGGAGGGCGGCGCTGACTGCCATTATCCTTCTGAAGCTTCTTAGCCCCTTCTTCTTCGGTCGATTTTCTCTTCGTCCCTGAGGTAGACCCTCCGAAGCTTGGGAGGTAGCGGCCTCTTCGGCCCGAATGTACTTTTCACACCTGAGGAGAAGGTCGGCAAAGTTCTGGGGAGGCTTCTTAGCAAGAGAGGATCGGAGGCTGGAATTGAAGACGTTTGATTGGAAGGCGGCCGTTGCTACTGATTGGTCGAGGGAGGCGATAGACCTAACCTCGGCAGTGAACCTCTTCACATAGTCTCTTAACTTTTCGCCCTTCTCCTGTCTGAGTTGGAAGAGTGAGATGCTGGTCTTCTCCGTGCGTCTGCTACTCACGAAGTGGGTGATGAAGAGTGTTTCGAACTGCTCGAAGGAGAATATGGAAGACGAGGCGAGGCGGGAGTACCATTCCCGAGCCGAGCCCTTGAGAGTGGCAGGGAATGTCTTACACAGCAAGGCATCGGAAGCTTGGTGGATGAGCATGAGAGTTTTGAAGCTTTCGATGTGGTCTACATGTCCGAATCCCCCGAGTAAGTTTCAAACTGCGGGGGTTTGAAACCTCTCGGGATAGGAGCCTCCGTGATGGTTCGGGAGAAGGGAGGTCTACTTGGGCGGATGGCCTTACCCCTCTGTTCTTTATCTCTATCAATCCGGCCAATGCGCCTCTCCATCTCGTGGAGACGGCGGTAGAGGGCATCGTCCCTCCGATCGTAGTCGAACGAGCCTCTTGACTCGTCTTCATAGGAAAGGGAGCGGGGACTGTGGCGACGGTATCCTTGGGAGCGGCGAGGACTTGGGAAATGTTGCCGGTGGCTCGGAGCCGGAGGAGGAGTTAGGGACCGATGGCGAGGACTTGGGACCCGTGGGGGAGTAGGGACCCTTTGGGCATTATTGTTGTTGGGACGGAGGTTGAGAGCTTGTAGGACCGTTGCCTGGAATTGCAGGAACTCGGCACGAGTGATGGGTGCCTCATCATTCCTAGGATGCTGCCGACCGGCAGGGGAATGGGGTCTTCTTCTGTGATGCTCGGGGGATTCTTTCCGCCCCCTTCGGGTAGGGGACCTTCTGTACTCATGGCAGCGAGGAGATCGCTCAACCGGACGTTGTTGGCGGGAGGCTCCCTCTCGGGCCCGCTTCTCGTCCAGATGGCGGCGAAGATCCTCGTCCTTCTGTCGGTTGAGGACGGTGTTGCGAAGGTTGGGAGCTTGAGGATTGTGGGAGGCCATGGAATCCGTGGAGGCATTGTGTATGGAGATGCGGTCCTGGTGGAGAAGTTGCTTCATGCGTGAAGTCCCCGCACCGGCGTTCTGAGGACCGGCGGGACCCTTGGGGGGTTGCTGATTCTGGAGAGGAGGCTGGTCTTGTTGAAGAGGATCCTCTGCTTGAAGTGGAGGTTGTCCCTGCTGCGGAGCGGGTTGAATGGGGACTACCTCTTGCTGGTCAACGGGGTTGGGCCCACGGTTGGACCCTCTGGATCTTACTTTCCTAGGAGGCATGGCTGGAGGAAATCTGACCAACGGGAAGAGGGGAGGCTGTTATTCGTTTGGTTTCCCACAGATGGCTCCAATCTGTTACCGTTGAATCTGGTGTGGGGGTAAACAGACAGAATTTGTGAGTTCTTGGAAAACCTGAATAGCAAACCTGAACCTATTCCGCCGGGGTTCGATCGCCGACTCCCGCCGTTCACCTGCAAAAAGTGCGAGACACCAGGGTTGATCCCTCCGACGCACCCTCCGACGCTCTAGTCAGTAATCAGAAATGATTGAGAAAGAGCGTGAATTGGCAAAAGATTGATTACCTCATACTGGTGGTAGGTAGGGGGTATTTATAGTCGCCTTAGGAATCAGATTAGGAATATAATCCCCGTGGTCTGATAAGGAAGATAATCCCAGTAATCAGATAAGGAATGTAATCCCCAATTCCCAGTGAAAAGATAGATGTGAATCAGGGCCGTTGATTAGGATTAATCAGGGACCTTGATTTTATCTTGTTGGGCTGGATGCACAGCGGGTTGGAACCCGCACCCAGTTAGGGATGGATCCGTTCGTGGGTTAACGGGTCTGTGAAAAGGAGACCCAGTACCCGCTTCGGACCCCTTTGTAGGTGAAATTACCATTTTACCCCCAAGCTTTAGGATTCATGTTCGATTTGGATGGCTCCGATTTAACCCCATTTTTAGCCATATCACCCTCCAAAAGTTTTCCTCCAAAACTCAAATTCAAATCTCCCCTACCCAAAACAACTCCTTCATTCATTTAATTCTCTCTCTCTCTCTCTCCAATTCAAAAAATTAAGAAAATAAAAAATTAAAAAAAGTTTAAAAACTAAAAAAATAATAAAAAAAACATAAAAAATTAAAGATTTAAAAAAGTTTAAAAATAATTCAAAAATCCAAAAACTTATAAAAATTTATAAAAATTTTGAATTTTTTTAAAAAATTAATAATAATTAAAATTAAAATTTTTAAAATTTATTTCTCTCTCTCTCTCTTATATATTTATACTTATGGAAATATGAACTTTTATACCCCCAATTTATAATTATTTTTCAACATATACTATTAGAAACATTGACTTTTATTTATAACAAATCATTGTCATACTATTCAAACTTTTTTTTTTTGAAGAAAAGGTGGAGATACTATTCAAACTTGAGCTACATAATTGTTGATTTACTGTTTACAAGGCTTTTCATATGTTGTACGTTCTGAAGACGTGCCGTAGGCACGTGCCCACGGGCAAATCTAGTTACATTACAAATAAGGAACAACTTGACTTGGGCTCTTTTTGGCATTACTTTTGGAGAGCCAAAGCTTTTTTTAAAGCCTAAAAGTTATTTTGGGTTAAAAATTAGGTGTTTGGTATGAAAAAATTAAAACTCGTTTGAGCCAAAGCGATTTTCAAAATTCTTCCTTTTCTCTCCAAAATTTCACCACACATATTTGCAGCTTTGGACTTCCAAAAAAAAAAATCTCTTTTTAAAAAGGGGGTTTGAGGTTCGAGGCATCACTGCGTCATAATCTTTACTTAAAATATACTATTTTTAAACGTAAACCACACCAAAATATCAAAATAAATAATTTGGAAAAAAAACAAATAAACAATATATTTTTTCCACATCTTATGTGCTTCTCACACAAACTATAACGTCTATCCTGGTGTGTTTATTTTTTCTATCCCGACATTTTTAAATGCCGAGATAGGAGGTACCGACGTTTTTAAAATCCCCGGGATTGAAGCTATCGGGACAGATATAGGGTCTATAACAACATTTTAAGAATTAATGCAGCAATAGGTATCCCACCTATCCCGTCGTGTGTGTGTGTGTGTGTGTGTGTGTGTGTGTGTGTGTGTAGGAAAATCTTCCATTGTGCACCACCCCTCCATTGTACACTAGGCCTTCGTGTGCACTCGGCCTTTCCGCCTTCGTATTGACGATCCGAACCGTTCAAATTGATCTACACATCTAATTTAGTCTAAATATATAAAATCAAATCTTTTAAAATTCATTTTCCCATCCATCATGTGACTATAAAAAATAACAATTTTCAGCCATACAATTTTGTAACACTTCAATGGATGGGCAAATGAATTTCAAATGATTTGATTTTACATATTTAGACTAATTTAGATGTGTAGATAAATACGAACAGTTCGGACCGTCAATACAAAGGCGGGAAGGCCAAGTGCACATGAGTTCACACGGATGCACAATGGATATTTATCCATTGTGCACTAGGCCTCCGTGTGTATCCATTGTGCACTAGGCATCCGCCTCCGTGTGTATCCATTGTGCACTAGGCCTCCGTGTGCATTCATGTGCACTTGACCTTCCCGCCTTCGTATTGATGATCCAAACCGTTCATATATATATATATGAAAAAAAAAAGGTGTATGAGCAACTTGCTCATTTGGTAAATAAGCAATTGATGATGTGGCATACATGTGATTGGAAAATCTTTAAAAGAGTTAGTTGTCCAATGTATCACATGCATGCCACATAATCAATTGCTCATTTACTAAATAAGCCAGTTGTTCTTATCCCTTTTACCCTATATATATATATATATATATATATATATATATATATATATATATATATATATATATATATATGAGAAGTCTTTCTTTGTGCACCACTTATGGTGCACACGGTGTGTGCACTCGGCCTTCCCGCCTTCGTATCAACGATCCGAACCGTTCACATTGATCTACACATCTAAATTAGTCTAAATATGTAAAATCAAATTATTTGAACTTCATTTGCCCATCCATCATGTGACCATAAAAAATATTAATTTTCAGCCATACAATTTTGTCTAAATATGTACGGCTGAAAATTAATGTTTTTATGGTCACATGATGGATGGTCAAATAAATTTCAAATGATTTGATTTTACATACTTAGACTAATTTATATGTGTAGATCAATGTGAACGGTTCAGATCGTCGACACAAAGCCGGGAAGACCGAGTACACACAAGTGTACATGGAAGGATGGTGCACAATGGAAGATTTTCCTATATGTGTGTGTGTGTGTGTGTGTGTGTGTGTGTGTGTGTGTGTGTGTATGTATATATATATATAACTCGTCGATACGAAGCTGGGAAGACCGAGTACACACAAGTGCACATGGAGGGGTGGTGCACAATGGAAGACTTTCATATATATATATATATATATATATATATATATATATATATATATATATATATATATAAAACCATTTATTAGCTATCCCGGCATTTATAAACACCGGGATAGGTTATTTATTAAAAAAACTTATTATAATGCTATTAGCTATCCTAACGTTTTAAAGCACTGGGATAGGTTATTTATTTATTTTTATTTTTTTTTATAATGCTCTCCCGTCGTTTTTATTATGATCATATTTATTTATATTTATATTTATATTATATGTATATATATATTTTATTTTACTTTTGCTTATTTTTCAAATTAAAATACCTGTAATATCATATATAAAACACACCTGTCATCACATCGAATTTGCATTTCCAAATCATATAATCAATAATAATAGCATAATAAGCAATTAAAATTCACCAAATAAATAGTAATTCAATATAAAACAACATAAATTAACATATATAAACTTTAAGCACAAAGAGTCTCAAATAATTAAGTTTTACAACACAGTTTCCTACAAAACATTTTTTTAAAAAAAGTTTTGCTAATCAAACTATGGCTGCCGAGTCTCCCAGCGTACCCAAGAGTTGCTTCAAATTTCATCGGCATTTTGCCCTGGTGTATTCGTGTGACTGGAAACCGATAGAACTCATTGGTTGTCATATGTAATACACAAGATTGTCGAAAATAAGTGAACATTCTTTTCTGGTACATATAATGCAGGTGTTAGTTGATTTGTGATGAACTAATAGCACGGTGCAAGCGAAATCTGCTTCATTCTAACTACTATAGTAAAAAATTATTGTCAAAAAAACTGCTAAATTAAATTAAATTAAATTAAAGTAAGTGTTGGACCTCGCATTGAATGCTTCTTTTTTTGGTTTTTCGGCATTCCATTTTTAAAGGAACTTATTTTTTTATATATCTCTAATCTAATCTAATCTAATCTAATATTTTAATGGAAGAGTTAACCAAATAAATACGTGCCTTGTAACTAAACAAATACGTGCAATGAACGTGCATAATTAATATAAAGGAGGTCTTAGTTCAATGTTAGACAACGTCGAATTTTTTAAAAAAATAAATATATATTTATAAAGATGTGCATCACATGTGTAAATTATTAGTTTTATTAATGAAACGGTTTAGCAAAAAATAATAATCTTTACTATTTTAATGGGAGAGTTGGGGTTTGTAACCAAACAAACTCTAACTTTATAACTTAAGAAACTCGTGCAGTACACATCCAAACTAAATCCATTAATATGTACGTGTACGGCATGTGTTATCCAAATGGAAATATTCAAATATAAACTATTTTTTAATTCGATATATATTCATTTAATTTAATGACTACACTTTTAGTAGGCGTGCATCGCATATACATTATACTAGTAATAATAATGATACACGATGGGGTTTTAATATTAATAATGATACACGATGGGGTGTAATCATTAGGGTTTCCATTATTAATGTACACCTTAATTAATAATGAGCCAGACTGCTTGCTTTAACACTGATGGTTGACTCATAGTACACAATCAAGTTGGATTGGCTCAAAATCAAGAAGGATAATACTTTTGGCAAGGTCAGTTAGGAGTTTCTTAACATGTGCCAAGTACTTGATCATACATGTGTCTCAGGCTTCATGTTCCCCCTGAAATCTGATTAACTACCAGTTGTGAATCGCTGAAAACTCTCACCCGTTCCGCCCTGGATTTTCTAGCCAAGAGTAGCCTGACGATCGGTGCTTCATACTCAGCCTCGTTGTTGGAGGCTCGGAAGTTCAATCACATAGAGTATTGGATGATGAATTCGTCCGAACCTTGCAATATCACTCATGTCCCGCTCCCTTCTTCACAAAAGGACCCGTCAACATAGAGGCACCAGACGAGCAAATCTTCGTGTATTTCGGGTGTATTCGGAATGGTTAAGTCTCAACCGAAGCACAAATATTTCAAATGTCTCAAACTAATATTTTTAAAACCAATTATATGAATCAATTAGATCATCTAAATTAAATAATTAACTAAAAGCATAATAACCAGCTTTTGTGAAGAAGTAAGAAACAACATTTTTCCTTGACTACCATATCTCATGACAAAAGATCAATTCCTATCTTTAAAAGTCAGTTCTTTTCAGAAAGGTTTTTTATATGACATTATGTTGGGTCCCAAAACTGGATATGTTATAGACTTGGCTTCGGTTGGTGCTAACCTGTGTTACAACAAATTTCCCAAAATGGTGTTACACCAAAGTGTAAAACAACACATATTATGAGTCTTCATATGTCGGGTACCACAAATAGTGCTACTTCTCAACGAATTCCATCTTTCCTAACCCATATCGTAACCCTAACCATAACCCCAACCCTAACACGAATCCTAACCCTGACCCTAACAAGCTAAAAAGTAAACAAATAGGAATTTTGATCTTCAAATCACTGCAATAAGTAGTAATTCCATCTTTAATTTCAACTTATCAACGAATTTCAATAGAGATAACAAAAATAGGAAAATTTAGGATTAGGGTTTTAGGAGTACCTGCGTTGATGAATGGAGATTTGGATGTTTCTTTTGACCCACACTTGGAATGACTTCGAAGTGAAGAGATTGGGGATTTTTTTCCCAAACTGTCCCACTTTTTGAAAGTTTTTCCCAAATAGCCTTACTTTTTTTAAAATTCCCAAAACGCCCTACTCGCTTTCCGAAAAAGCGAGTTTGGGTAAAACCCCATCGCTTTTTCAGAAAGTGAGTGTGAGACTTTGGTTTTCACTAGCCTAGACTCGCTTTCTGAAAAACCGATGGGGTTTAACCCACACTCGCTAGCCTAGACTCGCTTTAAGTGTAGGTGAAACCTCTTCGCTTTCTCGTAAAGCGACTGATGAGTAGATAGTTTCCCAGACAACAACTTGATCTCTGGAAATATAACTACTCCACAGTCGCTTTCTCAGAAAACGAGACTGTTTAAACTAGAATCGCTTTCTGTTTAAACTAGACTCGTTTTCTGACAAAGCGAGTTTAGTGAAAAAAAAAATTCAACATACATATTCATTTTGCCATGTACATTCATATGTACTCCAAATTCATGCGGCTTACGGATTCATTCACAAGCTCTAAACTTTATACTGACTTGGAAACAAATGGTAATTAACGCTTTTTCAGAATTAAACTCATACAAATTTGTAGAAGGTGATAGGATTGGGAAAGATTAAGTGAATATATTTAAATTTAGAGGAGATTTTGTGGGTAGGAGGTCAATTTTGAGAAGCTAGGATTTTGGGTTTCGGAGTTAAGGAGAGAGTAATAAGGGAGATAAGCAAGAGTAAGAACAAAGAGAAAGTGAGATCCAAATTGAGATCTGGAGGCTTAAAAAGCCCAAATCGACACTTGCTTTCTGAAAAAGCAAGTGTGGGTTAAACCCCATCGCTTTTTCCGAAAGCGAGTCTAGGCTAGTGAAAACCAAAGCCTCACACTCGCTTTCTGAAAAAGTGATGGGGTTTTACCCAAACTCGCTTTTTTGGAAAGCAAGTAGGGCATTTTGGGATTTTTTTTAAAAGTATGGCAGTTTGGGAAAAACTTTCAAAAGGTGGGACAGTTTGGGAAAAAATTCAGAAACATGTTGGACGCAAACGACAGGTTCAAACATTCAACTTCATCCTAGAATCACCCCAACAAACTTTTTGGGATCAAACAGCAAGTCTGATACAACTCTTCTATGTCAACTATATATACAAGATCCAACGATTAAAGCACTTTGCTCCTAGAGTGACGAAACGTTCGTCTAACGATGAAATGCTTGAGACAAAACAGGCGAACAACACAACGCTTAGTCGAAAAAATAGTGTTTCACCAAAATGAGTGGTAAGATATTTGAACGATAGGTACAATAGGCAATGACTCATCAAAAGAGCCACAAAACTCGAACTTAACTTTGGGCACAATATACAACCTCAAGCTTCACGCAATCAAACCCAAGCTCCTTGTAAACATTGAAGCTCCAAAATTTCTGAAAATTCCAAACAAATAAGAATTTAGATTTTTTGGAGTAAATAAAGGCAAGAAGGCCCGGGTTGCGTCATAATCGGATTCAGATCCAAATTCAAATCCCATTTCACTTAAAATAGAGCTATATGGCTTCGAGTCGGATCCAAACCAAACCCGAAACCCGAGAAACCCTCCTTCATCCTTTTTTTATCAAAATTCAAAACAGAGCTCACTCAAGCAAAAAACCCCAAACTCTGAGACTTCGTCGCTCAAGCCCCCACCAAAATCGTAGCCTTCAACGAAGTGCCACCCTAGCTCCTCGTCGTCGCCAAGTTCGAATCCATCGACAAAAGTGCCACCATTGACGAAGCTCTCCGTACACATCGTGGTCGTGCTTGCCAAATATAGAATATCCCAACTTCGAAAATTCTAAGTTCATAGCTCAGCGACGAGGGGCCTCATAGCTCGGCGTGATCTGTAGCTCGGCAACAGCGGGCTCATAGCTTGACCAAGCAACTCCATAGCTCGGCTACAAGCACCCCCATAGCTCAGCAACACTCGAGGCTCGTAGCTCGGCTACGATGTGAATGCCATAGCTCGGCTAAGTGACAACGCATCTATAGCTCGCCACGCTCGCCAAAACAAAGGGCCACAACTCGGCGAAACGACTAACTCCATAGCTCTGTGAAGCACCCCCATAGCTTGGCGAAGCTTCAAATTCCCATAGCTCGGCGCGAGCCAAGGGGCACAAAGCTCGAAGGTGGTAGCTCGGCAAAGATTCATAGCTTGGTGGAGACTCCATAGCTCAGCGACGAGTTCAAAATGCCATAGCTCGGAGGAGCATCGACCACTATAGCTCGCCACCACGATGAGAAGCTTCAAAGCTTGACGAAGCCAATTCACCCAAAACAGAGCATGGCTCGACCAAGTTCGATCAAGACCCATAGCTAGCCTAAGCTCAAAGCTCCAGAGCTCGGCGGAACTCAGACCCACATAGCTTGGCAACTCCTCCATAGCTCATTGCCAATCAATAGCTCGGTGACAACGAAGCTCGTAGCTCGACGAGAGCTCATAGGACGTAGCTCAACCATGACGCCTCTCCCATAGCTTGGAGATGAGTTAAATAGGTAGGTCGGCGAAGCAATACTATAGCTCGGCGAGAAAAATGCTCATAGCTTGGCAAATTCATCGGCCGAGCTAGGGGGTCGCTCACAGCATTCGCCAGCCATTGGACCGCCCAGATAATCATGCTCCAGTCTGATGGATGCCTCAGATTGCGCCACATCGCCAATGATCACAGTGAGAAGATCTTAGCCACTCAATCGCATCAGCACGCGAGCCATCCCCTGATCAACGACTCCAATCGTGTCAAAAAGTGTGTCGAGAAAAAATTGAAAAAATATGGGAAAATCTAGGAAGATATTCACAGCCTTTAGAAGCTACTCATCAGTTCCAGGTATCTCCAAGCACCATGACAACTAAGATTGTACTCCAGAATCCAAAAATAAGGCGTACTACTCCCTGAAAGCTACGAAATTGTAGCGCCCTGAATTTTCAATAAATAAACTTAGAAATACGTAGCATAATTCCCAGCATCTACCTCAATTGTAATTATAAACATAGTCTCCAAATACAAGGAAATTTAAAACTTTTATTACATCAATTCTTTTACAAGCACAGCGAAAAATTAAACACATTGAATTACAATTCATTTTATAACACAGTTACATATTTACACATTTACTTTCAATCTTTTTACAACATATGCGATAACATAAAATATTCTACCACATGCTCCCAACTCCATGCTAATGGTACTTACCGGTGAAACATGAGGCTAGAGATAACCCCAACACCCAAAACTATAGGGGTCAGCTATAACGGTGTGAGTGATATTCAAAAAAAATACAACTTAAATGAAACATAAAGAAAAAAAATCATAGTCAACATATTAACATGGTAATAACAAATGGAATGTGAAATAATAATAAATGAAACATAAATTATCAAGTAAAACTAGGCTAGGTGTCAAGTGTAAGAAAACAGAAAACAAGCATGCATAACACAAGTCAAGGAAATCACAAATGCATATGATGAAAACTAATGCATACTTGTCGGATTTTATGCATCCCACAATATATAGGTCCGGTGCAAGCCCTTATCGTTCTCCACTTGATAGGGTTTAATCTCACGTTACGCAACTATCTTACTACAATGGCTACTATGAGATTTAGACATTTTGCAAGTATCGGCTCTCGCCCTTGGAATACTGGAGACCAATTCCCCCCCCTGGATCATTCTGTAACCTATTTCATCCATTGTCCCGGAGTAATGGGGAATGTCTCACTCTGCAGATCATCCTGGAACCCTCATTGCACAAATATCCCATGAGCGTCGCTCTCGTCCTTGGAATATTGGAGACCAATCCCTTTGTGGACTATCCTATCCATCATCCCGGAGTAATAGGAAATATCTCACTCCTCGGATCATCCTGAAGTCCATAACTCATGTTTGCTCCTATTTCATCATATCTCCATCTAGTGCATGTCCTTATATATTTATTAAGTTCATTTAACCAGAGTTCTCCTATAGTTGGTGTACCCTATCGGACTTAACTCAACTAAACAACATCAAGGCCCCAACTGGCCATAAACCAAAAAATCTCAACTGCTGGCATACTATGGTCCCACACAACCTTTAAAGACTCACAACTCGAAGTAACGACACGAATCTTTCATTTAATCTCTTAATTTCATAGTTAAACTTGTTCACATTAAGAACTTCTTCAAATCAAGCCAATTCAAAATAATTCATCCATATACTTACAAACCCCAAGTAAAAGTCATGTAAATCAGAAACTAATCGCCCAGGAAAACTGAAATTTACATTTTTGAAATCACAGAAAATCACAAATCATCATTCTCTTGAAATCTATAAATATTTCACTTCCCAAAACCGTGGAAGTACGAATTTAATTCTATTACAAATTGAATGTATAACTCTCTGAAAGATATAGTAATATGTAGCAATACCTCATTTGAAATAGTAAATCAATAATCCATAAGTTCGAGGAAACATTGACTCGAAGAAGGAAAGTAATAGTGCAAAACAGAGCAAGTCGGTCGACCGTTAGTCATAGTGTAAAATACTACGATCGACTGACACTATTTAACAGAAACCAATCTCAAAACCCATGACAGTCGACTGACAGACGTAGTGCAAATAACTGCGGTTGACTATTAGTGACAAAATATTGCAATAGCCAGACATGGCAGTCGACTGCAGTGACCAGTTCAAAAGAACAATAGTCGACCGACAGTTACCCTGCAGTCGATTGACACGCAGTCTGTATCAGCCCCAAATTTCGAAAATCTCACAAACTGATGTGTGTGTATATATAAAAGTATAGGATTTCATCTAATGAATCTACAATACAATTGACGCAACCTTGGCCAAATCCAACTCAGTTCAAATGCCAAATCAAAATTTTTCATAAATTTTACAAAATACCAATATTCCAAATTCACGGTATTGAAATACAAGTTATAAAGAAGATTTCTTTTCATAAAATTCTTGAAATATCAGTGAACGCGGTCATGAAATCCTTCTTGTACGAAAACATGAACATACATGCACATCAAAATTGAGATCTATCAAGAAGTAGAAATTCATTAATTAATATTCTAAATTAAACTCAACAATTCTCAAGTCTTCCCCTTCACATCAGACCCAACTCAAACAAAAGTAAAACTCCTCGTACCCAGTTAAAATAGTGAGCAAAAACAGCGAATAAAGGTTCATCATTCATCTATGTGCATACATGAAACCATCGTCTAATTGCATACTAGTTACACATGATATAACACAATAAAGTAACCACTTTTGTGAAGTAAAATTTAGATCTTTTCTAATTTAGATAACATCTCAAGCAATCTCATACAATCTCTACATTAACCCATATATGATCAATCAAGCGTGGCATTAGAAAAGTAAGAATGTATGCAATATCAATTTTTGACCAACTATCCATGATCACTCTGTAACACCCCGTGTTAAAATATAATATATATGGGAAAGTAGATACAAAGTAAAAATAGTTGAATAGTTGGCTGTATGTTAATTTTTGTATGGTATTCTTGTTAAAATAAATGTGTGGTAAGTGTTGCGTGCCTTGTTGAATGCTCTGCTGACGTGGAAATTCCACATGGGGCCCACCTTCATAAAACATTCCGCTGTGCACTTCATTCAAAAGAGAATAAGAGAATGGTAGATTGTTATAGTAACATATCGGTTAAATCAAAGAATAAAATATATTATAAATATAATAAGTCTATGATCAAGAGTCACCTAATCGGTTAACCAACTTTTGAGAGGCAATCTATGGTGGGCAGTTGTACTACATAGTATCTAATTTGTTTTATAAATTGTATAAATTGTTCGAGCTAGGGGCAGGGGCGTTACCGACTCACACATCTATTTTTAATCGATTTATGAAGTTGTTGTTTAAATTATTCGGTCGCAAGGATTTATCTCATAATAGATCTATTTCAAATTTCATAATCATCTCATGCCATCTATTCAATTAATCATCTCATTTCACAACATATAATCGATTCATCACATGAAAAAACAACAACTAAAAGAAATTACCACTAACCTCAAAGAAGATTAACTCGAAGAAAATAAAAGAGTTAAGGAAGCCTTCTCCTCCTCCTTTTGTAAAGCTTCGAGAACCAATCTTCCAATTCACAAAATAATGAAGAGAAATGAAGTATGAGTTTTTCCCGGGGGAGGGAGGACGGCTGCATTATATAATAGGCCGGGGGGGGGGGGGGGGTTCTTTTAAAATACTCTTTTAAGAATTATCTTTAGGGTTTTTGAGAAGATTTTATAAAATACTCTTTTAAGAAATTTTTTACATATATAGATCCATTATATTAGGTAGTTAGATAAACCAAATGAGGTAGGATTCATATCCCTTAAATCTCTCCAGATCTGGCCTGCCACAATTGCAGGCCACGAAAATCTACGTTTGAAAAATTTTGCCTCTAAGTGGCACTTTGGCAAAACGACCCCCTTCATTTAGAAATATTACGAAAAATACGAATATTGATTTATAAAATCCATAAAATTTACAATTATTATTCACTAAAAAGTATTAGGTCCTCCAAGTAAAAATTCTTGACTTTGTGTTTCCAAGAAATATTTGCACGTATTTTGCACGTGCAAAAAGTTAAATTTCATAAAAAAGTTTATTAAATCACCAAAATTTACTTTAATTAATTTATTAATTCCAAAATCATTATTTAAAATTCTAGGGTGTTACAGAAAATTGCCTTCCGGGAGTGAGAGGCTTATGATAATGGTAAAAATCGCAGCAAATCAGGGCTATACGATTCCAATACATATCTCAAAGTTTCTGCAGGGTGGTTAACCATAACGGGTCTCTTTAATAGGCTCGGGCCTTCCCCATGCTTCTCTACAAGTAGGGCTGCAATCGAGCCAAGCCGAGCCGAATACCTTCAGGCTCGAGCTCGACTCGTTTACGAAACAAGCTCAATTTTGAGCTCGAGTTCGGTTCGAGCCGAGCTTTGACAGAGCTTTGACCGAGCTTTGCTTTGACCATATTCGAGCCGAATAGCTTGCGATCTTAGCCTAAAAAAAAAAATCAAACTCGAGCTCGGCTCGTTTACGAAACGAGCTCGGATTTGAGCTCGAGCTCGGTTTAAGCCGAGCTTTGACTGAGCTCGAGCCGAATAGCTCACGAATAGCTCGATTCGTTTGCAGCCCTATCTACAAGACATGGGCTTGTTTCAAGCCCATAAAAAGTGACAGACTAGGCCCACTAAGAAAGACCCAGCCCATCAATGCTGTTAGTCAAATCTCTTATCCCCAAATAAGAGAACTTATCCCTTTAGAAGGAGATTCAAACAGGAGATAAGGAATTCATATCGATCCAATGGATTCATTTCGATCTCTTGATATGTTTCTCAGGCCTATAAATACCCCAAATCGTCTTCAGTCAGAAGGTAATCAACAATTTCTCACTAAAACACTCGTTCTCTCTCTGGTTCTGACTTGAGCGTTGGAGGTTCTGTCGCCGGGGCTAACCCTCGGTGTTTCAGGCTTTTTGCAGGTCCATCGGCCGCATCAGCAACCGTCGGTTCTAAATCACGGTGTTCAATCAAGATCCAGATTCAATCTCAGGAGCTCCAACCGCATTTTACGACGAAAATGAAAGGTCAGGTTTTTTTGTAGTTTCCATCAACTATAACTCACTATTTATTTGCTCCCACACCAAACTAAGCAGCAACAAGCGAAAATCATTACCAGTGAACCACATCAATACTTGCAATTTCAGTGGTTTGTTAATTGGGATTTGCTATGGTACACTCTAACTGTCTACATCTATGCTCATTGTCTTCTTTCTTGATTTACTCATGTTTGTTTGATCGGTGACCAACGGTTTTGATCTTCTGAGTAAAAATATTTACATTATGTTAAGGCAAAATGAAAAATATGTGGGCTACATGTAATATTAGCCAAGGTAGGTGTAATAAAAAAGGAAGAATTGTTTTTTTTAATAAGAAAAAAATGGAACAAAATTATTTTCTTCTCATTTACTATGCTTTATGATTGAGCAAACACCCGAATATGCTCTCAGACTGAGAAAACATATCCAAACCCATTGATTTTGATGGGTAATTTGTCAGATTTGCTTCCTCAACTTAATTATATTACTCAAAAGTCAAGAGACCCTAATATTGCAAAAAGTATTTCTCATTGGATCTTGAAGTTGATTTGAGATGGTGAGAGAATAGATTCCCATCTTATTTCTTCGTTGTTATGAAATTACATTACGGAAAAGGCCTAGCTTCATTGTCAACTTGATGCGATCCGGTTTGTATGAGTCGGGTTGCCGGTTAGGTACAGGATGGGTGATGTAAGATGACGTGTACCTTTGGGCAGGGAGGTTATGAGATGGTTTTGATAGGGTATTCATAGGAGTTGGAGTGATAGAATTGGCTGTCCTTTTGTTAGTCAACAGTACTTATGGGCCGGGTCCGCCGGGATGGTTAGGGTTCGGGTCGGTTACTCTATGGGTTGGATCCGCTTATAGATGCTTTGGGCATGTTGGCCTTGGGGTTAGGTGGTTCGTTTGTATAATAGTATTCATCAGTGTCTTCACTCTCCGGGTCGGCCGGTTGATCGTGAAAATTAAGAGAGGATATTGAAAATATAATTTAGAATATTTGATTCATAGTCAAGTGATGAATGGTAGTTAGTTGGAACTTGGAATACATGAGGTTGTCATCAGTGGCGGGGCTAGGATTTTCATCCAGCGGGAGCGAAATGACAGGTACAATATGGGGACAAGTCTTCGGTGTAGTATAGTATAGGTTTTAGTGCTCTCAAATGTGTTAAACCAAGATTCTACTAGCATAGAGCCCGCTAATTCTGTACATTTAAATCTAATTTTTTTACCAAAAACTAACCATAATTTCAAAAGATCATAAACAAAGTTACGAGAATTTATAAGAAGGGGAGCGGTTTGGACCGAAAGAAGAGCGGAAGTGCAGTTGAGGGGGAGCAGAGGTGTTTTGCACTTTGGCCTACTAGTGGGCCTGCCAAATTCCAGGGGGAGCCTAAGCCTTTACTCCCTCCGCCACTGGTTGTCATGCACAATCTTTTGATATTCTCATTGTGTGTGCATGAAATCTTTATTAAGAATCATGAGTTAGGAACTAGGAATCGAATGAGTCTTCATGTTGTATTTGGTGTGTCTTTTGATATTATTTGGAGTTTTGTATGCAAACTATATATTAAAGCTCTGTTTGGCATTGATATAGGTCAGCTTTGCTGTGGGCCAAAAGTGCATTGAACATAATGCATTTTTTCAGGAACCAAAATTGTTTGGCAACAAATTTATAAAATTGTTGTGAGAATAACTAAAAAGGTTTTTGATAAATAACTCTTTAGTAATTTCTATTTAGAAAACTGTTGTGTGGTTATAAAATTATTTAATAATAAACGTTTAAAAAACCTTTTGTGAAATAACTAAAACGTTAAAGAATTTAAAATTTCTTAGTACTTCTTTTTCAATTTTAAATTTTTAACTAATTGCATAAATTTAATAATTAATTTTTTTATGTTTTAATTACATAAGAAAATTGAAAATTTGACTTAGGCATCATGAATTCAGTTATAAAATTTGTATCATCCTAAAATTTTATAAGCTTGTAAGATGTTAGTTTCCCCCACTTTTTTTTTTTGCAATGAAAAAGAGAATGGCTATAGAAGGAATGTGAAAGGAAGAAATGAACAAATGAGAAGAAAATAAGATGCAAAAATATTTTTTCATATTTGTTTCCTAAGAAAATCATTTATTTTGATATTTTGGTGTGGTTTGGGTTTCAAGCCTAAGCCCTGCTTTACCTGGATTAATGTCCCCCTGTTGCCATTCCACATGTGGAATCAGAGCTCGATCGAACAAATTGTTCAGCCATTCGGAAAGTACGTGACAATGAGTGGAGATATGAAGGCAACCACCTCCTGGGATCAAGCCCTTATTTTGATCGAAGTCGATGATGTAGGCCTCATCCCCAAGAATTTACTAATCCACTACCAAGTACCTTGGACCAAGGAACTGCAAGTCCACGAAGTGCCGGTGCTCATCTATGGAAGCCCCATCCCCTCAGCTGATGTAGCTAGCGGCAAGGTAAAACTTTTTTCTCATCACACTGAATCCTCCACTAGCTTCTGGCGACGGAGGGATGCACCGCCGGCGCAGCAATCAGTTCCTTCCCCCCTGCAAATCTCGCAACGGGATCAAGGCGTGATTGGGGACAGTAAAGGAAAAGACAGAGGCAGTTTGTTCGGTTAAAGATTTGGCGGCGCAGTCTCAGCCCCCGCCAAATCTTTCCCTTTTTGCCAATCAGTTTTTAAATATCTCTGGCTTGGCCGATTCGAGCACGAAGATTCTCAAAGTGCTCCCTCCCCCTGAGCAATTAGTGGAGCCGGTTGTACCAAATCCTACCCCCCTATCATTGAGATTTACTTTGATTCGCCTAAGGGCAATTTGAATATTCCCTTTGCAGCATCACAAACACATCCAGACAGTTTGGCCAGCTCACATGATTTTGCAGCTGAAGAAGAGTCGTGTCAGATGGAATGGAAAGGCAAGACAGTCAGCATTCCCCAATCCCTCTTTCTCCAGATCAAATCGGCAGTGGAATCTGTCCTTGAAGCAGAGGTCGCCAAGCGGGTCTCCAAGCTTAAGACTTATAAGAATTTCCACTTCAGCTCTGGTGCCATCGGAGCCACAGCCTCCAGTTTCAGAACAAAGTCCCTCATCCCAAGGCATCATCTGAAAGCTTCCACCTCCTCTACTAGCTCCGTACCCCCTGGTTTCGAAGAAGGAGCTTGCAAGCGCCGCAAGCGCAGCAGATCCGCTACAAAGATTTCCTCCACCAGGCCATTATTTCATCATCTGTGCACCTCCGTTAAGAGTGCCTCCCTCCCCAAATCGGTAGGTATATCCTCTTCGAAGAATTCTATTAATTGTGCATGCCGCAATCCTTTCGCTTTACTTTCCAATGATGATATCCTCGAAGTTGCGGAATCTGTGGGAGTGGCGGCTACTGGGCCACACTTGCTCACCAAGCTCAAGCAGGTTGCAGAGGTTGCAGTTGATCCCCCCGATCAACAGCAACAGCTCAATTAATGCCTGAGGTGGTTGCATCTTGCCTGTTTTTTTGCAAATTGCTGTGTGTTTTTAATTTCAATGAAGATAGGAAGTTGGAATGTTCGGGGACTTGGCAACCCCTATAAGTGTGCCTTAATTAAAGACGGACTCCGGAACGCTCAAATAAATGTGGTGTGCCTTCAGGAATCTAAGCTTTCTAATCCCTCCCCTCGTAAACTCTCTTCCATCGGAGGCAACTGTATTAGTTCTTGGCGATCCCTAGATGCTGTTGACAGTCGCGGTGGCATTCTTGTTGGCTGGAATGACAACCTTTTCGACTGTTTGTACTGTGCCATTGATATATTCTCTATCTCCCTCTCTTTTCGCACTAAATCAATAGGGATTAAATGGTCGCTCACCTCAGTGTACGCTCCTTTTGAGCTTGAAGATAGAGACCTCTACTTTCATGAAATTGTGCAGCGACGCAGAGTACTTTGCGATGCATGGGTCATCTGTGGAGACTTCAATGTGACCATCTCCAATCAAGAAAGGAACAGAGGTTCTGGCTCTGGCAGGGACATGAAGAATTTCCGCAGCTGGATCCAACAATTACAACTCATTGATCTCCCGCTGGCAGGGAGGAAATATACATGGACTAATCTCCGACAAATTGCTTCTTGTGCAAGACTAGACAGATTCCTTATCTCAAGTCAGTTTGATCAGACCTTCCCCTCTTGCGTCCAACACTCCTTACCCCGTATTGCTTCTGACCATTGCCCTATCATCCTTGACTCTTAAGCAATCCAGAATAAAATTCACTATTTCAAATTTGAAAAAGCATGTGCTTCTCACGAGGACTTTAACCACAAAATCACTAGCTGGTGGACTAGTTTCATTTGTGCTGGCTCCAAAGTTGATATCTTTGCCAACAAACTTACCCTCCTTAAGAGAAGGATCAGAAGGTGGAGAAACGAGGTCTTCGGCCACATTCCCAAGCGTAAAGAGGCTCTACTCCAAGTGATTCACAATCTTGATATCTTAGCTGATTCACAGAGTCTAGACTCCTCTCAATCTGCTGAGCTTAATGTTGCTCGCTCGGAATATCACAAGCTCATCCAAGCTGAGGCCACATATTGGAGGCAGCGATCTCGCATCACTTGGATCAAAGAGGGGGATGCCAACACTAAGTTCTTCCACTCTATAGCTAACGGGAGGCGACGCAAAAATTTCATCTTCTCACTCCTTCACAACGGAGACCTCATCACTGACCAATCAATGATCAGATCCTGCTTCGAATCACACTTTCAAGACATCTGTGGCACCAACACAGAGCTAGATTTCAGAATTGAGTGGACATCTCTCTATCCTTCACCAATGTCTGACCTCTCGGCACTTGATGCAGATTTCATTAGAGAGGAAATTAAGAAAGCAATCTTCGTCATGAATGGCGATAAAGCTCCAGGCCCTGATGGTTTTTCTATGCATTTCTATCAACAGCACTGGGAAACTATCCAAGATGACCTCTGCAATATGCTTCTGGCCCTCCAGCATGGTGAAGCTGCAATTGATAGATTGAACTATTCTACAATTGTGCTCATCCCCAAATGCAATGGAGCTTCTACTGTCTCCGACTACCGACCCATTAGCTTGCTCAATTGCTCAGTGAAGATCTTTACTAAGATCCTTGCCAATAGACTAAGCCCTATACTACACTCTCTTGTATCCTCTTCTCAAAGCGCCTTCCTTAAGGGTAAATCCACGGTGGACTGCTTTCTGGTGGCGCACGAAGCAATCAACTTATGCTGTTCGAAGAAATCTGATTCAATTATGCTAAAAATTGATTTTCGCAAAGCCTTCGACACGCTAAGCTGGGATTTCCTGGATCAACTGCTTATTGCCAGAGGGTTTGGCCCTCCTTGGTGCTCCTGGATTAAAAAAATTCTACATTCCACCAAATCTAATATTTTGATCAATGGTATATGGGGCAAAACTATTGGCTCAAAAAGAGGACTCAAGCAAGGTGACCCTCTCTCTCCAATGCTCTTCATCTTGGCTGTGGACGTACTTGCACAAATGTTGCGAGTTGGCAGAGAAAATGGCACCTTCTCTCAGCTTAGCTTAAGAGGTTCGCTGGCCAATCTCTCCATACTACAGTTTGCCGACGACACTTTGATTTTCTGCAAAGGGGACAAGCAAGAAGTGCTTCATCTGAAAGTGCTCCTACACCTCTTTGCTAATGTCTCTGAACTCCACATTAATCTTTCCAAATCATCCATCACTTACTTTGGACACTCTCAAGCCAAGCTCAACGCTTTTTCTCATATCTTAGGCTGTACTCAGGATACCTTGCCAACCAAGTATCTAGGAATGCCACTTGCAAGAGGAAGGCTAAAAAAAAGGGACTGACAACCCTTGCTCCTCAAGAATGAGAGGAGATTGTCCACATGGAAAGGCAGACTTCTATCTCGTAGGGGGCGACTAATTCTGATCAACTCTGTTCTTAGTGCCCTTCCTACTTACTTTGCCTCTTTCTTCATGTGCCTCGATGGGTGATAGCCAGGATCGACCAAATGAGAAGTAGATTCTTCTAGGTTGGAGGCGACACAAAGGTAACAGGGGCCTCTTGCACTAGCTGGAAGCGTATCTGCCAGCCTAAGAAACAGGGAGTCCTTGGTGTACTTGATCTTCAACAATTCAATATTGCCCTTCTGATGAAATGGTGGTGGAAGCTCTACACCGACAACTCCCTATGCTCCCAAACTCTTAAATCACTATACTTCCACAGCGCCAGCGGTGATTTCATCTGCAAGGCCCAGTCCTCAGACTTTTGGAAGAATCTGTTCAAACTCAAAGAACAATTCGACCAGGGGATCTCCTGGGAACTTGGCAATGGGATTTTGCTCAAGTTCTGGACATCCAAATGGATTGAAAAGCACAGCATTGCCACTCTTTATCCCTCCCTCTTTGAAGCAGCTTGGAACAAAGAAGCCTCTCTGAGATCTCAAGGCATTCTGAACCAAGGCCTGTGGACCTGGTGACCTAGTCTGCACACATCCTTTACTAGTAGCATCTTGTTGGAAAAGAGACTTCTTCTTCAAACCATTTCACTATTCAGCCATCACCACAGCAACCTGATCGAGCAATCTGGAACCACTCTATATCTGGGAGCTATTCGGTCAAGTCAGCTTACACTTTCTATAGTGACTCTGGCCTCCTCTTTCCCTTCTTTCGCGCTTGTTGGAAGAATTGCACGCCACTCAAATGTAAAATCTTAATTTGGATGTTGTGCGGTGAAAAGCTCAACTCAAAGGAAAGACTTCATTCTAAAGGTTGGGATGGTGATATGGCATGCACTGCTTGTGCATGTCAGATTGAAACCACCTATCACATCTTTTTTGAGTGCCCGAAGCCTACTCAAACATGGCTTCACTTCACACGTGCCTTTAATATCACCAACCTGCCGGAGTCCATTTCGGAATGTTTCACCACTTGGTGTTTTGATCACACCAAGCGCAAATTCACTCACTCATGGCATCTGGTCACTATAGCTGTCTATTGGAATATTTGGAATGCTAGAAATGATAGAATTTTTTCAAGCAAACATTCATCTGTGGATAAGTTGATATCTAACACTAAATTCTTGTTTTCATATTGGCTAGATTCAAGTGGCGAATCAAAGAGAAAGACCAAGATCTTGGAGGAAATCAGTGGCACGGGAGATAGTGACTTAATGCGACCGGCTCGAGGGGGCACTGCTAATGGAAATGCACCTTGATCTCTGCTGCTTACTCTAATTATGGCTTTTTTTTCTTGCTTCTAAGACTGTATTTTTGGGACTGTGCCTAGTCCGATTTTTGTATTTTGCTTAAACTATAGTTTGTGTTCTTGTTGTGGCTGATAGGTGGTTATATTGTCTCGGGCTATATTGAGGATGGAAAAGAGGGATGAGATCATGTCGGTGGCTCTAGTAGAGGTGTACGACAAAAGTCCGCTACCCTCTCTACGATCCAAAGGCATGCCATCTCGAACTTGGCTCCTTCCTATGTTCGAGCAACTACCTACAGCCTCCTTTGTAATGACTCTCGCACTATTTTTCTTTTGATATATATATATATATATATTCTATGTGAGGTAGGACTATCCTACCTTTTTCTAGTAAAAAAAAATATGAATTTTAATTTTTTTTTTTGAGTAAGATCATGACATAGCATGGTCTCGAACCTGAGACTTCCCTTCGAAAAAGAGATTTTTTAGACGCTTGAAGCCTTAAATTGGAGCAGTGAAATTTTGGAGAGAATATGAAGGTTTTGAAAATCTCTTTGACTCAAACAAGTTTTTTTTTAAAAAACTGGCGAACACTTAATTTTTAACCCAAACAGCTTTTAGTCTTTTAAAAGAGTTTTTGGCAGTTGATGTGTTTTTGTTAATTTGAAAGGTTCCGTATGAATATTGTTAATATATAATATCATTCCAACTTTTATTGTGTTATATATTCTCATAATTTATTTAGAATCATATCATTATTTCAATAATAAACATGAAAACTTGTCATTTGTGTTTCGGTTGATTAGATTTTTCATTATGTCATTCCAATCTGATCATATATTTTAATGGGTATATGTTTGATTCCAATGTTGATGATTCAGTACTTTACCATAATTGATGGCAATATTTCCATTACAAGGTGGAACATAGTATAATTCTTATGTAGAAACTATAGTAATTCTTCTTTATTTTTGTTAATGATACTTGATTGTAATACTTGTGCTATATTTTTGCTAAGCTAAATTGAACCGTACTAAGTTCTTTTCGTTGAACTAGATACTTTTATGTGATTTTGTTTGAATTCTGGAGATTTGTCTCGTGAAATTTTTATTTGCAATGTTTAATGTTTAGATACAAGTGCAAGAAAAGACAAAGGAGATGGCCATGTCAACATAGATTTTGTAGATGATGATTTGCTCGATATAGGGGAGTAAACATAAAGCAAACTGCAAGAATAGCATAGTGGTTTAAACCTTTTAAGAATAAATTAGTTCACATGTTTGGTGTAATTTCTATTGAGTAAAAGACTTTACATTTTTAAAGCTTAAAACTGTTATTTTGGTTTTAGAAATTTATTTGCTTTTGTTGAGTTTGAGATTATGAGAGGGTTTTTTTTCTATGTTGGTTTAGTCATTGTGAACTATTTAGTTTGGATATGGTCTTCAAACTATTTAATTATTTTGGCTTAGTCATTATTGAACTATTCACATTTTATAATTGACACTACAAGAAAAAGAGTCTATACCGGCGTTTCTATCCCGACGTTTCTATCTTGTTGCATTGATAAAATTGGTTAGGGAATTGTGTTTAATCATCAGTGAATCTGATATGAAGTAAATAACTTAGATATAACCTAGTTCTATGTTGTGGTATGCTTCAATAGTCAGCCATTTTATTATTTCATTTTTTTAAAAATAGTTTTTTTTTTTTTAAATAATTTTTAAAAAAAAGATAAAAAAATTGAAATTTTTGCCTATCCCAGTGTTTTTGGATTAAAAATCCGGGATAGGTTGATTTAAAAAAAAAAAAAAAGAAACAACCTATCGCGGTGTTTTAGACCAAAAACGCCGGGACAAATGACTTTTTCATTTTTTTGAATAAATGCTCTATACCGGCATTTTTTATTTAAAACGCCAGGATAGATATGTCTATAGCGGCGTTTAAAAAAAATGCAGGGATAGATCCATATCTGTTCCGACGCTCGCTATTGTGGTGAATCTGGTGGCGTTCCCATAAACGCCGCTACGGTCAATCCCGGCATTTATAAACGCCGGGATAGCCCTAAAAAACGTCGAAATTGGCATTCTGAGTTGTAGTGTAATTTAGTCCTTAGTTATGAACTATATCTTTGGTGACAAATGTCTTTATTGAATATTGCTATTGATAACAGTGTGCTTTATGTTGTACTGGTTTGATAATCTATTATATTTGATATATATTGAAAATATAGGGGAGATTGTTGGATATATAGGTATATTCTTATATATAACCGATTATGATTATGTATTATATCTATATCTTATAATAACTAGTGTTACATTGTGTAAATTGCACAGACTAAAATACTTTTATCAGACTCATAAAATTATATGGAATTTAAACAATACAATGACGACATGCACTGTGTCTTTTTTTTCTTCAGTTTATCTTATTTAATAACATGTGCTACTCTTGTAACCCCTGTTTCCCCAATTCCGTATTTTCTGTGTATTTTTGGTATTTAAATTTTTGGAAATTATTTTCCCGCTTTCAAATCCTTTTCTTAAAATGTATTGACGGACCTCCTATTAAAGTTTATTTTTAATCAATAATTTTATTTGTAACTATTCACTAAATGTAAAGGACTCTGTTGTATTATAAAAAGTTCAATTCTCCTTGTAAAATTGTCGAAGTGAAGTGTAAAGATCCTGTGGAACTTCGAATTCAGCATTATTTGGAATTCGGGGTGTTACAGCAGGCGCCATTAAATTAGCTTTGGAGCTCTTCTTGGCCATTTGTGGAGAAATTTGGAGATTGTAATGAAAGAAGGAGAGAAATAGAACAAGAATCAATCAAGAACACAAACGAAACAATAAAGAATTGAGGAGATGAATGCTCAAAACAAATTAGTCTCAACAAAGCTATTGTACCTTATTTATATACTCAATACACGTGCGACATATGTAAAATGACAGGCCGTTAAGCCGTTACAAACAGTGGACCCCACTCAAACAACCTAAACCCTTCACTCTATCACATCCAACGACTGCTAACACTACTATTTACAACGGCCCCACTCGAATCGTTATTAAGCGGTACTTTTGCATATAAGCCCTTAAAACCTTTCGACCGAAATGCACTGATACTCAACCCTGTACACTTCTTCTCCACTGCTTCTTCCTCTTCATTTACGCCATTATTTGCTCACTTCAATCTGCAGCCATTAAGTTCCTGATTGACGTGTATCATTTTAGTACGCCAAATCAAATTCTTATTATTTTGTATTTACATATTGTACGCCAAATCAAATACAATATGATGAATAGGCAAAACATATTGTATTTACGTAAAGACCGAGCTATATCTGTCACATAAAATCAAATTCTTACAATTTCTTTTTTACTGTCATCTCTGTTATTTTTTTAATACCACCAAAATAATTAACAATTATTTTGAATATGAATAGTATTGCATTATTTTACAACCATATTTATTAATAAATTTTTATCTTTAATAATTGCATATATTATTATTATTATTAAATTGTATTTCCCATTTAACATTTTATAAATATACACACATACACACTACCCCATATGAATAAATAACCCTAACCTACAATTGTTGAGTTAGAAAATGGGTTATGTGTAATTATTTAAAACCTAGTGGGTTATGTGTAATTATTTAAAATATAAGGGGTTATGTGTAAAATGTGGGGACATCTAAGCATGGTGACTAAGCAAGCCCTAGATTATTCTACACTCACCTCCACACCTCTCCACCCTTCCAAATTCGCCGGCCATTTCCTTCCCCCACCCTCTCCTATATATATGTATATATGTATGAAGAATCTTGCTCATTTCTCCATACTCCTAGTTCATTTCTTTACTACTCATTCAATTTCTATACGCCCTCCATATTTCATTCACCCCATACTCCATTTACTCCATACAAAACTTCATTTCCCCTAAATATTTCTAAGAAGCTAATTAAGCAAGAAAAGAAGCTAGCAAGCTAGGAGGAGGAGAGCATACTTGGAGCTTGGAATTTCATCTTGTTTACACTTGAGGTGGGTGTTCTTCATTCCTTGTGTGTTATTTTTTAATTGCTTGCTTGAAATTATGCTAAAAATTGTTGAATGCTTAGGCTCACAATAAAAGAAATTAAGTGCATGGAAAGGTCCAATATCCTTGTAGGTTCATTTTATTAGATGATAAGTTTTTTTAAAAAAATTTATTTGATTAGTTAATTGATTGATATAGTTTGATGTTAGTTGGTTGTATGACGTAATTTAATGTAGTATGAGTAATTTGCTAGTAAATTGAATAGTCGTGTGTTTAAAAATTCATGCATAGCAACAAGAAAACCAAGTTGAAGGGTGTAGTTGTCAATAAAATTTAATTACCGATTATTAGATTAAACTCTAATTCTTGTATGATTAGATTAATACATTATAACTAAAATAAATGCAAAAATAATTATATAAGAATACATTTGTATTAGGGTGTGTTGTGAAGTTTATGGAATGAAAAGATCGCACGTAAGGTGTTCGTTGAAATGTCTAAAGAAAAATATATACACATATATGAATAAAAGTCTAGTAGATTAACAAACAAGCTATGAGAATGTGATGCAATTGAGATATTGGTCAATATGTGGATGTGAATTAGTGCATTTACACATGTGAAATAACAATTTAAGAAGTGTAAGTTGTTTACGAAGTGTTCGATGAAATGTGCATATGTGTAGATTCATATCTATAGTGTAATTCGACACTTGTATGTGTATAGAAAGAAATTATAATGTATAAGAGGTGTAGGAATATAATGCAATACCCAATTTTATGCATAATAAGTCGTGAGTTGGTTCTATGAGTTGGTATTTGTTAGGGTCCAAATGACCTTTGGAATGGTTCAAGAAAAGCCCATTGTGGTAATTTAGTCATGTGGTGGTTGTCGTTCTGAAGAGTTAGATTGTGGATGTTCATGTAGGTTGACTTTAGTCCAAGTTGGGCCAATTCATGGGCACAAATTAGACGGCCGGGTTAGACCATATTCACCTTTAAGTTGATTATCATATGACACTATGTTGAAGTTGCTTAGTGGTTGACTATAAATTAACCGAATACGTTAACCGGGTGCACTAAAGTTCACCTAGAACTTGAATTGTTAACCTAATAATTTTAATATAGAAAAATTAACTTAGAAACTAGAAGTTGTGATAATGGAGTCATTAGAATCAGGTAAAGCTAGCAAATTAATGAACCGACATAGTACAACCGCATTCACTAGTTTTAGATTGTAGTAGCTCTTGATTGTGTGAACATTGTTATAAGGGCATGCACTAGTTGGATGCATACTCCCTGTCAAGGGAACACGTGCGAGGTCGTCTCGTCTGGGACACGTGCGGCGTTGTCTCGACTGTTAATTTCTGCGATTTAGTGATAAGAGCGTGATGCAGACGTAAGTCACAAGTCCCGTCGAAACTTAGGGGATGGAACCTTAAGTTTTTATCTATGTTCTGAGTTATCAATATGAACAAGGAGCAAGAGTGTAACTCTAAGTCTCTTTGTGGAGTAGGGGTGACCCTACGATCCGCCTTATGTTCACGATAACTTTGGTAGGGACATAAGAGTATAGAAGGACCATGATTCTGATAAAGCTGGTGATCACTAACCTGACCGGGAATGGAGAGGAACCAAGATCCGTCGGAGTGGAGAAGGACCATGATCTGAATGAACAGAGTGATCACTGCCGTTCGAAGTGGAGAAGGACCACGATCCGACTGCAGGTGCGGAAAATGACCTCCTGTAAGGCAGACTCTACCAGTCACTAAATCAATGTCAGAAACAAAAAAGAGTACAAGAGTGGGATGCATGGCGAGGGATCGAACCCTATTATCTAGAGAATACGAACTCGATTTGGGGAGTATATACTATATATTATGGGATTGTAACTCCTATTTTCCCTTTTATGTATTTTTGGGTGTATTTTTTTTCTTTTTGTGTATTTATTCTCTCTGTATCTCTTTTTAGACCGTGTATTGGATCTTCATTTTCTATATATTCATCCATTGTTTTTGTCATCTTCTTATTTGATCTTCTTGACTCAATTGTCAGTCTATTGATTCATCTCTGTTTAGCGAGCTAATATTTTTTATCCCCATTTATAATTTTTCATGTCCTATTTTATTTACTCATTTTGTTCCTATCTTATTTATTTGGATCATCCTATTCTTTTTTTTTCTTTTTGGATCTTTAAACCTAGTACCATTTCTCTATTGGAACCTACCCCATACCCGTTAACCCATACACCTAACTCTAAACCCGTTTACACCCTATTCCCCTATGTACCCGAAACCCAAAATACCCACCTAAACCCTAAACCTAACTTCATCTTATATATTCATATCCACCTGCATACCCTATCACCTCAAACCCTTAGCCACCTGCACCTTCCTCCCGTTCTCCCTCTCTCTGCATCTCCCGACTCTTCAACGCACTCCCGATCCCCTCCGACTGCTCCGCCCTCGGCAGTCCCCTCCTTCCTTTCTCATCTCCCGAAGCCAGAGACGCCGACCGCAGCGCCGTTGTGTCACCTTGTCGCCCTGCCACTCGACAATAGTAGCACCCTGCCGATGCCATCCTGGTTCAGCCGTCGACGTTCCCCTCGTGCACCCGGCCTCTCTCTCTCTCTCCCTCTTGTGTGCAGGTGTGTGATCTCTAGTTGCCCGTGTTTTCCACCCGATTATCTGTTATATGTTACATGTGATATGATTGCCTGAGATGTGATTCTGATTATCAGTTATCTAATTCCTGACTACATACTTCATATGGGAGGGTGTACTTAGAAGGGGGGCCGTGTTTCCCACATGTTACCCAACTACATACTTCCTACGGGAGGGTCTACTTGGAGGGGATGTAGTCCTACCTGATGCATGATTACCTGTTGCATGATACATGTACCTGTACCTGTTTACCTGATACCTGAGTACACGGCCCTATAGACTCCACTACGAAATCTAAACGAAAACTTGTTTGAACGTAGCAACCATGTAGTAAAAACCTGGGACGCATGAAGTTCTACCTAAATAGAAATAAATACAAGACTTGACATGACATAATACCTGTTACCTGCTTACCTGTTACATAATTACTTGTACATGCTACCTGACACCTGTTACATGTTTACCTGCTTGTATGATATCTGTTACCTATTACATGTCACCTACACCTGTTATCTCACCACATTACTTGATTCTATTCATGATTCATGCTAGTTGTTCTATTTTGTTGCCATGTCTATTCCATACTATGTTGTTTATTTTTTTCATGTACTTGTGCCTGCACTACAAGCGGCCCGTAACTTGCATTGACAGGCATTTTTTTTTCATTTCCTGCAATTTTCTAAATTGCAGATCATGGAGATCAGCTGCCCGATGGAGTGGGTGATCTAAGATTTTAGATGCTGGAGTTTTTGCTATTATTATTTCCCGTTGCTTATTTGAATAATTGTATCTGTTACTTGGAGTATTTTGTATTGGGCAATGTGACCCAGAATTTTGATTTGTTCAGATCTGGTTTATTTGAGATTATTAAATTTGTTTCAAGTAAATTCTGTTGGTATATTGATTTATTTGTGCATGCGTGGTTGACTTATCTTGCTTCCTACTCTGATTATTCCTGTGAAATGTTGTAAAGATCCTGACAGCTTATGGGTGATGAAAATCATTCGCTGGACTTAATCAAATATCCATATTCCGTATTCTCTTTTTGGGAAGCGGGGCGTGACAGGGATGCATAGGTTTCCAAATCAAGTTTGTACTAGAGTAAGAGCATCGTGTGCATTTTGAGTTTGTGCATTAGACTCTATGGCATAGCATACACTGACACTTGTGTTTTGACTTTCACATTTTTCTTCTACATCAAATATTGATTGCTGAGAATTTTGGAGATCACGGGTTTCATCCGCATTGCGTTAGTTGCATTCAACTTACATGTCCACAGTTTGTTAGTTGCAGGATTCTGATCGTGGACCAGGGGACTCGAGCTACGGGAAGCATCCAAGTGGAGGATATAAATGTAATATCATTAAGGTAATAAAGATTTTAATTTTGTGTGTTTTTTCTGTGTTGTGTACTCATTGAAGTAAAGATTCTGGGTAGGTGTTATGTCACGGGTTCCAATGTGCGGAACTCGGGGCGCTACTGCTACAATTTTAACTAACATTCGGAGGTCATTCTCATATGTAACCAGTCATTTTATCACATGTCACAACTATTAAATTGTGCATCACAATTAATTCTCTATTTGATCATTAGTTGATCATCTTCTCTTTAAATTCACATTTCCCAGCCATCTGCGATTTTACAAAACTTTTTTCCCTTATAGGCTTACTTCTTATTTGTTACAAATCACTCCTCGGAAAAATAAAAACACGACATGAAACATATTTGGGTCTATACTTCACATAAGAGCGGTATGAGCATCTTTCCACTCAATTTTCATTCTCCATTTTGTCCCTTCATTTTATCCTTATTACTACATTATATGTAGGCACTTCACTTAACTCAAGTTTTTTTTTTGAAGGAAAATGTGGAGTATGGCCACCCTGTTTCATTAATAAGGAGTTAATAAAACAAACTCAGAGTACTGAGCCAAGTAGAAATCCTACAATACATGAAAGGAAACATAAATCCTCCCCTAGCATGGGGGGTGGGACAATAGGATGGTACATACATGCTTCCACAAAAAAAAAGTACATCAAATCATCTAACTCTCCCCACCAAAAGTACAACAAAACAACAAAAATCCCCCCAACAAAACCCTGGGGCAGTGGGGCTCAGTCAGTAGTGTCGTCTCGTCACCCAGTCGATTATCGGTCCGATTTGGACTTCCTCGTCGTCGTACTCATCTATTTGGAAAACACTTGCAATTCTCCTACGAGAACCTGTTGCAGCGACAATAGCCCAAAATGAAATAAGATGCATAATGTGAATCAAATTACCCGAAATACTATTACTAGTCCCACGAAAGTAACAGTTATTCCTATCTAGCCAAAGGACCCAGGTCGTAGCAGCGATAGCAATAAGCCAGGCCTCTCTCATAGTTCGTCTCTCATTGGGGAACTTAGCGCTGACCCAGAGTTCCTCATACTTACATGGGTACTCACTTGTACCCATGGCACTAAGAACCTCGGCAAGAATTGCTTTGCTCCTGGGACACTCCAGGAATAGATGATCCCTAGTCTCAGGGGTCGCATTGCAGAGCCCACAGATAATGTCCATGCTCGGTTGGCGTTTAGCCAGGTTCTCTCTGATCAGGATGGCATCGTTCAGAACAAATCATAGGAAGATCTTTATTTTTAGTGGGGGTTTTGCCCTCCACCTAACTCATGTTGATGTGTGATTATAGTTGTGTGTGACCATTGACCATTGTGTTAATATTATGCAACATGATATAGTGCACCTTATGTTCCTCCCATTCATTGCCTTTTTAGTGTACTACCTCGACTTTGCAAATGGAAACCAAAATTTTGGTCAATATTACATGAGAGATTTTGATTCTCTATAGAAATTTTCCTCAGTACCCTTCAATATGGTGGCTGCAATTTGGCTATGGCGTTTGAAGAGGCTAACAAGTGACAACATTCAATTAGATGCCCACCATTTACAATTTCAGCAGTTTATTATTGATGTCAATATTATCATGTTTCTTTATCCAATTTGTTAAATTTTTCATTCAGGTATAAAATGACGTAGTAAATTTTTGTATTATTATATATCTTAAGCTAATAGGCCTACCCCATCTCTCCTTTCTCTATTTTGAAATAGAGAAAGGAGAGCAAAAGTAGGAACTTACACGTGCAGTCCACACCAATTGCCGAAACAGAATTAATTTAAAAAACACAAAAAGAAACATTTCCTCTTCCACATCTCTCCAAAACCCACAAACCCTAATTCTCCCTACCCCAAAACCCACCCACATCTCCTCACCCGTCCGTCCCTACCGCCGTCCGCCATCCACCCCGCCCCAATCCCGCCCGTCTTTACCCTCCATTGCCGTCTCCCGCTGTTCGTTCACCACCTCCACCTCCCGTGCTCCTCGCCACCGCCCATGCTTCTCCCGCCGCTCGCGCTTTCCGCCTCCACCTCTCCTCCGCCACCCGTTCGCCTCCTTCACCTCCCATTCGCTCTCCGTCCGATCTCGCCTCCTCCACCTTTACTTCGCCGTCTGTTTGCCACCTCCATCTCCCGCGCTCCTCGCCACCGCCCACGATCCTCCCGCCACTCGCGCTCTCCGCCTACGATTTCCACGCTCCTCCCGCTTCTCGGAATCAGCTAGAAGTAGGCGCTAGGGTTTTGTCTTATCTTTCGATTTAATAACCAGAGGTACAATTTGATCCCTAATTCCCATCAAATTCAACTTATAAGGTTAGGCTTACCCTATAATTTGAGGGGCTTGCTGTTTCCTGGATCTAGAAGAACTGAAACAGCATTATAGGCTTACCGTTCTATGACATTTTCATGTCGTTTGAATTACGATTCCATCCCTAATTCCCTAATTCTCATTTTTTTTTTAAAAATTTTGCGGAGGTTATATAAATGTTAGAGTGTAATTATACCATATCTAAATGCAATTGGCAAATGTAAGACAAGTCCTCTACTTTTAATTTATAATGTTGTAATTTTAATTGAATTTTAACCATTATAGTGTATCATTGCTTTTGTTTTTTTGCTAGAATGGAAAATATACAACTAAAAGAATGCATGCTCTTTGTCAAAGACTATTGCCATTGTGGGGTCTATAACATTGTCATGTCATTTGGATATGATTAAGTTCATTATACTTATAATCTTTTTGTGCAATGTCGATGAGATTTCAATTAGCATGTTTAATTTAGGAGAACCAAAAGTATAATGAGTCAATTAGATGAAAATGGAATTGGAATTTCAGAATAGAAGTGATTTATTAACATCGAAAGCTTAGATGTCGATCAATTAAAATATATTATGTGTCTACAAATTTTTTCATAATATAAAATAAATTGGGTATTTCTTAAAAATATGGACATAACAAATGATCATTCATTGTGATGACATAGTTTAAATTATTGCATATTTCAGAATATTTAGCAAGAAAATTTCCACATTTTATCAATTTTCTCATTTTTTTTTTAAAAAAAAGTCTTTGTCTTCTACTTTTAATTTATAATGTTGTAATTTTAATTGAATTTTAACCATTATAGTGTATCAATATTTTTGTTTTTTGCTAGAATGGAAAATATACAACTAAAAGAATGCTCTTTGTCAAAGACTATTGCCATTGTGGGGTTTATAACATTGTCATGTCGTTTGGATATGATTAAGTTCATTATACTCATAATCTTTTAGTGCAACGCCGATGAGATTTCAATTAGCATGTTTAATTTAGGAGAACCAAATATATAACGAGTCAACTAGATGAAAATGAAATTGGAATTTCAGAATATGAGTGATTTATTAACATCGAAAACTTAGATGTCGATCAATTAAAATATACTATGTGTCTGCAATTTTTTTTCTTAATAGGAAATAAATTGGGCATTTCTTAAAAATATGGACGTAACAAATGATCATTCATTGTGATGACATAGTTTAAATTATTGCATGTTTCAGAATATTTTGTTGGATCCTGTAGGCGAGACAACAAACACTAGAGGGGGGGGGGTGAATAGTGTTAATTAAAAAACTGCGGAATAAATAATTTTTTCTTCGGTGCAGTCGGCTTAGTTGTGAACCAGTCGACTGATATGACCAAATAAGAGCAAATACAAACAACTCTGTGCAGTCGACTTAAAGTTAAGACAGGCGACTGAAGACACAGTGAATATACAACTTATACGAGACTGACCAGTCGACTGATAATGTGAGGAGTCGACTGTCCAGACAAGTTTCACAGAACTTTAAGTAAACAAAAAATAAATGCAAGATCAAGAGAGCAATCACAGAGTACACACGATATATCCTGATTCGGTCCTTCCGACCTACATCCAGTCCCCAAGCAACCCACTTGAGATTTCCACTATTCTTGAAAAACAAGTTTACAAGAATATCCTATGGCGTTAAGACAACAACCTTGTCTAATCCGTAGTCCTTTCTCTCAACCAGAGAAAGCAGACCCACTCTACCACTAAGAGTGAAACGACCGACTCTACACCCTAGAGTCTAACTCTCCAACCGAGAGCAAAAAGAAACAATAAAAATCTTACAGTCAACCTATAACCTTGTTGATGTTATGTGTTGTAGAACGTGGCTAAAAAATAGGTCGACTTCTATACCCAGTCCAGAACAAAATCGTTGTTATACTGGACTGAGTGTAGAGAACCAGATATTTAAAACTTGAGAGCTTTTTCACTTTTTCTCTTAGAAATGCTCAAGAATGCTTGGAGATCTTAAAAAGTGTTGTTTTTTTTCCAGTGAGTTCTGAACTCTATTTATAGAGTTAGAACTCCTGGACGTTGGGAGACAGTTATTCCAACTGTCAACCAACGGATCTTAAAGCTTTTGATTTTGAAAAATCGATTTTGAAAACAGAAAACGGTCAAAAGCACTCGAACAGTCGACTGGGTTGCCATAATGAGTCGACTGGTCAGAGTTTGAATAAATTTAAACAGTTTTGTACTGTCAGTGGACTGCCAGAGGTATCAGTCTACTGGTACTCAACAGTTAAATTATTTCAAACTGTTTTGACTCTTTTTGTTGTTTTTTTTGAAAAACACACATTATAAAATAGTGAGTGTATGTGTGTGTGGCAAGGCTTTACAACAAACTAAGACTCAACAAAAGTAAAATTACATTGTTTACAAGACATGACAATTTATTGACACATTTGAGCTTGAGTCTTGAGTCTTGAGTCTTGAGTCTTGAATGAAGCTTTAACCATTGTCTTTATCTGGAGCTTTTGTGCTTGTGCATTTGTTCAGCTGTATAGTAGTAAGTCCTTTGTGTATAGCACCTGTAAGTTTAGCATAGATACATGTGCAGTGTGTTGTGATCATCAAAATCAAGAATCAACATTCTCCCCCTTTTCGATGATGACAACACAATAGCTGATAATAACATAAAATATACAAGCATAATAATGATATGCTCCCCCTATTAGAAACACAAAATGCATACACAACATGCATACATAGAGATTTATCATAAAATAGATGTATCAGTCGACTTATAAAAGGAGGCAGTCGGCTGAATAGATAAAATAATATACAGGACATTGTGAAACACAAGTACAGGTATATCAGTCGACTTATGAGGATATCAGTTGACTTATCAGAGATAAAAAATACACACAGAATTTTAAACAAACACAGAAAAAAACACATACAAACACAGTAAATAAATAAGAGAGATATTTCTCCCCCTTTGTCATCAACAAAAACAAAAAATAACCAGTCTTTTGCATAAAAGAAAATGTCTCATACATAAGCTAATAAGGTTATCAATACATAGAAAATAACATAAAATAAAAAATTACATAATAACGAAAAAAAATAATCTTCAATCGTCCTCTTCTGAGTCTTCATCACCAACATGAGAAGGAGGGGGAAATTGATAAGTGAAAAGATCGGTTAGGTGATCAATTTTGGAGTCAATGGAGTGAAGCTGAGAATCAACAGTCTCTGAATGTTTCATAAGGTAATCGACACATTCATAAAGAGTTGATGGATCTTCATATCTAGCTTGAGGACGAGAAGAACTAGAGGAGGCTGAAGGTCTAGCACTAGAAGCCAAAGGAACTTGAGAAGGAGGAGGAGACCTAGGGGTTGTTCTAGGAGCAGTATCTAGAAGCTTCATACGTGCTAAACTAGCACGATCGAAGCATTCATACTGCTTAACGACATTGGTCTCGGAGTCGAGATCAATATCATGAGCTTCAAAGACCCTGGTAAGGAGACCTCCAAAGGGTAAAAAGTGAATATGATTTTGTTGAAGTTTAGAAAAGATGACATGACCCCAATTAATAGCTATTTTGGTATTTTTGACTGAAGAACGAATCACAACATCTCCATCTCTCAATTGAACAACTCTCATGTTCGTATAGAAGAGATAGATTAGTTGTGGGTAATAGTCGGGTTGATTTGCTAAAGAGAGATAATCATAGAGACTACAATTTTGGAATAAGGGAACAAGGTTAAACCTATCCAAATCACCAAAATTGACAAAACGACCCGGAAAAATAATAATGCTACACATTAAGTGCCAACGTTCTAAAAGATCAGGACTCAACAAAAATTGAGAATAATCTTGAGATGAGCTCGCATCATGAGACCTCTTAGAACGCTTAGGAGCCATAACAAAAGAGAGTAGGAAGGATTTTACCAAGGAAAAAGGAGAGAGATCAGAAAGGAGTCGAGCAGCAGCAGCAGATTGAGTCGACTTCTTCTTCTTCACTGATTAGGGTTTTGAAATTTGGGGAAAAACTAGGAGAACGGTAAAAGGTGAAGAAGGGGGCTGTAAAAGGAGTTTTTAACTGGAGATTGAAGGCTGAGATTGAAAGAGTAGAGATCGACGGCTGATATGAGTAGTCATGGGTGAAAAGAGATGAGATTTTTATCTCAAAAGCTATGATGAGTCGTCGTTGAAAACTATTGAACTCGCGACAGTCGACTGGTAGGGTATAGCAGTCGACTTAGTCGAGAAGAGACTAAATTTTTTATATCTGCTGATCAGTCGACTGGAATAAGGATCAGGCAACTGGTCAGAGAACAAAATAGGTATATATTAAAATACAGTACAGTCGACTTAATCAAAAACACAGTCGACTTAACAGATGAAATTTTCAACAAATGTCAATAAAATTGCATATTCCTAGTTCTCTTCTTAAGTTAATAAAAGTATCTTCTTTAAGGGGTTTGGTAAAGATGTCTGCTACTTGTTTATCAGTAGAGATAAAGTCTAAAGATATATCTCCTTTTAAAACATGATCACGTAGAAAATGATGTCGAATATCAATATGTTTCGTACGTGAATGTTGAATGGGATTTTTAGATAGATTAATTGCACTGGTATTATCACACATAATTGAAGATTTTTCAAATGAAATACCATAATCTAATAAAGTTTGTTTCATCCACAAGATTTGTGCACATGCCAAACTTGCAGCGATATACTCAGCTTCTGTAGTTGATAGGGATACGGAATTTTGCTTTTTACTGCACCAAGAGACTAGTGAATGTCCCAAAAAGTGACATGTCCCACTCGTACTCTTGCGATCAGTTTTACTACCAGCAAAATCAGCATCGCTATATGACAAAAGTTGAAAATTATCGGTGCGTGGATAAAATAAACCATATTCAGATGTGCCTTTAATGTATCTTAAAATTCGTTTCACAGCTTTTAAATGAGACTCTTTAGGACTAGACTGATATCTAGCACATAAACATACGCTGAACATAATATCTGGTATACTTGCGGTAATATATAAGAGTGAACCAATCACACCTCGATAGAGTTTTTGATCAACACTCTTACCTAATATATCTTTGTCAAGGGTAGCAGTAGTAGCCATAGGTGTGGATTTACTACTAGTACTATCCATGTTGAACCGTTTGAGTAATTCCTTTGCATATTTTTCTTGATTGATAAATATGCCATTTGAGGACTGCTTAATTTGAAGTCCAAGAAAATAATTGAGTTCACCCATGTGACTCATCTCAAACTCATTTTTCATGGTGTTAGCAAACTCTTGACATAGATTATTACTAGTAGAACCAAAGATTATATCATCGACATATATTTGTATGATTAAGATATCATTCTTAACTCTCTTAATAAACAAAGTAGTGTCTACTTTACCTATCTCAAATCCTGTTTCTAAAAAAAAAGTTTTCAGATGATCATACCAAGCACGAGGTGCTTGTTTAAGACCGTATAAAGCCTTTTTCAATTTATAAACATGATCTGGAAATTGTTCATGTTCAAAACCTGGTGGTTGTTTAACATAAACATTTTCTTTAATAAACCCGTTAAGAAAAGCACTTTTAACATCCATTTGATATAGTATAAAATTCATGAAACAAGCAAAAGATAATAAAATACGAATTGATTCTAGTCTAGCAACAGGAGCATATGTTTCATCAAAATCTATACCTTCTTCTTGATTATACCCTTGAGCAACTAATCTAGATTTGTTCCTTACAACTTGTCCTGATTCATCTAACTTATTTTTAAATACCCATTTGGTACCAATAATAGTCTGATCAGGAGGTCGTGGAACTAAATCCCATACATCATTCCTTATAAATTGGTTTAATTCATCTTGCATGGCATTCATCCAAAATTCATTCTCACAAGCTTCTTGTATATTTTTCGGTTCAAAATCCGACAAGAATGTTGTATGAGAAATCATATTAACATGTGAACGTGTCTGAATACCATGGGAGATGTCACCAATTATTAAGTCATGAGGATGATCTTTGACTTCAACAAAAGATTTTGGTAAAGTTGAAGATATCACAATAGGATCAGTCGACTTGACAGGTTCTTCAGTCGACTGCTTTACTTCAGTCGACTGGAAGTCCTTATCAGTCGACTTATCAGCCAGACTAGTTTGTTCTAAAGATTTAATCACATTATTTAAAGGTGAGGAATCAGTTTCATCATCTTTCTTTAAATTTGATGAAGGCAGAGATTCATCGAATGTAACATGCATTGACTCTTCAATAGTCATTGTAGACTTATTGAAAATTCTATATGCTTTACTCCTATTTGAGTATCCTAAAAAGATACCCTCATTAGATCTAGGATCAAATTTGTCTAAATTATCTTTAGTGTTCAGAATAAAACACATACAACCAAATGTCTTAAAGTAAGAGACTTTAGGAATTTTGTTAAAAAACAACTCATAACAAGTTTTCTTTAGCTTAGGTCTTATAAGAATCCTATTTAAAACATAACAAGCTGTAGCAACAGCTTCAGCCCAAAAGTACTTTGGTAAATTGCTTTCAACAAGCATGGTACGTGCGCATTCTTGCAAAGTTCTATTCTTCCTTTCAACCACTCCATTTTGTGGTGAAGCTCTAGGAAATGCAAATGAATGTGTTATACCATTCTTGTTGCAATATTCTGTAAATATTTCATTCTCAAATTCTCCACCATGATCACTTCTAATAGTGACTATGGTTAGAGATCTTTGATTTTGAATACGTTTACAAAAATTTACAAATTCATCAAAAGCATCATTTTTATGTTTTAAAAAGAATGTCCAAGTGAATCTTGAAAAATCATCTACTAAAACAAATACATATCTACTTTTATTTAAAGAAGCAACTCTAGTAGGGCCAAATAAATCCATATGAATTAATTCGAGCGGCCTACCAGTAGAAATTACTTCTTTTATTTTAAAAGTGGATTTGATTTGTTTTCCTAGTTGACATGCATCATATAACTTATCCTTTTTAAAGGATAGTTTTGGCAGTCCTTTAACTAGGTTATATTTAGATAATTTTGAGAGATTCTTCATATTCACATGTCCAAATCTTCTATGTCATAGCCAAGATTCATTGTTAGCAGCTATTAAACAAAAATTACTTGAAAACTCAATTGTATTCAAACACAATTCATAAATATTATTTTTACGAAAACCTTGAAAAATAATATTTTGCATAGTAGAGTCATAAATCAAACATAGATCTTTTTCAAATACTATTTTATACCCTTTATCACACAATTGACTAATACTTAATAGATTATGCTTTAATCCACTAACTAACAATACATTTTCTATAGTGGGGTTAGAATTTTTACCAACCATGCCGATTCCTATGACTCTGCCTTTGTTGTTATCACCAAAGGTAACTGTTCCTCCATCTATGCTTTGGATGGTGGATAGAAGGTTGGCATGTCCTGTCATATGTTTGAACACCCGCTGTCTAGTATCCAGCGATCTTTCTTGGGTACCTATAAAATATTCAAGGTAAATATGGTACCATTTTCATTGGGTCCAAAACATATTAGCTTGGGGGAAACCAAACCCATAAAGAGTTTGATTTTCCTCCATAAGCAGGAATATAGTTAATCGAATTACACACATTTAATACATATAAATTAATATACGCAATTCTATCATTCTGATTTAAGCTGATTGGAACCCATACAAACTTGTTCTGTCCAGTCGACTTGACAGTGTCCTTCAGTCGACTTCTAGTGTGAGTCAGTCGACTGGATGGTACACTAGGTCGACTTATATGAGGTTTTGATCTTGTTGAATAAGATTCAATTCCTCTGGACAGACGACTGATAGATGGGCTCAGTCGACTTAACCGAATGTCAGACTTGCTTTTATCACTAGAATTTACTACTTTAGGCTTTTCAAAAAATTCATATAATTTGTGTGTAACACTAGAAATAGATGCTGATTTGTTTCTACTAGTGTTTTTAGCAGAAGATTCTTTTATAGAAGAATTTTTGAAACCAAGACCGTATTTTTTACTAGATTTTACTTGATGATGAAGGACATCATTTAAATTCTCTTTGCCTTTGTTAAACTTAGATACGTTCTTTGATATCTCTTCATAAATCTTTTTGAGAGATTCAAGAACAGTATCTAAACTTACAATGCGAGAATTTAAAGATTTCACTTCCTTATCAAGGTTAAGATTTTCTTGAGAAAGTGTTTGATTAACTTTCTCTAGATTCTTAACTCTAATCTTTTCCTTTTTTAACTCTTGAAATATTTCATTAAAGGCATCAAGTAAATCTTCTGAATCGAAGTCATTACTTACATGATCTTGTGAAGCCATAAAGCACATGTTTGCCACTTCATTGTTTTCATCCGTTTCTTCTTCGGAAGACGAATCACTATCATCCCATGTTGCTTGATAGGCCTTCTTGTTCTTGGCAAACTTATTTTTTGAGTATTTGTCCTTCTTGAAGTTGGATGGTTTTTCCTTGTTCTTTGCATTTTCTAGGGGACAATCCTTCTTCATGTGACCTGTTTTATTGCACCTGAAACAAGTAGGAGGGTCATTAGAATCTCTATTTTTGGAATTAAACTTACCATTCTTTAAGAATTTTTTGAATCTTCGAATGAACATTGCTATCTCCTCTTCATCTTCTTCCTCATCTTCTGAGTCTGTCATGGCTTTAAAAGCCAATGATTTCTTCTTTGCTTGGTGTGATTCGGCATCCTTCTTTCGATCTTCAAGTTGAACCTCGTATGCCATGAGATTTCCCACAAGATTCTCAAGAGAAAGTTGTGACAAATCATTTGCTTTTTCTATTGCCGTGGTCTTCTTTTCCCATTCTGGAGTGAGTGCACGAAGGACTTTTCTAACCATCTCTGCTTGAGTGTATGTCTTTCCAAGTGCCACAAGAGAGTTTGTGATATCAGTAAATCTGGTGTTCATCTCGGACACAGTCTCATTGTCCTTCATTCGGAACATCTCAAACCTGTGAACAAGAACAGAGATTTTAGACTCTTTCACTTTATTTGTTCCTTCATGTGTTACCTCGAGTGTATGCCAGATTTGATGTGCGGTTGTAGCATTTGATACACGGTTGAACTCTTCCTTTGTGAGTGCACAAAATAATGCATTCATTGCTTTGGCATTGTTCATAGTTTGGTTCTTTTGATCATCATTCCATTGTGCATATGGAATGGTAGGGGCAGTGAATTCCGTCTCCGTCATGTGTCATATTTCGTAGTTGATTGATTGGAGGTAGATTCTCATTCTGCACTTCCAATAATTGTAGTTTGTTGCATCGAAGAGCGGTGGCCGTTGTGTAGATTGGCCTTCATGGTACTGATTAGCATTTGAAGTAGTTGCCATAGCCTGTAACCTTGCTCTGATACCAAGTGTTGGATCCTGTAAGCGAGACAACAAACACTAGAGGGGGGTGAATAGTGTTAATTAAAAAACTGCGAAATAAATAATTTTTTCTTCGGTGCAGTCGACTTAGTTGTGAACCAGTCGACTGATATGACCAAATAAGAGCAAATACAAACAACTCTGTGCAGTCGACTTAAAGTTGAGATAGGCGACTGAAGACACAGTGAATATACAACTTATACGAGACTGACCAGTCAACTGATAATGTGAGGAGTCGACTGTCCAGACAAGTTTCACAGAACTTTAAGTAAACAAAAAATAAATGCAAGATCAAGAGAGCAATCACAGAGTACACACGATATATCATGGTTCGGTCCTTCCGACCTACATCCAGTCCCCAAGCAACCCACTTGAGATTTCCACTATTCTTGAAAAACAAGTTTACAAGAATACCCTACGGCGTTAAGACAACAATCTTGTCTAACCCGTAGTCCTTTCTCTCAACCAGAGAAAGCAGACCCACTCTACCACCAAGAATACTCTGTGCTTTTAATTAATTAATTAATTAGTCTGATGGGCTAGAATCTATTCTTAGGTCAATGGGTTTAATAAAAGGCTAAAAAAAGACTCATGCATGCTAAAATAGTAAATGAGAGTAAGAAAGATAAAGATGGAAAAATTAGCACGTGCATCATACGTGCAAAAATTGAAAAATGCATTTTTTTGATTAAAATAAAAATACGGGATGTTATCTAAAAAGGGTAATTTAGTTCAATCATTTAAAAAAATTAGACCTACTTTCTTTCTCCTCCAAATCCCCCCAATATTGGAGGAGAGCCAGAATTAACTCAGGAGGGATTTTGCAGCCCTCCATTCCCCGAATTTTTTGCCGTACTAGGCCACTTTTTGAAACTAATTGTGATTTTAGGCAAGTTTCCAAACTATTAGCATTCTTGGAAGAGTTTAGGCCACGTCAGCAGCGGTCGCTATTGATAATAGCGGTCTTTTCATAGCAACCAACACATTGTACTCCCACACTTGACAGATTTGGGTGCAGCTGAGGTCGCTATTATCAATAGCGGCCTCTTCTAAACGAGGTTTCTATTCCCAATAGCGACCTCGTCTAAAGATACTCCTCGTCTAAAGATACTTCACAATTATTTGCTCCACCTGAGGCTGCTATTGGGAATAGCGACCTCGTTTAGAAGAGGTCGCTATTGACAACAACGACCTTAGTTACACCCAAATCTTCCAAGTATGGAAGTCCAATGTGTTGGACGCTATGAAGAAGCCGCTACTTCTAATAGCGGCCACTGCTGATGTGGCCTAAAATCTGCCAAGAACGCTAATAGTTTGGGAACTGGCCTAAAATAGCAAATAGTTTCAAAAAGTGGCCTAGTACGGCAAAAAATTCCCATTCCCCTCCTCTCCCCCTCCTAAAAAATGAACCAAACAAGAAATGTTTAAAAAAATCCCTCCACTCCCCTCCCCTCCCCTCCCCGAGAGATTTGCGGTACTTGGCCACTTTTTGAAACTATTTGCGATTTTAGGCCACTTCACAAACTATTAGCACTTTTGGCTACCCAGTGCCACGTCAGCAGCGGCCACTATTGGGAATAGCAGCCTCTTCATAGCGACCTCTCACACTAGAGAGGATATTGTATAATGGACACGACTTGGTGTAACTAAGATCGCTATTGTCAATAGCGACATTGTATAACTAAGGCCGCTATTCCCAATAGCGACCTCAGGTTGGCCCAATTGCTTTTAGGTCCACCTGAGATTGCTATTGGGAATAGCGACCTTAGTTATACAAGGTCGCTATTGATAATAATGACCCCAGTTATACCAAGTGGTTTGCAATTATACAATCCCCTCTATAATCTACCAAGTGTGGGGATCCAATGTGTTGGTCGCTATGAAGATGCCGCTATTCCCAATAATGACCGCTGCTGACGTGGCATTAGGTAGCCAAAAATGCTAATAGTTTGAGAAGTGGCCTAAAATCGTAAATAGTTTCAAAAAGTGGCTTAGTACCGCAAAAAATTCCCCTTCCCCTTCCCTCCATTCCCCTCCAACCAAACAGACCCTCAATCCCAAAACCCCTAACCCTAATCACCCACCACCCATCCGACAGGGCCACCACCACCAACCGCCTGCTCATCGCTATAGGCATCGAGGGCTCCGCCAACAAGATCGGCATCAGAATCGTCACCCTTGACGGCACCATCCTCTCGAACCCGCGCCACACCTTCATAACCCCGCCGGGTCATGGCTTCCTCCCGCGCGACACCGCCCGCCACCACCTCGAGCACGTGCTTCCCCTCATCCTCTCCGCCCTCCAATCCGCCAACCTCTCCCCCAATGACATCAACTGCCTCTGCTACACCAATGGCCCCGGCATGGGTGCCCCCTCCAGGTAGGAGCAGTCGCCGTCAGAATCTTGTCGCAGATGTGGAATAAGACGATTGTTGGGGTTAATCATTGCGTGGTGCATATCGAGATGGGGAGGGTTGTCACGGGGGCGGATGATCCAGTGGTGTTGTATGTTAGTGGTGGGAACACGCAGGTGATCACATATTTTCACTAATTTCATACAAACAGAATATTGGTTCAACAAACTATGACATTTAAAAAATTTGAATAACAACACAATTGAGGTGGTTCAGACAGGTATAAAGATGACTGATAAATGACGGATAATGCCCCAAGTGGGAAAATTTGTATGATTGAAGTTTGGGGAGAAAAAAAGGACTAGGGGTAGACCGCAATGAAACATGGGTAGAAGCTATTATTAGGGGTTTGGAATGTGTTAATTTGACAAGGGAGGTGGCCCGCAGTAGAGTTGAATGAAGGAGAATGATTCATGCGCCGGAGTGCAAAAAATTGGGATATGGCTTTGTTGTTGTTGTTGTTGTTGTTGTTGTTCAAATTTGAATAACAACTCAAATTTTTATGGCAACCACTACGTGGCCCATGTCTAGATGGGGGGATTCCTGACTGGTGTGAAAGATCAGGTCGTGCTATATGTCAGTCAGGGTGCTCATCACATATTTTTATTAACTTTCTAGAAATGATGGTGCACCAAAACTTGACTATAAATCACTGTAGAGATTTTGGTGTAAAAGGAAATTGTTATAGAGGCAAGATACTCATAGTTAGCCTAACTTTTTGGGCCCTGAAAGGTAAGGTATGTGGAGGTAACAACAACAACAACAGCAACAAAATATTTTTTTCCAACTAGTTGGAGTTGGCCACATGGATCATGGTTTTCCATTCTGCTTGGTTTAGCGCAATATCTTTTGTAAGGGAACACACTATTATATTTTTCCTCATTGTTTTTACTCAAGTAAGTTTAGGTCTTCCTCTACCCATAACTTTGCCTTCAATACTTATCAAATCACTTTTTTTCTAACAAGGGTACTATTAGGTCTATGTGTGATATGTCCAAACCACCTGAGGCTATTATCTCTTAATTTATCTTGGATAAGAACAACATTTACCATGTCTCATATATGCTTGTTTCTATATCTATCTTTCATGGTTTACCACACATCTATCTTAGCATCATCATCTCCGCAGACTTCGCTACACTCATTTTTTGGACATGTTATTTTTTTGTTGTCCAACACTCTGCTCCATATATCATTGATGGTCTAACAATCGTATTAAAATTTAACAAAGTTTTATGCTGGCTGTCAGCTACTTAACGCAACCCTCCTCCTTACCCAGTTTGTGCCTGGATACCTGGCTTGGACCAGACAATGGCAGACTTGAATTAAAATTTACAAATAGTGGAGGTAACTGAACTCCAAAATACCCAAGTTGTTTATGGACCTTAGTTTATTTTTGAAGGCCCTGTTTAGATACAAAAGTAGGATATTTATAGGTAATTTTTAAATGGATGGAGAGTAATGTGATCTATAGGTACCTCAATTTTTAGCTAAAAAAAGGTGTTTGGTCGAATTGGAGTTAGACACCTACTGTTGTCTTAACTTTGAGTTGAGATCACTCGATGCAACATAACTACAAAGCTTTGGTACTGCAGGTGTACAAGTCACCCTCACTTACCATATGTAACCTTTGCTCCAAACAAGGCATAAAAATGTAGATAGAGGTATACTACCAATCGGTTGCATGCCTGTACCTACACTCGAGAGCTGCCTCTAGGTATCTAAACTTTCTTTGCTAATGGTGCACAATTGGTAGTACACATGGAGTCATCCCAATTTTGCTTGACACGAAGATTACATGTGCATAGAATAGTTATTGTAGTGGATTGATATAGTAGTATTTGACATGTAGGTGATTGCGTATAGCGAAGGGAGGTACAGGATATTTGGTGAGACAATTGATATTGTAGTTGGGAATTGTTTGGATCGGTTTGCGAGGGTTTTGACATTGTCGAATGATCCTAGCCCTGGGTACAATATTGAACAGGTCAGTTTACTACTTTTGTTTTATGGTTTATGCATCTCCATATTTAGATTATACTTTGAGATATAATACAAAAATGAAGAAAGAATATGGGAAATATTTACTTACCGTGTGGTGGGTATTCAATTTAGTAGGCAATAAAATTGGAGGTTGGGTAATAAAAGTGAGTTAATGAATAATGAATAATATTGCATGAATAAGATGAATAATAAGTGAGCTAGGGAATTAGTCCTACAAAGGTCTGATTGTTCATTGTTAATTTATGAGAAATTGGAGCTTGTTCAGCTCATATCTTCTTTTTCACTCATTCTCATGTTTCGATTACTTTACCTTTTGATCATGGTATTATCTCATGCTTTGTAAACATTAGTAGGAAATACAATTAGAGGTTGAGTAATACAAGTGAGTTGATGAATAATGTTGCAATAATAATATGAGTTATAACCTTTTAAAGTTCTAAATTTTTCGTTCTTTAGTTATAAAAATTGGAATATGTTCAGCACTTCAGCTTATATCTTCCTCAACTCATTTTTATGTCACGTTAATAAGGTACTTCACCTTTAGATCATGACATTATCTCACTGCTTTGTAAAACATCTAGTAGGCAATATAGTTAGAGATTGGGTAGCACGAGTGAGTTAATGAATGATAAAAAATGTTTGCAAGAATAATATGAATTTAGTTAGCTAAGGAATTAACGCTTCAAAGGTCTGATTTTTCGCCCCTAATTTTATGAGAAGTTGGTGTATGTTCAGCTCATATGTTCTCTGTGACTTATTTTTATGTCGTGTTTTTAGATTCCCTTAGCTTTTAGATCATGATATTATCTCACAGCTTTGTAAACATTTAGTAGGCAATATAGTTAGAGGTTGTAATAAAAGTGAATAATGTTTGCACAAGTTGTAGGATAGTAATTGAGCTAAGGAATAATACTCAGTTATGTAAGTTTGTTTTACACGAGAAAGAATTCTGCAGGATAAGAAGATTGCTCTGATTCGGACATGATCTCATATTATTTGTCAACTGTTAATTAATCATAATATTCAATCCTTGAAATTCAACTTTGTTGATACTTGAAAACTTGACATTAATTTGTGGGTTTTCTTCAAAAGTTTTTGAAGTTATCTTTTTATCCCTAGCTTTGCAAGTAAAATTAGGTACTCATATGTCAGGTGATCAATTAATTGGCTGAACAATTTTTTTTAAAAACTATATGAGATAAACTTGATACATGGAAGATTGAAGACATGTGATGTAAACTTAATTCTAGATAGAGAATTTTTCAAGAATATTAAAAGATTAAGTTTACCAAGAAGTAGTGCTGATTAAGTTAGAAGTTAAACTAGTGGTTGATTTGATGGATTTTTCAAGAAATTGAATAAGTTAACCCTCCCAATTAAAGATTCAAGCCTAAAATTCAACGATTACACTTAGCATTTTTAGCATGTAAGATATTCAATAATGATTCGTACACTATTTGGCAAGTAGAAGCACACACTCAATATTTGTGACTAACAAAAAATTCAGATAAGATTATAGAGATGATAAGCAGTACCATAAGTAATGGAGGAATGGAAAGATCTCACCAGGATTCAATAAAAGTGTCGCCTCGTGTTCTGCCTCTCACATAGGGATCCGATCCCTTGCCCCAAACACCAAACACCAGAAGCTATCCAATAAAAAATCTGATCAGATATGTTCGTTGCTGTTCGCGCGAGAGGAAGAAGGAGATCGATGGCGGGCTGCTGCTTGCGGTGGTGTGCGTCGGTGACATGCGGTGGCAGCGGCGCGGTGTGGGAATTAGGTCGGAAAGGAGGGGGTTTCAGGGTGTAGTGTTGGGTTTAGATGAAGGGGGGGCAGTCAGAGGTTGATGGTGATGGTTGCGGGGGTGACAGAGGGAGGTGGCAGTTGTCGATGGAGGTAGGGGGCTCGGGTATAGAGATGAGTTGAAGAAGAAACAATGAAGGGGAAGGATTATAAGGGAGATTAATAGTGGATTAGATCATGGGTAGTTAGGGATAATGAGGGCGTAGTCTAGGGTTTCTCACAAACCCTAATATCCTCTCAATGTCTTACACATAAGGGAATGAAAAGCAAAAACTCAAAACAAAAAAAATTAATTAATCAAAAGCATATCTTCTCATTAGTCTAAACACTTATATATAGGCTCAAAACAAATTTCTAAAATATATGCAATGTGCAGAAAATAAGGGTGCAAATAGCAAAACTATTATATATGCCAAAATAACTAAAGTGCTGAAATAAAAATAACTAGGCCAATAGCCATCATAGTCGATGCCTGCGTTGATAGAAGCGCCCAAAATGTCCCAAACAAATGTTCTCATCATTCTATTCTGGTGGGAGAGAGCTCGACCCATTCGAGTCAAAACCAATGCTCCTGTCATAGTACTCGAAAAAGTCTGAATCCAAGTGCTGAAACTCTTCACGATCAATCCAAGTGTCCTCTAACTCTGGCTTGTTCTTCTATCGCACCAAATACCTATGAATACCACCATCTCTAGTAGAGATTATCTGATCATCTAAAATATTATACCATTTTTTTCTCAGAAGTGTCAGGTAAAAGGGAAATGTGGGAATCTCACCAGTATGTTGTAAGGTAGGCTCATCTATAAGAGGATTTTTAGGATTAAATTTAGGGCTTTCATGGGGTACTAGATCCTCAATAATGAAAATCTTATGCCAAAACCTTTATGAAGGTCAATGACATAGGCATTTTCATTGATTTTATGCAAAATTTTAAATGTGCCTGCAGCACGTGCATTCAATTTCTTAACGGACCTAGTTGAAAAACGCTCCGGACGAATCTGAACCATCACCTCGTCACTAATATCAAAAGTTTTGAATTTTCTACTAGTATCTGCCCTTAACTTGTATTTAAAATTATTTACATTAATTTTCTTGGAAATTTTTCTATGCAAATCAAGAATGCGGGATGCAAATGTAGATGCAGACTCTGAGACTCTATGATGTTCTAACATAGGAACAAGATCTATGGGCTGGATAGGACGATAACCATGCACAACTTCATGTGGACTTATGCCGATGGTTCTATTCTTTGATGTGTTGTAGGCAAATTCAACATCATTTAATTTTAAGTCCCAAGTTCATAAGTTTTCTTCCACAAGAGTATGCAAGAGATTGCCAAGACTCCGATTGACAACCTCAGTCTGTCCATCAGTCTGTGAATGGAAGGCTGAAGAGAATTTCAGTTTCGTTTCCATCTTGTGCCATATGGTCTTCTAAAATTAACTCGTGAATTTTACATCCCTATCAGACACAATTGTTATGGCAACCTATGTAACTTCACAATAAGAGCTACACAAGTTGCATTGTAAGTTTTTGAACATGGGAGGAAGTGGCCATTTTAGAAAAAAGATCCACGACGACAAGAATGAAATCTTGTTTTTTGTGTGTTTTCGGTAAGCCTAACACAAAATCTATGTTGACATCTTCCCAAGGGCAACTGGAAACAGGTAAGGGAGTATACAGGCCTGTGTTTTATTTTCGTTGTTTGGCGAGTTGACAAGTATAACACCTATTAACAAGTCTCGCAACATTCCTTTTCAGCTTAGGCCAGTAAAACATATGTTCCACAACATCAATAGTCTTGCTTTACCCAAAGTATCACAAGGCCACCAGTGTGCAATTCTCAAGCAAGATACTCTCGTAATGATGTACTAAGAATGCATAGTTTGGAGCGATAGAAGAGATAATCATCTTTCAGGAAATAATCATCTATCACTCGAGTGATGTCATCCTTCAAAGATGTGTAAATCTCGTGAACATCTGGGTAGGAGGCATACTCATCTTTTAATCTCTCAAAACCAATAACTTCGGTGCGCAGTGTGGATAAGATCATGTGACAATGACTTAGTGCATCAACATCTTTATTATCAACCCCTTTCTTATGCCTAATGGTATATAAATATTCTTGTAAGAACTCTATCCATCGAGCATGTCTCAGATTTAGCTTTTGTTGAGAATTGAGGAATCTTAAGGCCTCATGGTCTGAGAAGATGAATTCTTGCGGTAGGAGGTAATGTCACCAATAGCGAAGTGACTAAATTATCACATATAATTTATTGTCATAAGTGGTGTATTTTTGTTTTGCTTCATTCAGCTTTTCGCTAAAGTAGGCAACATGGCGACTCTCTTGACTGAGGACTCCACCTTTACCAATACCAGAAGCATCGCACGTTACTTCGAAGAATTTAGTGAAATCAGGCAACCTCATGATAGGTGTCCAAGTCATTCTTTTTTCTGATCTCTTTGAAGAGTTTCGTGGCTGCTTTCGACTAGACGAACTCACATTTCTTCAAACAGTCGGTTATCGGAGCCATAATTGTGCTAAATTCTTGCACAAATCGACGATAGAAGGTGGTAAGACTATAAAAACTTTGTACATCACGTATATTGCGAGGCTCATGCCACTCAATAATTACTATGGTCAGCGGATAATCCACTGACGAAGACAATAAATCCCAGAATGATAATCTAATCATATAGGAATGTACATTTGGTAGGATTAGCATAAAGTTGTTTCTTCCTCAAAACACCACATACCTATCTTAAATGGTCAAGATGCTGCCCCATGGATCGGTTGTAAATGAGAATGTCGTCAAAGTACACAACAAGGAACTTGCCCATAAAAGGACAGAATACTTGTGTCATGATTCTCATAAACGTGCTCGGGGCATCCATCATTCCAAACGGCCTGACCATCTATGTGTACAGGCCTTCCTTCGTCTTGAAGGCGGTCTTTCATTCATCACCAGGATGAACACGTATTTGGTGGTAGTCACTTTTAAGGTAAACCTTGAAAAAGATTGTGACACCAGACATCATGTCCAACATGTCATCCAAACGGGGAATGAGAAAACGGTACATCACCGTGATCTTGTTTATGGCATGGCTGTCTACACAGATAAGCTAGGTTCTTTCTTTGGCATCAACAGAGCATGGACTACGCACGGACTTGAGCTTTCTGTAATGAAGTCTTTTGCCAATAACTCATCAACTTGTATTTTCAACGCAGCATGTTCCGTCGGATTCATCCGATAGTGTGGCAAGTTTGGAAGACTCGCTCCCGAAATAGATCAATAGCGTGTTGGATATCATGCAGTGGGGGTAACTGGTTTGGGAGGTCAGTAGAAAATACATCTGCAATTTTTTGAAGAACATGAGTGATTTGGGGAGGGATGGGTGACTCAGGCTTTTTAGGGGCTTCTCTCGATGTGAGTAGGAGAACGGTAGTCCATTTTTCAGTTTCTTCCATGAGTTCCTTTTCACCCATATAAACTACTTCCTTGCCTTTTCTTGAGGGAGTTGGTGTTGTCATTGACATAGTAGTTTGTGGTTTCCCAGGTATGAGCTTTATCTTTACGCCGTAGTACTAGAAACACATTTGTTGGATTGACCATATATTGTCACATAGAGGTTATACAACCAAGGTCTCCCTAAAATTACTTGACACACATCAATTTTGAGCACATCACACCAAGTTTGTTCCTTGTAGGCTTTGAAATCTACTGGGATCAAATAACGCGGTGTTACTTGGAGGGCTATCGCATCAATCCAAGATACTTTGTATGAGTGTGGATGGGGTTCAGCTTTAAGCTCGGCCTTAGCTAGGACTGCTAAAGAGACAACATTGATGTTACTTCCACTGTCAACAATCATCTTACAGTATTTGCCATCTATTGTCGTGAAGGTGTGAAATATAGTAGTGTGCTTCCAATCATCTTCTTCTTTTGGTTGGAACAAAACACATATGACTACATTCAAAGAAGGTGATTGGATCGACCGAATATAGTTAATATACTGGTCATCCTCTTCTTTGCCGAAGTCATCACTTTCATTAGGTTCATAAGGAAAAGTCATTGTCAGAATCATTATCAATGACAGCGGTACCTTCTACTATATAGATCCTACTGGGACTGGGACTGTTGCCAGCAACATGATTGTATCTCTTGCACTTATAGCATTTAGTGAGAGGGTCAATCTTAGAGTAGTTTTTTTTAGTGTTCTTACCCTTGCCATTTCTAGGTGTGTAGGAATTTGAAGTTGGCTTGCTTGGGTAAGACTTGTTGGGGTACTGAGAAGAGGACTCAGGTCTAAAGGGATCAGTGGAGGTCATTCTAAAGGAATGGTCTCTCAAATCGCTAGACTTGTAGGAGGAGCTTGTTTTAAGGGAATCCATATCGGGGACAAGGGCATAAGTCGTTGCCAAGGTGTCCACAATTCTATGGATTAGCTCGTTTCTTAGATCGGCTTGTAGTACAGCTCTGAAACTAGAGAGGGTTTGTTCTTTGCTCTCTTTACCTAAAGTATTACTCCGAATGAGGAAGTCGTCGAACTTATCCACATACTCTTGGGTGGATTTGCTTCTTTGATTGAGCTGGTTCCACGAATCTAGCAATCTGGTGTGGAACGATAAGGATACATATTTCTCAGTAAGGTTCTCTTTCATGGTCTTCCAAGTGGCTATGTGTGCAAGCCCTCGGTCTGTGCGGGCATGTTCAAGATTGGTCCAGTGTTGCTGAGCTTTACCAGTCAATTCCATCGTGGCAAATTTGACCTTCAGGACTTCGCTCATGTTAAACTACACGAAGTAGTGGTCCATGGCATGGATCCAATCGAGATAAGCTTGGGGTTCCATATGGCCTTCAAAGTAGGAAACGCTAGCCTTTACATTCTTCTTGTATTGTTCGTCAGAGTCACGATCTTGACGTCGGTCGTCACGATCATTCCCTTTAAGGATTTGACTTTAAGGATCTGACAATGAAGGTCAGGGGCAACATTTTGATTCAATTCCACTTGCTCAAGCTTTTGATTGATATTAGCGAGAGTTGCTTGAATGACAATGAGAGTAGTGAAAATGTCAGTGTTGTCCATTTCAGTTCGAAGAGGGGCTCACTGATGTCTAGGATTCCTGATTGGGGAGTTTGGGAGGGACAAAAAAAGCTCTTCAGGATGGTGCTGTGAAGACGCATTCACCAAAGGCGGAAAACTAGGGACCGTGGGGACATGTGCTTACTGAAATTTGGGGGAAACGTGCCCTAAATGCCCCTAAAATGATTCTAAATGAATGCGAAAATTATGGCTAGATGATGCAAGAACTAGAGTTTTAAAACCTTCGCTCTGATACCAAAATAATGTAAACTGAACCGTAGATAGAGAATTCTCCAAGAATATTAAAAGATTAAGTTTACCAACAACTAGTGCCGATTAAGTTAGAAATTAAACTAGTGATTAGTTTGATGGATTTTTCAAGAAATTAAATAAGTTAATAGTCCCAGTTAAAGATTCAAGCCTAAAATTCAACGATTATACTTAGTGTTCTTAGCATGTAAGATATTCGATAATGATTCGTACACTATTTGGCAAGTAGAAGCACACACACTCAATATTTGTGACTAACAGAAAATTCAGATAAGATTATAGAGATAAGCAGTACCACAAGTAATGGATGAATGGAAAGATCTCACCGGGATTCGATGAAAGTGTCGCCGCGTGTTCTGCCTCTCACACAGGGATTCGATCCCTTGCCCCAAATACTAAATACCAAAATCTATCCAATCAAAAAGTTAGATCAAATCTGTTCGTTGCTGTGCGCTTGGTAGGAAGGAGGAGATCGATGGTGGGCTGCTACTTGCAATGGGGTGCGCCGGTGACCTGCGACGGCGGCGGTGTCGGGTCGGAGAGGAGGGGGTTTCGGGGTGTAGTGTTGGGTTTAGATGAAGGGGGGCAGTCGGGGGTTGATGGTGATGGTTGCAGGGGCAGTGGCGAAGCTAGACAATTCAAAATGATTGTTGCTGAAGATTTCCCATTTTATTTTGTTTTGAAAAATCAAAGTAATTTGATCAAATATAATCATAAAACCCATAAATTTATAACCAAACAGCATATTGCATACGAATTTGATAAAGTAACAAGAAAATGCTTTGCTAGTTAAAAAACAACAAAATACGTCAATAATATGACTCAAGTTTTCAAAAATTACATCAACAAATCTATCCCTACCGTCGAGGTTTCATAGAATAAAACTCTAACATGATATTCTCACTAGTAAAACTACGACAAATATTCTTTTCAATGTAAACAATGAGGCTATCAGCCAAATAATCATCTTCCATCCTATTGCGAAGTTTTGTCTTCATAAGTTTCATAGCTGAAAAGGCTCGTTCAATAGTTGCTGTAAAAACAGGTAAAGTTAGCACCAGACGAATCAACCTATCAATTAGATGATAGTTAACTGAATTTTGTTATCATATATAATTTTTGACATAAATCAAATGTTGAAGACAAATTCAAGAATTCTGGATGCTTTATGACATGAACACCATAATACTCCAATTGCAATCTTAATTGCACTTTCTCTTGCTTACTGAAATCTTCAGGATAAAACTTATCCACCAATATGCATAGTTTGTTAACATCAAATGACTTAAATCCATCCTTTGGATTTAATGTTGAGCCGAGGACAAGGATCTCTAAAGAAGAATCAGAAACCTTGCTATTCAATTCTCGCAGTTGGAAGTTGACTGAAGCTATAAACAAATCAATCCTCAAATGATGCTCCAGTGTGATTGAATTTTGATTTCTTCTATGGTAGAAACCTCGCCCATTAGAGCAAAGTTTGGATAAATCAGGAACATCTACATTATTCCGTTCACAAAACTATAAAACTTTGGCTAGTAAAGGCTCCCAACCAACATCTCTCATCTTCTAAAGAAGTGATTTGCATGTAGTAACCAAATCTACAACATTTATGATGTCTTGAGTTTTTAGTTGTAAGGCTTGAGAAGGAATATTTGTTATCCCCATAATTTCTTCCATTAGATGCAAGCAAAGAATAAACTAAAACATTTCCATCATCTTCATAGCCACTGCTACATCACCACATGCTTCATAATCTTTCCCTTCATTTTTCATATTCAAGAGAACTGTCATTGAGGCATTGCACATTTTGATCAAGCTAAAAATACACCGATAATTAGAACTCCATCAAGTATCTCCAGCCCTTAGTAAAGTACCAATTTTATTTTTTCCTCTTCCTGTCTGAATTTCATTAGCAGCAACCAGCTTTTCAAGTTCAATAGCTTGAGCATCCCGCAACTCATCATGACATTTTGTAGAGCCTACAACAACATTAATAATATAAGTCATATGCCCAAAGAATTCATGTACATCATGTACCTCCCTCGATGCTGTGACTAAGGTCAACTGCAATCTGTGAGCAAAGCAATGCACATAATATGCATAAGGACATTCTCTACAAATTTGAGCTTGAAGTCCATTCCACACCCCACACATTTTACTTGCTCTATCATAGCCTTGACCTTGTAGGTTTTCAACTTGGAGGTTGTTATGAGTGAGCACATCACATATACTATCTTTGAGAGTTGATGCACGTGTCTTTGAAGCATTCCCAACTTCTTCAAGTATTGCATTCCGGACATTATTGGCAAAGATACGTATTATATCTTTCTGAATTGTTGGAGATATATATTTCTAATTTTTTGGAGCATTCTCTAACACAACTTAAGCTACATCATGATTATAATGTGATAGAAGTGTTAACAATTCAATGAAATTTCCACGGTTGTCGGAGTCCTCACTTTCGTCATGACCTCTAAAAGGTTGAGCTTGATAAAGCAAAAACCTTACACAATCTATGGTGGCTATGAGACGTAAATGCTTCTCATTCTTCCGTTTCTCTGTCTTTTTTATGAATCAAATTATCAATATGTTCGGAATAATGCATCAAATCCTCACATTTCTTTAGTGCCATTTTATGAGGCGAATTTGGAACTTTTCCTTCATGTAATAACAACTTACATTTATTTTTGATTCCCACTTTTTTCCAATTATCAAACCCCTTTGAAGTAAATGCATCATCTCCAAATCGTCTGGTTGGCTTCTTTAAAAAAAGATAACATGGAAGACAGAATACAACATTCTTTTCCACTGAATACTCCAACCAACTTCGATGATTTTCATACCAAGAAGCTCGAAATCGCCGACGATTCTATGGACCCAAAGAGTTATAATATGAAAGCTAAGGTTGATACGGTCTGGCATCTATGTAAGCCCGTCGAATTTCATCTCTCTTGTTAGGTGGAATTTCCCATATGCTTGGACGTAATCCTGGATCACGTACCAAAGAAGATGCATCCATCTTTTCAGGATCAATTAATCTTGGATGCTTGGAGCTTGAGGGATTAATATTATCGACACTAGATTGTTGATCCTCATTTGCAAATGGTACTTGTTTAGCAACTGCTAAAACTTCTTCACCAATAGGAGGCACCTCTTGTTCAACGACTAGTGGTACTTCTTCAACAATTGGAGTAAGAAATGGTTCACTACTAGTAACAGCTCTATCTCTTCTTCAGAAAAAGGAATCGATAGTTCTTTTTTGTTTGCTCATTTTATCTACGAAGTATAACAATACATTATTATTTTTTGTTTGCTCATTTTATCTACAAAGTATAACAATTGGAGTAAGATTGTAAGAGATGATCCCGCATCAATGTATCAGCTAAATGACCGCAGTTACCACACAATATAAATATCCTTATGTAGCTGTAAACCATTTTTTAGGCATGCTGCTTAAGCTTCAATTCCAAAATTTAAGATGATTTTCAATTCAATTAAAACATGGTTAAAAAGACTTATTGTACAATCACATATTGCAAACCAAGCCTCAATCAAGAGGCAATGGCACTTTCTGAGCAAATATAGCAGAAATCAATTCAGGTTCTAAAACCTTGATAGACTGGGGTTTACATAATTTTTGCTAACATGTTTTCTATCTCCTAAAATTTACAGCACTGATCATTGCATATTTCTCACTTTCCAACTGACTGAATTTAAAAGCCAAATACATGCAATGGATAAAATTCATAAGCCTAGTAAGATCTCAGAATAAGGTAATATAATGCACAATGTCGTGAACATTGTGTAGAACCCCGTATTTTTAAAATGTTATTTTTAAAGGTTTATAAATGATTAAAATGATTTTTGAGGATTTAATAAATATTTTCAGAAAAATTCATCTTTTTACACGTGCAAAACACGTGCAAATAGTTTCTTGAGAAGTTCAAAAGTCAAATTTCCTTCATGAAAAATCATTATTTAATATTTGGGATTTATTTATAATTTTTCCAGATTTTTCTGAGATTAATTGGATCTATTTGCAAATTTTGATAAAAGAAGGACCTTTTTACAAATTTGTCATTTTTAGGGGTTAAAATGCAAAATATATTTACCGGACGTTTTGAACAGTACCGGTTGAGATTAATGAGTATATTTTACTTTTAAATCCTAATTCAAATGATTTTTATTGAATTTCCAAGAACAGAGAACTATATATGTAAAGTTGTATTTTAAAGGGATTATTTTGCAAAAGTGTTTGTAAAACCCTAAACTTCTTATTCTGGATATTTAAAAGAAAATGCAGCCGTCATTCGCTGCACAACATAAAATTTTTTGATTTTTGGGAGGATCAAGAGGAGGATTTGGATCTCGCAAAAAGAGAGACCTTCTTGTTGGATCTCTTCATTCCTAAGGTGAGTGATGTAAATTTGTTTTGGTTATTTTGTTTTGATTCCGGTGAGTGACATGTTGTTTACCTTGTGTATGTTTTGTGTGAGTAATGTCATTGATTGGTTGATTTGGTTATGTATGTGAGTAGTAAAATTTTAGTTGTTGATCTATGATTGTTTTGATTAATCTTGGATGTCGAATTTATTTGCTAGAAAACATGTTTAGGATTTGAGTATGATTATGAAAATAAGGAATTGGATGGATGAACAATTGGATCTTGTGATTACAAATCAGATTTTGGTTATGAGTTGCGGAAGAAATTCAGTATTGAGAAATTTTAATGGAAGAATCATGAATTAAGAACATGAGAATTACGTTTTGAGAAAATTGGTTGATTTGAGGAATGTATCCAAACTAGGGATTCTTTGAGATCAACGTTTTTATCTGAATACAAATTATTTTAGTAAACAATGGTTTCTTTTAGAAAACTCCAATTTTGATTATCATGTACAACCTAAACTATGCAGTCTGTAGGCCGACAGTCGACTGACATGACCTTTCAGTCGACTGATACGACCCGGCTGCTTTGATCCTTAGTTGCTTGAAAATCTGTTCTGGACAGTCGACTTAAACCCTTTTCAGTCGACTGGTATACTTAGAATTATTTTTCAAAGTTATTGTAGATTCCTTTCTGGACAGTCGACCTATGACATTTTAAGTCGACTTATAACACTTAGAATATTTTCTTAAAAATTACTGGAATTTCTCTCTGGTAAGTCGACCTATGACTTTTTTAAGTCGACTTATAATACTTAACTTATTTTCTTAAAATCATGGAATTCTCCCTCTGGACAGTCGACTTACTTCTGTATTAGTCGACTGGTGCTGATGTGTTCTCATAAACTTGAATGTTCCTTCAAATGATTTATTCTTCAAATATTTTAATCTATACTTTATCTTCTATTAAACATATGATTTCAAGATGTTAAGTTGAACAGTTTAAGATGTGAGTTTGGTTGAGATATTTGAGTTGAGTCTCTAGAGGAGGTGTGTGACCCTAGTATACCGGCAGTTGAGTTAATTATGTTTGGGCCTGTTGAGGCATTTTAGTTGTTCAGTTGTTGAGTTAAGTCCGATAGGGTACATCAACTCTAGGAGATTCGTTAAGTAATTAAATAACCCAAAAATGATAAGGACAGGCACTAGTGGTGATATGATGAACGGGAACATGGGTTATGTATCTCAGTATGGCTTTTGGTGTGGGATTTAATCTCCGGAATTATCCGGGTAAATTACTTGTGGTGTGGGATTTATCTCCGAAATTATCCAGGTAAATTACCTGTGGTGTGGGATTTATCTCCGGAATTATCCAAGTAAATTATTTGTGGTGTGGGATTGATCTCTGGAATTATCGGGGTCGAGGCGACGCACATGTGGTATTCATGTGATGAGGGTCATTGCTGCGGTGTGAGATAATCTCCGGAATTATCCAGGTAAATTACCTGTGGTGTGGGATTTATCTCCGAAATTATCGGGGCATGGGCTAATACTCACAGTTTATCTTTATCTCGTAGTAGTCATCGTGTTAGGATTAGTTGCATAGTGGGGATTGAACCCTATGAAGTGGAGACGTTAAGGGCTTGCACCGAACCTATGTAGAGTGGGATGCATAGACTTCGACAAGTACGCATTAGAGAGTCCGCATATAGAAATTGTGTTTTCTTGACTTGGTTTTATACATGTGGTTTTCCTATTTTCTACACTTGACACTTAGTTTAGTTCCACTTATTGTTTACCTGTTTCCTTGCTACGTCATATTTTATGTATTCATGTTTACTACATGTTGTTTATGAATCCATGTTTAATGTTCATTTATGTTGTATGTTTTTATGTCACTCACACCATTTATGGCTGACCCCTTTAGTTTTGGGGGTGAGGGATCATCTCTAGCCTCATGTGTTACAGGTTGTTGCTTAGAGTTGGGAGGTTTGAAGCTTGAGATAGTTTTGAGATAAATTGATGTAATAGAGCTTAGTGTAAATTATATGTTGTTGTAAAGAAAGAGTTTGTAAATTGAGATGTTTTTAATTTCCGATGTGCTATGTAAAAGATTATTGAAATAAAAGTTGAAAATTTTATTGGTGTTGGTTGTGTTTAATGTTACATTGAAGTTGATGCTGGGATTGTGCCACGTATTTTCTAAGATATTGTATTAGAATACAGAAATTGGTATCAGAGCATGCTTCAATAGTAATAATAAACATAGCAGAAAAATAACCTAGGTATGGACACTAGAGTGTGAGTACCTAGGTGTGGACATTAAAGAGTGAGTATCACATAGAACTGAAACATGATGTTTTACCTTTGGGATACAATTGAGATTTTGCCAAAGGATATTGATGTGAGTTTGAATTGTGTGTGGTGCTCTAACTTTCCCCCGTTTTGCAGTATTCAGTATGGTTGCACCCAGGCCCAGGAATGGTGGTAAATGATGATGGATCTGGAAGTTCTCAAGGAACGGGAATTGATCTTAAGGCCGACAAGGTGTATCAGACTCTGAATGCGCTAATGGCATTTAATTTGGTGCAAAGTCAGAATCAACATCAGAATCAGCAACAGAATCATGGAGCTGGAGTGGGATTGATTAACGCCGATCCTATCAAGCAGATCGAGTCCTTTAAGAGGATGAGGCCGCAAGTTTTCGAGGGGCAATCTGATCCAAATGCAGCTGACGATTGGATTAGGAGGATGGAGACAATCTTCGAGGTATCGGAGACTCCGGTAGCCAATAAGGTGAAGTTGGCTACGATGCAACTGGAAAAGGATGCTGGTGTCTGGTGGGAATCGCTGAAGAGGACTTTGGGAGACTAGCCGATGACTTGGGAAGCTTTTCTAGAGGAATTCAGGGATCGCTTCTTTCCCCTAGATATTCAGGAGAAGAAGGCGACAGAGTTCCTGAATCTTCAGCAGGGCAGCATGACCATGCGAGAGTATGAGACCAAGTTTGCTCAGCTTTCGAGGTATGCACCAGAGTTGATCGTTGACGAGGTGAAGAAGGCCAAGAAGTTTGAGCAGGGCTTGAGGCCAAACTTGAGGTCGAGAATGATCCCGTTGGGCATAAGGAGGTTCGACAAGCTGGTTAGGAGAGCAGCTATGACTGAGGAGGACATGGACCAGTTCCAGAAGAGGCAAGATACATGGAACCGGAACAAGAGGCCAGCATCAGGTCAGAGTGGGAAGGGATTCCCAGCGAAGCAAATCAAGTTCAGTGATCCAGTGCAGAAGGCACCTGCAACTCAGGATGTGACTTGTTATTACTGCAAGGAGGCAGGTCATTACAGGTCAGCGTGTCCTAAGTTGGCGAAGCAGACTTGTTCCCAGTGTGGGCAGACAGGACATTCTAAGCCCCATTGTCCACAATAAGGAAGGATGGTTCGGGTGGAAGCAAATTCCAGAGGTAAGGGCGAGTATTTGCATTAACCGAGGAGGACGCGGGTAACTCGGAAGATGTAATACAGGGTATGCAAGAATTTTGATTTTTATTTTAAATCAATGTAATAAGTAAAACCTTTATTTGAGAATAATTGGAGATTGAGTATCGCTCTTCTTCTAACAGGGATTGTTTTGATTAATAGAATAAAGGCAAAGGTTTTATTTGATACTGGTTCATCGCATACTTTTATATCGCCAAATTTTGCAAAGATCTTAGGTGTGGAACCTAAGTTGTTTCCAGGCAAGGTTTTGTCGGTGGCAATGCCGTCAGGTAAAGAATTGATGGCAGATCGATATTACGAGGGCTGTGATATCGAGATTGGCGGGAGGTTGTTCGGCATTGATCTGATTGAGCTGTAAGTCTTAGGAGTGGATGTCATCGTGGGCATTGATTGGATGGCAATACATGATGCCACAATTGAATGCAAGCAGAAAGAGGTGTTGGTGAAAGCACCAGGTGGACCTGCAGTGACTTTCCAAGTGTAACGCCCCGAATCCCAAATCACTGAATTCGAGATGTTCTTCAGGATCTTTTCACTTTCTTTGAGTACAATTTTACAAGGAAATTCAAACTTTTCTTTTTACATCAGAGTTACAACATCTTACATTTAAATTTACACAGCGGAAGCAAAATATACAACATTTATATAAATGAACAACAATATAATGAGATCTTTATGCATCCATTCCTCTTTACATGTAATTTATCCTGCATACAAAACTGTGGGTACGTCAGTTTATTCAACCGACGATAATTATACATAGTCATCCTCTCTATGCCAGAAACAGTATAATGAATCTCATTTCTTAACAAAATCACAATTCGTTCATAATAAGCATGTAAAAACAAAAGGGAACTTTTAAAGATGTCGTGTCGTGATTGTGCACTTAATCCTTAATGCAATTTATTTAATTAACATGACACTAATGCGCACTTGTTCGAATTCTATGCATCCCATACTACATAGGTTCGAGGGCAAGCCTCTTAATCGTTCTTCATTTTTGTAGGGTTCAATCCTCCGCCATGACTTACTCTACTTCTGTAATTTCAGTGAGTATCCTAGATGATTCTATGAGTACAAGCATGTATCCTGGCCCCTGGAGTAGAATTTCGCGCCATGTCTTGACTCGTCAAGCATGCATTCTGCGACAATTCAGCCTCCTCCCTGAACACAATCCTCTTGCAGTCACCAAAACTTCCCATAAGCGTGACTAAAGTCCGATCATTACTGAGTTGTGCCCGTGCCATGTCTTGACTCATCAAGCATGCATTCTGCGGCTCACACACCTGCACCGTACCCTAGCTCTCATACTCATGTTTTCCTCTCACCTTCATCACCTCCACACTATGTATTAAAGTTACATTAGAATCATGAATAAAAATCAAGCTCTAGAGTTAGCCTCTCCATCAAACCGGACTTATCATTTCATTTCACTTGACCAACCTGATCTATTTCTCAACATCATTTCAATTCACTGTCGGGAAGACTTAGCTACTCTTTCGTTCAATTTCAAATTCACAATATCCAATTGAGCATCATCAGCTCATAATTCATTTTAGAGTCTCACAGACTTTCTCATCATGATTTAACATTTCATATTTTCATTTAATTCTCACTTCTCATCTATGATTCATTTCACATAATTCATACAGCCATAAACAAGTCCATCGACTTAAATCATAAAGTTCACAATTACCAACAGTAAAAAACATGAATTCAAATATATCAAAGTCCACTCTGTACAGTCGACTTGGAAGAACACCAGTCGACTCATACAGTCACATACAGTATCATCGTAAATGCTCGGGATAGTCGACTGTTGTACACAACCAGTCGCCTGTCCCGTAATTTTTCAGGTTCACAAGTTGTCCACCAGACAGTCGACTGTTCATCCACCAGTCGTCTGTCCTGGGATTTCAACAGCACAATTTCAAGTCCAGATCAGTCGACTTGCTACACGCATTCGGTCGACTGGACAGATCCACTTTTCAAATTAACGAGTTATCTTACAGTTCTTACATGTACTTGTATCATGATATCAATTTACAGAATACATAAATTCATGTTTCATAAACAGAGTTCTCTTGTTCAGTAATGTTACAATCACGAAACTTCACGTTACGAATGTTGTCTCTTCCTCAAGGGAAATCTCTTAAACATGCATTCACACATATTCATAACTTCGTACGATGATGAAGATATAAATCTCAAGTCATTAAACTGGGTCTACACAATGGAATATCTTAATTTATGGAACTTCCAAATAGTCACAATCAGATTGAAGTACCAGTCGACTTAACACAACATCAGTCGACTGCTCCGACAATTCTAAGTTATTAATCATCACTAGTTCTTTTCTTCATTCATTTACCTTCCCTCCATCATATGTGTCATAGGGAAAAATATCAATTTAGTAGTCACACCATCATGTCTATTTGCACACATGTTTATCAGCACATTATGAAAATAGTGTCTCGTACCAGTCGGCTGGCTCACATGGCAGTCGACTGTACCGACAGTTCCGTTCTCAATATTAATAGCATGTTCAAACAATTTCTACTACATTCAATTCACTTTTTATAACATGGCATCAATCATAATAATTATAGTATCATTCCTAAATTAGAAGTCCTGAAAAACACCCACCTTATATGAAGAAATAATCGAAATCCCGCAAAAGTTCCTCAAAGTAGAGAATGCCTTCTTGCTCCTTTGCTCCACACCGAGCTCCTCAGAAATGCTGCTTGTCTCCACAGAAAAGCTCCCACACACAAACTCACAAATAACTCTCTTACAATAATAATCTTAGAAAATTTTAGTGTAAAAGAGATAGGGAAATGGGAGGGGTATTTATACATAAACTAGAGTGAGATGGAGGGTTGAGATGCATTAGGAGGTTGGAAAATCAAGGGCTGAGATCCATTCGGGAGTTGAGAAACTACCCACACCCCAAGAGTAACCACCCATGACCTAAGTCCATTACTCCACAATCCGGCCAAGCTTTGTGCCTTGTGCACGTGTACATGGAGTGCACGTGTACACACAAACCCCACTACATAAATTGTACATCAATACCCGGAAAATATAAAAAGAAAAAGATGCTACACATACAAGTTGTAGGAATTAAATTTATGGGCTTAAATCCATTTGGGCCAAAAATATTTAAAAGAAAAATAAATGAATCAGCATTGGGCTTTAAGAAAAATACTTTATAGGAAACAATATACTTTATTCATCATGTGGAGAAAATAATAGTCACATGCTACGCAAGCATACCATATGAAAAAAATAAATAATCTTTATGTATTAAGGAAAATCGGGGTATTACATCACTCCCTCCTTAGAATAGTTCCGTCCCCGGAACTACAGCCAAGAGCGAGAAAAACAGAAAAATACCACAACAACAAAAGACACAAAGATACAATCAAACAAAAATACAATCAAACAAAAAGCTCAGGATAGTCCTTCAACATCTTCTCCTCAGATTCCCAAGTAGCCTCTTCAACCAAGTGGTTTCTCCAGACTACCTTGACCATCGGTATCGTCTTATTCCTCAAGACTTTCTCCCTACGGTCAACAATCTCGACAGGAGTCTCGATGTAATTCAGGTCTAACTGCAAACCTTCCGGCACTTCAGGCAAATGATGACTCGGGTCTGGAATGTAACCTCTCAGCATAGACACATGAAAGATATTGTGCACCTGAGACAACTCTTCCGGTAATTCAAGCCGGTAAGCAGTTTTTCCCAATCCTTTTCAATATCTTATACGGGCCTATAAACCTCGGGGCTAACTTCCCGCCTTTGCCAAATCGAACCACACCTTTACTGGGTGATACCTTTAGAAAGACGAAGTCACCAACCTCGAACTCAAGATCCCTTCTCCGGTTGTCTGCATAGCTTTTCTGCCTGCTCTGAGCTTCCACCAACCTTTTCCTGATCAGATCAATCTTCTCAGAAGTCAGCTGCACAAGCTCAGGACCAAACAACTGACGCTCCCCAACCTCATACCAGCAAACAGGAGTCCTGCACTTCCTGCCATACAAAGCTTCATACGGCGCCATCCCGATGCTAGCCTGAAAACTGTTGTTGTAGGCAAACTCTACCAAAGGTAAATGCCTTTCCCAACTGCCTCCGAAGTCTAGTATACAACACCGAAGCATATCCTCAAGAATACGATTGACTCTCTCGGTCTGCCTATCGGTCTGTGGATGAAAAGCAGTGCTGAAATCTGTCTTGGTACCCAAAGCTGCCTGAAGACTCCTCCAGAAATGCAAAGTAAACCGCGCATCTCGATCAGACACAATAGTTGAGGGAACACCATGAAGTCGGACAATCTCACCAACATACATCTCAGCCAACTTGTCCATCGAAGCAGTGAGTTTCATTGCCAAAAAGTGAGCGGACTTGGTTAGTCGATCGACTATAACCCAAATCGCATCATTGCCTTTAGAACTCTTAGGCAATCCCGTGATGAAATCCATACTGATGTTATCCCACTTCCATTCCGGAATAGGTAACGGCTGTAATAGACCTCCGGGTCTCTGATTTTCGGCCTTGACTTGTTGACAAACCTCACACCTCGCGACAAATTCGGCCACATCCCGCTTCAAACCTGACCACCAGAAATGCTGTTTGATGTCCTTGTACATCTTAGTACTCCCAGGATGTACCGACAAAAGAGTAGCATGCGCCTCCTGAAGAATACTCTCTTTCAGGTCTGCCTGATCTGGAACACACAGCCTATCTCCGAACCACAGCACTCCATCCCTGGTTTGAAAACCGGGCAACCTGCCAGCACCAACCTGCTCCTTCATCTCCAAGATATCAGCATTAACTTCCTGACTTGCAATGATCCTTGCATTCAAAGTAGGCTGAAGCTTCAACTGAGATAAAGACGCTCCCAATCCTTGCAAGACAACCTCAATACCTGCTCGATCCAGCTCCTCAATCAGATGCTTCTGAGTTGTAATCAAACTGGCCAAACTGCTCTTGCGACTAAGTGCATCAGCCACAACATTAGCCTTTCCAGAATGATACTTGATCTCAGGTCGCATATCCTCGAGCACTTCCAACCATCTCCGTTGCCTCAGATTGAGATCCCTCTGCTGGTATATATACTTCAAGCTCTTATGATCTGTGTACATATTCAACTTCTCACCGTACACATAGTGCCTCCATTGCTTCAAAGCAAAGATAATCGCAGCCAACTCCAGATTATGAGTCGGGTAATTCTTCTCATGCGGTCGTAGTTGCCTAGACCCATAAGCGATTACTTTACCTTCTTGCATTAAGACACAACCAAGCCCCCGATGTGAAGCATCGCTATAAACATCATACTCAACCATTGCTCTAGGCAAAGCCAAAATAGGTGCAGTAGTCAGTCTATCTTTCAACTCCTGAAAACTCGCCTCACATTGCTCAGTCCACTTGAAGCTCACATTCTTCTTGGTCAACTCAGTAAGCGGCACAGCTATCTGAGCATAACCTTGAATGAATCTCCTGTAGTATCCAGTCATCCCAAGGAAACTTCTGACTTCCTTCACTGTAGTAGGCTTAGCCCAATCTCTCACTGCCTCTATCTTCTGAGGATCAGTTGCCACTCCCTCCTTAGAAAGGATGTGACCTAGGAATGCCACTTCAGATTTCCAGAAATCACACTTGGATAACTTGGCATACAACTGCTGCTCTTCCAGCTTCTGCAAAACTGCTGCCAGATGCTCAGTGTGCTCCTCCTCAGACTTGGAGTACACGAGAATATCGTCGATAAACACCACGACGAAAGAATCAATAAACGGCCTCAGAACTCTATTCATCAAGTCCATAAAGATTGCGGGTGCATTCGTCACTCCGAATGGCATAACTAAGAATTCGTAATGCCCATGCCGAGTTCTAAACGCAGTTTTGTGCACATCTTCAGCTTTCACTCGAACTTGGTGATATCCTGATCGAAGATCTATTTTGGAGAATACAGCTGCTCCTTGTAGACAATCGAACAAGTCATCAATTCGAGGAATCGGATACTTATTCTGAACAGTGACCTTATTCAGCTCCCGGTAATCGATACACATCCTCATCGATCCATCCTTCTTCTTTACCAAAAGCACTGGTGCTCCCCAAGGTGACGCACTAGGTTGAATAAAGCCTTTTCCCAACAGTTCCTCAATCTGCCGTTTCACTTCATCCTGTTCCACTGGAGCCATCCTATAAGGTGCCTTAGAAATGGGTGCACTTTCCGGTTGAACAGTGATGCTGAACTCTACATCACGATGCGGAGGTAACCCAGGAAAATCTTCCAAGAACACTGTCGGATAGTCCCGAACCACAGGAATTCCTTGCAATTCCACAGGAGTCTCTTCCTTGCGGATAGTTGCCACCATCTTAGAACACTTCTACTTCCCTTGGAACATGACTTCAGGTCCACCTGGAGCCTTCACTGTTACGGTCTTGGTCTTACACTCGATGCTTGCACTGTACACCAACATCCAATCAATGCCAATGATAACATCGACTCCCAAGATAGTCAGCTCGATCAGATCAATACCAAAGATTCGATCCCCAATCACTATCTCGCAATCAGCATAATACCGATCAGTGGTCAAAGTTTCCCCTGATGGAGTAGCTACTGCTAAGATCTTGCCTGGAAAATCTTCGGTTCAGCTCCTAACACTTTAGCAAATCTAGGAGACACAAAAGTATGAGAGGATCCAGTATCGAACAATACAACAGCTTTCTTTCCATTAAGATAGAGTTCTCCTGTTACATAATACCTACCATTACATAACAGTTTCACAATATAAACGGGAAGGAGAAATGACAAAACCACACTAAACATCAGCCCTCGTACCAGAGATGACCTGATCCGCTTCCTCAGCATCAGCTTCCGTCAAAGCAAATACTCGCCCTGACTGGTACGGCCTCTTCCCAGTCTGCTGTATTGGCACATTGTGATTGCCAGTCCGCGGTTTGAGACATCGAGATTGGTAATGTTTCACTTCACCCCAGTTAAAGCAAGTGACTGCAGAAGGTCTCCCTACATCGTTTCCAGGTCTTCCAGCTACACTGACAGCGTTCGCCCCTGTCGGTTTGAACCTCTGTGCAGATGGTTGCCCCTTGAAACTCCCCGATCGTGCAGGCCTCTTCCCGGACTGCCAGTTGTTCCTCTGGTGCTGAGCAACATGGAACTGCTCCATATCTGCCTCCGTCGCTGCCGCCCTCTTGACCAGTTTATCGAATCGCCTGATACCAAGAGGTATCATACGAGACCTCAAGCTTGGCCTCAGACCATGCTCGAACTTGCGAGCCTTCTTCGCCTCATCCATCACCAGTTCTGGAGCATACCTGGAGAGCTGAGTAAACTTAGTCTCATACTCCCTTACTGACATGCTGCCTTGCTGGAGTGACAGAAACTTCATGGCCTTCTTCTCCTGGACGTCGGAGGGGAAATAATGGCTGCGGAATTCTTCCAAAAATTCCTCCCAGCCAAGCAACAAGCCACCCATGGTCCTCTTCATCGACTGCCACCAAACAGCCGCATCCTTCTCCAACTGCAAAGTCGCCAACTTGACCTTGCTGCCCTCCGGTGTCTCCAACACCACGAAGATTGTCTCCACTTGCCGAATCCAGTTGTCAGCCGCATCTGGGTCTGACTTTCCCTCGAACACTGGTGGTTTCATTCTCTTGAACGATTCCACTAGCTTAATTGCCTCGGGTACTGGATTCACCGGTCCCCTTCCTTGGTTCGCAGCCACTGCATTCAGCGTCTGGTAAACCCTAGCAAGTTCAGTCTCCAGATCCAAACCTTCACCATTCCTGGCTCCCCTTCTCGACATATTCTGATGCAAAAGATCCATTAAATTCGAAGTATAAGGCAAGAAATTAAACCAACTTGCATTTCATTGAATTCCAAAGTTTATACATTCGAATTAAAATATTTTTGACATCAGAATAGAAGAAAATAGAAGCTAGGACAATCTAATCTCTACGGGTCCTCTTCGCTGCTCGAAGTTCATCCCGCAGTTCATCCACTTGGTCCTTCAACACATCCGTCAGGTTCTTTCTCTTCTCAAGTTCCCATACTCGGTGACTGAGAACAGAGAAATCGGCCTTCCGCTGCGCCAGTTGAGCCTCCAAAGCTCCAACTCTATACTTCAGGGTATCCACTTGCCTCTGAAGAGAAGCCACAGTGCCACTCAGAGCTGGTCCCTCTTCTTCATCGGAAGAAGAATCGTCAGATGAATCCGGCGGTGGGGTGATCTCTCGAGATTCAGGGTACTCCTCATCATCAGAATCTGCTTGCCCAGGATGATACTCGTCCTCAGAATCAGCCTGTCCAGGATGGTACTCTTCCTCAATAATATGCCAGTCGTCGCCTCCAGCAGGGTCGAAGCGATCAGCCATCTTAGAAATAGAGAGAAAGAAGCATAAATCATAGAGCAACACAAATGTAAGTCACTTACATTTAAATCTCTAAACTCAAACCCACACTCTAATGTCCACATCTAGGGTGTCGTTCCTTATAAACTTGTACAAGTGTGAAAGCGTAGAAAGCGTGGCTCTGATACCACTCTGTAACGCCCCGAATTCCAAATCACTGAATTCGAGATGTTCTTCAGGATCTTTTCACTTTCTTTGAGTACAATTTTACAAGGAAATTCAAACTTTTCTTTTTACATCAGAGTTACAACATCTTACATTTAAATTTACACAGCGGAAGCAAAATATACAACATTTATATAAATAAACAACAATATAATGAGATCTTTATGCATCCATTCCTCTTTACATGTAATTTATCCTGCATACAAAACTGTGGGTACATCAGTTTATTCAACCGACGATAATTATACATGGCCATCCTCTCTATGCCAGAAACAGTATAATGAATCTCATTTCTTAACAAAATCACAATTCGTTCATAATAAGCATGTAAAAACAAAAGGGAACTTTTAAAGATATCGTGTCGTGATTGTGCACTTAATCCTTAATGCAATTTATTTAATTAACATGACACTAATGCGCACTTGTTCGAATTCTATGCATCCCATACTACATAGGTTCGAGGGCAAGCCTCTTAATCGTTCTTCATTTATGTAGGGTTCAATCCCCCGCCATGACTTACTCTACTTCTGTAATTTCAGTGAGTATCCTAGATGATTCTATGAGTACAAGCATGTATCCTGGCCCCTGGAGTAGAATTTCGCGCTATGTCTTGACTCGTCAAGCATGCATTCTGCGACAATTCAGCCTCCTCCCTGAACACAATCCTCTTGCAGTCACCAAAACATCCCATAAGCGTGACTAAAGTCCGATCATTACTGAGTTGTGCCCGTGCCATGTCTTGACTCATCAAGCATGCATTCTGCGGCTCACACACCCGCACCGTACCCTAGCTCTCATACTCATGTTTTCCTCTCACCTTCATCACCTCCACACTATGTATTAAAGTTACATTAGAATCATGAATAAAAATCAAGCTCTAGAGTTAGCCTCTCCATCAAACCGGACTTATCATTTCATTTCACTTGACCAACCTGGTCTATTTCTCAACATCATTTCAATTCACTGCCGGGGAGACTTAGCTACTCTTTCGTTCAATTTCAAATTCACAATATCCAATTGAGCATCATCAGCTCATAATTCATTTTAGAGTCTCACAGACTTTCTCATCATGATTTAACATTTCATATTTTCATTTAATTCTCACTTCTCATCTATGATTCATTTCACATAATTCATACAGCCATAAACAAGTCCATCGACTTAAATCATAAAGTTCACAATTACCAACAGTAAATAACATGAATTCAAATATATCAAAGTCCACTCTGTACAGTCGACTTGGTAGAACACCAGTCGACTCATACAGTCACATACAGTATCATCGTAAATGCTCGGGATAGTCGACTGTTGTACACAACCAGTCGCCTGTCCCGTAATTTTTCAGGTTCACAAGTTGTCCACCAGACAGTCGACTGTTCATCCACCAGTCGTCTGTCCTGGGATTTCAACAGCACAATTTCAAGTCCAGATCAGTCGACTTGCTACACGCATTCGGTCGACTGGACAGATCCACTTTTCAAATTAACGAGTTATCTTACAGTTCTTACATGTACTTGTATCATGATATCAATTTACAGAATACATAAATTCATGTTTCATAAACAGAGTTCTCTTGTTCAGTAATGTTACAATCACGAAACTTCACGTTACGAATGTTGTCTCTTCCTCAAGGGAAATCTCTTAAACATGCATTCACACATATTCATAACTTCGTACGATGATGAAGATATAAATCTCAAGTCATTAAACTGGGTCTACACAATGGAATATCTTAATTTATGGAACTTCCAAATAGTCACAATCAGATTGAAGTACCAGTCGACTTAACACAACATCAGTCGACTGCTCCGACAATTCTAAGTTATTAATCATCACTAGTTCTTTTCTTCATTCATTTACCTTCCCTCCATCATATGTGTCATAGGGAAAAATATCAATTTAGTAGTCACACCATCATGTCTATTTGCACACATGTTTATCAGCACATTATGAAAATAGTGTCTCGTACCAGTCGGCTGGCTCACATGGCAGTCGACTGTACCGACAGTTCCGTTCTCAATATTAATAGCATGTTCAAACAATTTCTACTACATTCAATTCACTTTTTATAACATGGCATCAATCATAATAATTATAGTATCATTCCTAAATTAGAAGTCCTGAGAAACACCCACCTTATATGAAGAAATCATTGAAATCCCGCAAAAGTTCCTCAAAGTAGAGAACGCCTTCTTGCTCCTTTGCTCCACACCGAGCTCCTCAGAAATGCTGCTTGTCTCCACAGAAAAGCTCCCACACACAAACTCACAAATAACTCTCTTACAATAATAATCTTAGAAAATTTTAGTGTAAAAGAGATAGGGAAATGGGAGGGGTATTTATACATAAACTAGAGTGAGATGGAGGGTTGAGATGCATTAGGAGGTTGGAAAATCAAGGGCTGAGATCCATTCGGGAGTTGAGAAACTACCCACACCCCAAGAGTAACCACCCATGACCTAAGTCCATTACTCCACAATCCGGCCAAGCTTTGTGCCTTGTGCACGTGTACATGGAGTGCACGTGTACACACAAACCCCACTACATAAATTGTACATCAATACCCGAAAAATATAAAAAGAAAAAGATGCTACACATACAAGTTGTAGGAATTAAATTTATGGGCTTAAATCCATTTGGGCCAAAAATATTTAAAAGAAAAATAAATGAATCAACATTGGGCTTTAAGAAAAATACTTTATAGGAAACAATATACTTTATTCATCATGTGGAGAAAATAATAGTCACATGCTACGCAAGCATACCATATGAAAAAAATAAATAATCTTTATGTATTAAGGAAAATCGGGGTATTACACCAAGGGAAGAAGAAGATTCCGAAGGTGGCTGCAATGGTATCCAAGATGGCAATTCCAGATGAAGTCAAGGGCATCCCAGTTGTCAGAGATTTTCCTAAGGTGTTCTTAGAAGATTTTCCAGGATTACCGCCGCAGAGAGATGTGGAGTTTTGCATCAATGTTCAGCCAGGGAGCGCGCCGATTTCTAAGGCTCCGTACAGGATGGCACCTGTAGAGCAGGATGAAGTGAAGAAGAAGATTGCGGAGCTGTTGAGCAAGGGACTTATTAGGCCGAGTTCTTCTCCGTGGGGAGCGTCACTGCTGTTAGTCAAGAAGAAGGATGGGTCAATGAGGATGTGCATTGACTACAGGGAGGTGAATAGGGTGACTATTCAGAACAAGTATCCATTGCCGCGGATTGATGATTTGTTCGACAGGCTTCGAGGAGCAGCTGTGTTTTCGAAGATTAATTTGAGATCAGGGTATCATCAGGTTCGAGTCAAGGAGGAAGATGTAAGACAGCTTTCAGGACTCGTCATGGACTCTACGAGTTTTTGGTGATGCCATTCGGGTTGACGAATGCGCCAGCAGTTTTCATGGATATGATGAATCGGGTTTTGAGGCCATTTATTGACTCCTTCGTTGTGGTTTTCATCGATGATATTTTGGTGTATTCGAAATCGGAGGAGGAGCATTCTATACACTTGACAGCGGTATTACAGAAATTGCAGGAGCATAGCTTGTATGCCAAGTTGTCGAAGTGTGAGTTTTGGAAGTCTGAGGTAGCTTTCCTTGGTCATATCCTTTCTAAGGAGGGAGTGGCCACTGATCCTCAGAAAGTTGAAGCAGTGAAGGATTGGCCCAGGCCAATGTCTGGAAGTCAGAAGTTTCTTGGGTTTAGCTGGTTACTACAGGACATTCATCCAGGGTTATTCTCAGATTGCAGTTCCTTTGACGGGCTTGAACCGGAAGAATGTGGCATTTTTATGGACCGATAAGTGTAAGGAGAGTTTCCTTGAGTTAAAGGAAAGGTTGACTACTGCACCTATCTTAGCTTTGTCACAAGCTGGGAAGGATTATGATATCTTCAGTGATGCGTCTCTCAAAGGTTTGGGTTGTGTCTTGATGCAAGAAGGCAAGGTTATTGCTTATGGTTCGAGGTAATTACGTCCGCATGAGAAGAATTATCCGATGCATGATTTGGAGCTAGCAGCTATCATTTATGCCTTGAAGTAGTGGAGGCATTATGTTTATGTTGAGAAGGTCAACATGTACACTGACCACAAGAGCCTAAAGTACATTTATCAACAGAATGATCTAAATCTTCGGCAGAGAAGGTGGTTGGAAGTTTTGGAAGACATTCGTCCTGAGATCAAGTATCATCCGGGCAAGGCGAATGTGGTGGCTGATGGACTTAGCAGGAAGAGTAGTTTATCAAGTTTGATCACTACTCGAAGTGAGTTGGCAGTAGAGATCGATCAGGCAGGTATCGAGGTGGTGCTGCAGGGTTTAGGGGCGTCTTTGGCTCAGTTGAGGTTGCAGCCGTCCTTGAGAGAGAGGATTGTGGAAGGTCAGAGATCAGATTCAGAGGTTCAGAAGATGTTGCAACAGGTTTCAGTGGACAAGCTATCAGAGTTTCGTGTCTAAGATGGATTCTTTGGATGGGTGAGAGGTTGTGTGTTCCGGATAATATAGATTTGACAGATAGTATCTTGCAGGAAGCACACAGTACTTTATTGTCAGTACATCCTGGAGGCACGAAGATGTACAGGGACATCAAACAGCACTTTTGGTGGTCTGGTATGAAGAGGGATGTGGCAGATTTCGTGGCAAGGTGTCTGACTTGTCAGCAGATCAAAGCAGAAAATCAGAGACCTAGAGGTTTGTTATAGCCGTTGCCCATTCCGGAGTGGAAATGGGAGAATATCAGTATGGATTTCATCACGGGTTTGCTGAGGAGTTCGAAGGGCAATGACTCGATTTGGGTTATCGTGGACCGTTTGACTAAGTCGGCTCACTTTCTAGCCATGAAGATTACTTGGTCATTGGAGAAATTGGCTGGGTTGTACATTAGTGAAATTGTGAGACTTCATGGAGTTCCTGTGTCGATTGTTTCCGACAGAGATGCAAGGTTCACTTCAAGGTTTTAGAAGAGTCTACAAGCAGCTTTGGACACCAGAACTGATTTCAGTACCGCGTTTCAATCCACAGACCGATGGTTAGACTGAGAGGGTGAATCGAGTGCTGGAAGATATGCTGAGGGCTTGTGTTATGGATTTCGGTGGTAGTTGGGAGAGATACTTGGCATTGGTTGAGTTTGCTTATAACAACAGTTACCATGCGAGTATCGGGATGGCACCGTATAAGGCTTTGTACGGGCGGAGGTGCAGGACACCAGTTTGTTGGTACGAGGTTGGCGAGAGGCAGATGTATGGTCCTGAGATCGTACAGCAGACATCAGAGCAGATTGAGCTGATTCGCAAGAGGTTGGTCGAGGCTCAGAGTCGGCAGAAGAGTTATGCTGATACTCGACAAAGGGACTTGGAGTTTGAGGTTGGGGATGCAGTTGTTCTCAAGGTTTCTCCGACCGAAGGAGTAATCAGGTTTGGTAAGGGAGGCAAGTTGGTGCCAAGGTATATTGGGCCATACAGGATTGTGGAGCGGATTGGCAAGACAGTATATAGGTTGAAGCTTCCAGAGGAGTTGGCACAAGTGCATGATGTATTTCATGTGTCATTATTGAGGAAGTATGTGCCAGATCAGAATCATCAGTTGGTAGAAATTCCTGAGGATCTACAGGTGAACTTGAGTTATAAGGAACAGCCTGTTGAGATCGTTGACCGTAGAGAGAAAGTTCTTAGGAGCAAGGTGATACCTATGGTCAAGGTGCTGTGGAGGAATCAGCAGTTTGAGGAGGCTACTTGGGAGCTAGAGGATCGCATGCAGAAGGATTTCCCTGAGCTTTTTGTATGAGCTAGAGAATCAGCAGTTTGTGTTTTCTTTTATGTGATTGTAATTCTTTTGAATGACTATACCTTTGAGTTAAGTTGTATTTTTTCTATTTTGATTGTGTTGTCATATGCAATTGTTTGAACAATGTTTCCATTTATGAGATATTGTTTTCTTTGTTGGTGTGTTGTTTGGACTCATTAGTAGTAGTTCTGAGAACAGAACTCTTCTAAGGAGGGAGTGATGTAGAACCCCGTATTTTTAAAATGTTATTTTTAAAGGTTCATAAATGATTAAAATGATTTCTGAGGATTTAATAAATATTTTCAGAAAAATTCATCTTTTTACATGTGCAAAACACGTGCAAATAGTTTCTTGAGAAGTTCAAAAGTCAAATTTCCTTCATGAAAAATCATTATTTAATATTTGGGATTTATTTATAATTTTTCCAGATTTTTCTGAGATTAATTGGATCTATTTGCAAATTTTGAGAAAAGGACCTTTTTGCAAATTTGTCATTTTTAGGGGTTAAAATGCAAAATATATTTTCTGGATGTTTTGAACAGTACCGGTTGAGATTAATGGGTATATTTTACTTTAAATCCTAATTCAAATGATTTTTATTGAATTTCCAAGAACAGAGAACTATATATGTAAAGTTGTATTTTAAAGGGATTATGTTGCAAAAGTGTTTGTAAAATCCTAAACTTCTTATTCTGGATATTTAAAAGAAAATGCAGCCGTCATTCACTGCACAACATAAAATTTTGTGATTTTTGGGAGGATCAATAGGAGGATTTTGGATCTCGCAAAAAGAGAGACCTTCTTGTTGGATCTCTTCATTCCTAAGGTGAGTGATGTAAATTTGTTTTGGTTATTTTGTTTTGATTCCGGTGAGTGACATGTTGTTTACCTTGTGTATGTTTTGTGTGAGTAATGTCATTGATTGGTTGATTTGGTTATGTATGTGAGTAGTAAAATTTTAGTTGTTGATCTATGATTGTTTTGATTAATCTTGGATGTCGAATTTATTTGCTAGAAAACATGTTTAGGATTTGAGTATGATTATGAAAATAAGGAATTGGATGGATGAACAATTGGATCTTGTGATTACAAATCAGATTTTGGTTATGAGTTGAGGAAGAAATTCAGTATTGAGAAATTTTAATGGAAGAATCATGAATTAAGAACATGAGAATTAAGTTTTGAGAAAATTGGTTGATTTGAGGAATGTATCCAAACTAGGGATTCTTTGAGATCGACGTTTTTATCTGAATACATATTATTTTAGTAAACAATGGTTTCTTTTAGAAAACTCCAATTTTGATTATCATGTACAACCTAAACTATGCAGTCTGTAGGCCTACAGTCGACTGACATGACCTTTCAGTCGACTGATACGACTCGGCTGCTTTGATCCTTAGTTGCTTGAAAATTCGTTCTGGACAGTCGACTTAGACCCTTTTTAGTCGACTGGTATACTTAGAATTATTTTTCAAAGTTATTGTAGATTCCTTTCTGGACAGTCGACCTATGACATTTTAAGTCGACTTATAACACTTAGAATATTTTCTTAAAAATCACTGGAATTTCTCTCTGGTAAGTCGACCTATGAATTTTTTAAGTCGACTTATAATACTTATCTTATTTTCTTAAAATCATGGAATTCTCCCTCTGGACAGTCGACTTACTTCTGTATTAGTCGACTGGTGCTGATGTGTTCTCATAAACTTGAATGTTCCTTCAAATGATTTATTCTTCAAATATTTTAATCTATACTTTATCTTCTATTAAACATATGATTTCAAGATGTTAAGTTGAACAGTTTAAGATGTGAGTTTGGTTGAGATATTTGAGTTGAGTCTCTAGAGGAGGTGTGTAACCCTAGTATACCGGCGGTTGAGTTAATTATGTTTGGGCCTGTTGAGGCATTTTATTTGTTCAGTTGTTGAGTTAAGTCCGGTAGGGTACATCAACTCTAGGAGATTCGTTAAGTAATTAAATAACCCAAAAATGATAAGGACAGGCACTAGTGGTGATATGATGAACGGGAACATGGGTTATGTACCTCAGTATGGCTTTCGGTGTGGGATTTAATCTCCAGAATTATCCGGGTAAATTACTTGTGGTGTGGGATTTATCTCCGAAATTATCCAGGTAAATTACTTGTGGTGTGGGATTTATCTCCGGAATTATCTAAGTAAATTACTTGTGGTGTGGGATTGATCTCCGGAATTATCGGGATCGAGGCGACGCACATGTGGTATTCATGTGATGAGGGTCATTGCTGCGGTGTGAGATAATCTCCGGAATTATCTAGGTAAATTACCTGTGGTGTGGGATTTATCTCCGGAATTATCGGGGCATGGGCTAATACTCACAGTTTATCTTTATCTCGTAGTAGTCATCGTGTTAGGATTAGTTGCATAGCGGGGATTGAACCCTATGAAGTGGAGACGTTAAGGGCTTGCACCGAACCTATGTAGAGTGGGATGCATAGACTTCGACAAGTACGCATTAGAGAGTCCGCATATAGAAATTGTGTTTTCTTGACTTGGTTTTATATATGTGGTTTTCCTATTTTCTACACTTGACATTTAGTTTAGTTTCACTTGTTGTTTACCTGTTTCCTTGCTACGTCATATTTTATGTATTCATGTTTACTACATGTTGTTTATGAATCCATGTTTAATGTTCATTTATGTTGTATGTTTTCATGTCACTCACACCATTTATGGCTGACCCCTTTAGTTTTGGGGGTTAGGGATCATCTCTAGCCTCATGTGTTACAGGTTGTTGCTTAGAGTTGGGAGGTTTGGAAGCTTGAGATAGTTTTGAGATAAATTGATGTAATAGAACTTAGTGTAAATTATATGTTGTTGTAAAGAAAAAGTTTGTAAATTGAGATGTTTTTAATTTCTGCTGTGCTATATAAAAGATTATTGAAATAAAAGTTGAAAATTTTATTGGTGTTGGTTGTGTTTAATGTTACATTGAAGTTGATGCTAGGATTGTGCCACGTATTTTCTAAGATATTGTATTAGAAATTCGGGGTGCTACACTTTGCTCATAACTTATCTATCATGGTAGATAAACACGACAGATATCTTGGGGAAACTCACCATAAAAATAATTATAACTACCTAGTCTCGTGAATATATTGTGACTATAGTCTTAAGCCGTACCCTCCAGGCTCCAATTTCATCAATTCTAAAGCAAAGTCTAGTAAAATTTCCCCCATCAAATCCTAGTAATGTCTTAAACACACACATTGTAACTTTTTTTTTAATGGAAAAACATCATAACCATATTTATGTAGAACCGCCAATTCATCATCAACAAATTCATAACCATAACCTTGGTCTACAATATATACCTTCAACTTTTCACAAACTATCAAAAAGTAGTATAATTTTTCTTTATTATGCAAGTTGCTTCAAATTTTTTTGGTAAAAGTTAATAATAAAAGACAACATCTAATTTAAAAGGAACCAATAATTAAAATTGTAAGTTCAATTTCTCATAATCACCTCCTCCTGGCTAAAACTAAACTAATCAATTAATCAAAATCTACCAACACAAAAAATCACCCCATAATGTTATTATACCCTAATCAATAATCCCCAAATAGAAACCCTAATTAAAGAATCAGATCCAACTCACCTCTTAACAACAAACAACAATCCTTCCACTGTACGACGATCGACGAGGACGCCTTCGCTGCCTCGCCTTCGCTCCCTCACTGTACGACGATCGACGAGGATGCCTTCCACTGTACGACGACGGACGATCAATGAGGGATTGAGTTTGAGTGAGAGGAAATGAGGAATGGGTTAACTGATTGAGTTATTTGCCTTGTTTTTTTTTTCAATTAGTATTAAGTTATGGGCTTGGGCTTGGAGGGCTGGGTTGGGGTCCCAAATTTTTCTTTTCTGGCGGAGGGGGGGGGGGGGGGGGCAAATAGAAAACTTGGTATATAGAAGGAGTTTTTTGTAAATATTTAGGGGTCCCATTTGTCCCCTCTAATTACAAGCTGCCTTCGCCACTGTGCGGGAGTGATGGAGGGGAGGTGGCGGCTGTCGATGGAGGTAGGGGGCTCAGGTATGGAGATGGGTTAAAGAAGAAATAGTGAAGGGGAGTGATTATGAGGGATATTAAGAGTGGATTAGATCATGGGTAGTTAGGGATAATGGGGGCGTAGTCTAGGGTTTCTCATAAACCCTAATATTCTCTAAATGTCTCACACATAAGAGGGGAATGAAGACCAGAAACTCAACACACAAAATTTTAATCAATCAAAAACATATCTTCTCATTAGTCTGAAGGCCTATATATAGGCTCAAAACAAATCTCAAAACAAAATTTCAAAATATATCCAATATGCAGAAAATAAGGATGCAAATAGCAAAACCACTACATATGCCAAAACAACTAAAAGTGCTGAAATGAAAATAATTAGGCTAATAAAATAGCCATCTTAGATGATGTCTACGCTGATAGAAGCGCCCAAAACGTCTCGAACCGGTCCTCATCAACATGACTCAACGTGCAACTACAATAACATATCAGGATATTTGTTAGTGAAATAATGAATTGGGTTCTTCCAGATGAGAAGAAGCATGAGGAGTTGCTTTCATTATTAGGTTAGGAAGAGTAGATGTAGAAGATTATGTCTATTGGAGGTCACTCAATTGGAATGTGGGTAACTTTGTTCATTTAGAGTGAAAAGAGCTAAGACCATTGTAGATGTAGGTTAAGTGGGGCATATTGAGTGCGAATAAAACGTTACGGTGTGTTAAGTATCGGCTGGCCCATATTAAGTATAGTTAGTGTCATTTGTGGATTATTATTACATACTAAGAAGTATATTTTATGCTTTTCCAAAAAATGATAATGGAAAAACAGTATCAACTTTGTTCATTTAGAGTGAAAAGAGCTAAGACCAATGTAGATGTAGTTTAAGTGGGGCATATTGAGTGCGAATAAAACGTTACGATGTGATAAGTATCGGCTGGCCGATATTAAGTATGGTTAGTGGCATTTGTGGATTATTATTACATACTTAGAAGTATATTTTATGCTTTTCCCAAAAATGATAATGTGAAAACAGTATCCAGTTGTTTGCTCTATTAGCCGTAAATTTAAAGGGCAAATGAAAGTGTCTTTTAAACTTTTTAAGTGAAATGCAGTGTTTCCCTCAAACAGAAAAAAGTCTGAAAAGCAGTGTATCTAATGAGAACATTTTACAAACATTTTAACCTCTGTTATATACTTGATTATGTTGTTTGAAGTATCGGTAGTATGGTTATTACTCCAGTTTTTTGACTATTGAATGTATTGGATACTTTTGTCAAAGTTGTTAATATAACATGGTTTCAAAATGGTTTTCCAAAATTTAATAATATTAAAATATGGTTTAACTAAGGGTTAACTTATTTATGAGCGCAAGTTTTTGTTTTTAGTTACTACCCCTTCCTGTTAAGATGGGTTTTTGTTATGTAAAGTCTAGATGTGGGTTTTAGATGGAGCTGTGCTAGCTATCTTCATATAATTTAAAGTGAAAAAGGAATCCATGAAAAATGAAAATGTCGGACCTGCTAGTCAAGTCACACCTTTTGAGTTTCACTTATTTAACCCGACACTATAATAATGAGCCCACATTATTAAGTTTCAAATAAGTATAAAATATAAATGGGCATGACCATCATTTAGTCCTTAACAAAAACATGCAGTTTGTTTAATATGGATGCAGCATGCCATTTTGACCATTTGAATTTAAAAACGAGCATATATAAGTTAAAGGTAATGATTTTGTACATTTTATTCCAAGTTTGTGGTGCAATCAGGTCAGATCTAGGTTGCCTCAAAAACAAATTGGTGTAAATGATTTAGATTTAGATCTTTTTGATTGAATGATTTATAACATCTTAATTTTGAACCATTATCTTCAACCATGGTCCAGGTGGCTGAAAAAGGGAGAACGGAAAATATGGCCAAAAGTGGAAAACTTCACAAGTCTTCTATTGTGAAAAGCTTATATATTTATAAATTATAAACAGCAAAATAGGAAATTTGAGTTTCCTGGTCCCTTGGAAGAATTTTTTCTTGTTACGATCCTTGGGTTAACATCGAATGTACTAGATGAGCTGCTTGGTAGTTCTTATACTTTCCAGGTCCACTTTCATAACTGGGTTAGATGCAATAGTTTGGAGAGGGTTTAAGAAAGTCTGCAACTAGAGTAGAAGTTGCACACTCTTGTAGTCTCTGGCTTGAGCTAAGGTCGAGTGTAGCCGGAGTTGCAAGAAGTTGTAACTGCCGAGTGGTAAAATACCCAGTTAGTGGTACCAGTTTATGGATTGAAGAAGAAGAGTATTCAGGCTGGGCTGGATAGAACTAGACCAGATAATTGTTTAAGGTGTGACTCTAGGTTGGTAAACGATATAGAACTTTTTTCAGTTCCGTGATGGCTTGCGAAACTTTTGTCTGTTTGAAACTGACCATAGTTTAATGGAAGAAGGCGTGGATGATGATAGCTATGCAGGAGTTATTAGTGAACTTGGTATCTTACCTCAACATATTAAAATATTTATCCTTATTCTTTTTTTAATGGACATTATCCACTAATATGTTGTCTTGCATGGCTTGATTTATTTTTGTATTTTTAATGTGATGCATCCTTATTTTGGGATATTTTTCCCCTTTTTCGTATGAAATGTTGCCAGTTTATATTTGAGGCCAGGTCCCTCTTTTCTTTTCAGCTGGCAAAGAAAGGAGAGAAGTTTCTGGATATTTCTTATGCTGTAAAAGGCATGGATGTTTCATTTAGCGGGATCTTAAGTTACATAGAAGCTACTGCTGTTGATAAGCTTAAAAGCAACGAATGTACACCAGCAGACCTCTGCTATTCATTACAGGTATGCTGATTATATTTGTGGTGCAAGGCATTTTGTAGTTTTCTTGTTGAATGCCCCAAGCTGGCTCTCTTGCTGTTAAATGTCCAAATGAAAAGTTTAGAAGGATCAAATCTGGTTGTGATGCTAAGTTGAGCACCCTACCCCTTTACCACAATAGTCATGCTTGTTTTTTTCAAGGTCAAAATCACATTGAAATTTGTATGAATGCATTAAGATAAATTAGCCTCAAATTCGGCATTCACGAAGAGTTCATATTTCACTCGCAGTTTATTTTTAAGAGACCGCAAAGAAGTTTACATTAGTGATTCCCAAATTCATTAGTTTTTTTTTTTAAATCTTTTTGGTGGTAAAGGTGGCCGTACCCTAGGTTTATGGAATCCAACCGAATTTTTCCCAAACTGCCCTACTTTTTTTTTAATTTCCAAACCATCCCACTCATTCTTTGAAAGACCGAGTTTAGTGAAAACTAACTCGGTTTTTCAAAAACCGAGTGTTAGTATTGAATTTTTCGAATTCTAACACTCGGTTTTTGAAAAACCGAGTTATTTTTAACTAAACTTGGTCTTTCAAAGACCATGCAGACATTTGGGTAAATACTTTCGAAAGTGGGTTAGTCTGGTAAATACTTTCAAAAAGTGGGTCATTTTGGTAAAACCTTTCAGAGTTGACTATAATTATTATAGTGAATATTATTGACCAAGGTGAGTTATTGTCCTTCATTTAGGTGCATATTTCTCTCCACTAGTCACTGGGAAATAATTGCATCTTGTGCTTTGATTAACCGACTGAAATATTTGCTGTTGCAGATCCTATCTCTCAATTCATATATACTGGTGTGATGGGTGGTGTCCTAAATCTAGAAAGAAAAGCATTATTGGGTCTAAAATCATAACCTGCACGTGTTTAAAATTTTCAAGATCGTCTGAGCTAATTTCCTTAGTAAAACTCTATACTTTTATGGTCTTTTTATTTTTTCATCTTTTGTTGTTATCTATTTACCTTTTTATTACCAGGTTAATAGCTGAAAAATAAGGATATAATGAAGCAGGTTATTTATTTTTGTAGTTGTAATCTATACAATATATTATGCTAACTCACTTTTGGTTCAAGAATTTTTCTAATTTTTTCTTTTTAAAACAAACAAAAAAAAGGATAGCAAATATAGGAGGCAACTTCCCACTCCTTCTCCATCCAAATTTTGAAGTGCAATTATATTTCTTAATCAAACCTTCAAAAACATGCAATATTATATATATGTTATCGGGAGATTTTTTTTGTCAAAAATAGTTCTCATAATTGTTCACTTTTCAAAAATTATGTGCAATGTATTATTGCATAGTGTTATATTTAAAAATTATGTGTAATATAGTGGTAATTATGGAATTTGAATCCTCTTGGTGAATAATTAACTAAAGACTCACTGACCCATTTAACCATGCAGCAATACTGATATTCATAATGGCCACTTTTAAGTTTTAACTAACCAAGCAAAATAATATAAATTGAAATTTATGTTGAAGAACATGTGAAACAATGGCACTAATGTACCACAATTACGGATTTGAATACTCTCCAGTGAAATACTAATTCACTAGAGTGGCCCATCTAACCACACATCTTGTTGATCATTTGTTGATCGTAACAGAGGGCACACATACATAAATTATTCACCAAGAGTGTATGGTTAAAGATGATGACTACACATATATGAGTTTTTATTCCAAACATACATTATAAATGCATTGGGCCCACTTCTCACTAAAAGACAAGGTTTTAACATTGTCCTATAGTGAGAAATGTCCCCCATTACATTTATAATATATGTTTGGGGTAAAAACTCATATATGTCTAGCATTTTGCATGGTTAAATGGGCCACTGAACGTCTCTAGTGAATTATTCACCAAGAGGATTCAAATTTCATAATTACCACTGTATTACACATAATTTTTAAATATAACACTACGCAATAATACATTGCACATAATTTTTGAAAAGTGAACAATTATGAGAACTATTTTTGAAGAAAAAAATGTCCCGATAACATATATACAATATTGCATGTTTTTTAAGGTTTGATTAAGAAATATAATTGCACTTCAAAATTTTGATGGAGAAGGAGTGGGAAGTTGCCTTCTATATTTGCTATCCTTTTTTTTTTTAAAAGAAAAAATTAGAAAAATACTTGAACCAAAAGTGAGCATAATATATTGTATAGATTACAACTACAAAAATAAATAACCTGCTTCATTGTATCCTTATTTTTCAGCTATTAACCTGGTAATAAAAAAGCAAATAGATAACAACAAAAGATGAAAAAATAAAAAGACCATACAAAGTATAGAGTTTTACTAAGGAAATTAGCTCAGACGATCTGTCAACTTCACACGATAACATTCTCCCTTTATTCGTTACAATTACAGGAAACAGTATTTGCAATGCTAGTAGGGATCACTGAACGTGCCATGGCACACTGCGATAAGAAGGGCGTCCTCATTGTTGGTGGTGTTGGATGCAACCTGCGCCTGCAAGAGATGATGAGGGTAATGTGCTCAGAGAGAGGAGGCAGACTTTTTGCTACGGACGATCGCTACTGTATAGATAATGGTGCCATGATTGCATATATCGGCCTCTTGGCTTTTGCACTTGGTGCTACCACTCCCTTAGAAGAATCAACATTTACCCAGAGGTTCCGGACGGATGAAGTTCACGCAGTTTGGAGAGAGAGCAGTCCCAAAACACGATAGATACATCAGATTAGTTGTCATAAAGAAAGAAAAAAAACTATGTGAGCAAAGGTTAGCTTGTCTGCAGGGACGGATCCAGGATTGAAAAGTGAGGGAACTGGTAAATTTTTTTCCATACAATATAACATTCAAAAATCAAAAAATCTATAAAATTGTTATAAATACTAGAGGGATATACCAAATTCTCCACATCTTTCAAAATATACATTCTTAAATCATTTTAGTTGCACCCGACAATGTTTGATAGAGTAAAATTCATCAACAATCACATCAAAATCAATGTCTTCAACAAAATCTCTCTCAATAACGATTGTCAAACAATCTGTAAAAAAATCATCTTCCATCTTACTCCGAATTGGCGTTTTAACAAGTTTCATAGCGGAGAATGCACGCTCTGTTGTTGCCGTTGAAACAGGAAGAGTCAACACCACGCGAATGAGTCTATCAATAAAAAAATAGATCCTTGATTTTTTTTGTTTCCACCAACTTCTGACATAATTCAGAAATATAAGACATATTCTGAAACAAAGGATGACGAATCACATCGACCTCATAATGTTGTAACTCCACTCTCAAAGCATACAACTCAATTGTGGTAAAATCTTCAGAATAGAACTTATCTGCAAGAGTACAAATATCATCTATCTTGAATAATTTAAACTCATCAATAGAATCTAAAGTTGTACTGAGAATAAGTAGTTCAACTGTCGACTCAGGAAACCTGCTACACAACTCCGAAATATGAAAATCTATTACTGCATTGAAGATATCAACATGATAGTAATATTGAAATGTGATATTATCTTGTTGTTGACAAGAGCGACCAGTACCATCCATGTAAGGAGCATTCATATCAGGTATTCAAATACCATGTTTCTCACAAAATGAAATCAAATCCTAGATAAAAGTCTCCCAACTATTTTCCCTCAACTTCTGAAGTAATGCTTTTATTGATGAGACTAAATCCATTGCATTTAAGATATCTAAAAATTTGTGCTGCAATTCTAAACAAAAAGTGTTGGTAATACACATCACTTTAAACATCAAATGCAAGATAAAACAAAATTCAAATGACCTTACTGCCTTAAATAGACCTTTAGCTTCACCTTTAATTTTAAAACCGTTTCCATTATGAATAATATTACCAAGAACTGTAGAAGTTGCATCAAACATATCAATCAAGCTACTCACTGAAGCAAAGTAGAAGTCCCAACGGGTTGTTCCAGCACGTTGCAAAATGCATTTTTGATTAGCACCTCTTCCAAAACCAAGTTCCCCGGATGCTAGTTTATCTGCTATCTCTGCTTCTCGAACCGATTTTAATTCCATATGGCATTTAGCAGAAACACCAACGAAGTTAACAATTGTACCTAAGCTTGAGAAAAATAATCAAACATCATGTACTTGCTGAGCCCCTGCAAGTAATACTAGTTGCAACCTATGAGCAAAACAATATACGAAATTGGCATATAGGCAGTCTCTAAGAAACAATGCTTGCAGTCCATTTCACACCCCACGCATATTGCTAGAACCATCGTATCCTTGACCACGCTGATTTTCAATTTGAAGATTGTAATGAGCAAGAACATCACAAATGATTGTTTTGAGTGTTAACGCCGAAGTATCACATGAGAATTGAGATCCACATCTATGGATGGTCTTGTTGATTGATTGGATAAGACTATTTTGGACGACACAATGCCGAGTCACGCTCAAGAGAATTGAGATCCACATCTATGGATGATTCTTGTTGAATAGAAATTGGAACATCTATGGATGGTTTTTTTTATAAATAATCTTCCTAAGTCATGACTGTTTGAGAAGTAAACAACACTGTTTGGTTGTTGTAATGGCAATGATGGCATGTAGGCTTATTTTTACATATTTAATAAAGCCGATGGTGGTGTCTCTCCCCTACTATCTATAACATGCCAGTGAGTGATTTTCTTGTTCTCACAATTCATTTGTTTTCTTCTTATTCTCATAAATGATGCAATTTGAAATTTACCCTTCAGTTTTTATTTCTATGGTTGTCCAAAACTTAGCTCAACCACTTCACAAATAAATTACTCTAGTAAATGACATGAGATGTGTTCCTTCTTCAGTTGGCCATGTATATGTATGTTTTCAGCTACTTTCGGCACAAATATATTGTACGGAAATTAAAGGCACCTGCAAAAGCTATCAATTAAAGAGTCGCATTGCTTAGTCATTCAAAATTAAAATTTGAAACTCAATGCATCATTTAGTCTGTAGTTGAAGTATCCTTTGTTGAACTTCATCTATCTTAAGCTCTACATTGATAAATTAAAAATCCAAACTTAAAACACACACACACACACGTCTGAGTCAACAAGGTGTTCGTGCTTCATAGACTAATTGTAGACCAAACCAAACAAAACCTATTGAGGGCTAAAGTGAGATAAAGATACATCAGCACACATGTGAAATTCTCTATTTGAAGTGGGGGCTTTGATTGTTATTGGGATTCAATAATGGGAAATGGACAACATCAGTTCTAACAGAGAATTAACCCACTCACTCACTCACTCACTCATTCACTCACTACTTAAATCAAAATAATGACACAAAGAGATTCATCCAGTGTGTATCGAAATGCATACCACCTCTTAGGAATGTTAACCATGGCATGAACTTAGAATTTTAGCTTGTTACATTGAACAAGTCCTATTCATATTAGAATGATAGAAACAATTCATCATAGCAAAAATAAAATAAAATAACAATTTGAACAAAACCATACACAAAAAATTTGGAAAATTAAAAGATCAAATACCAGCACCAATTCAAACAACAAAACCCAGAAGGAAGAAGAATTAACCTAAGGAAGAATGAATGCTAAACCCCTCTTTTAAGATCACTCAATAGCGCATGTTAGCAGCAGCCACCAAATTATCCCCCTTCCAACAGCTTCTCCTCAGACCTGTTTCTGTTTTTTCACACCAAAAAACTAATTTTAACAACAAATAAACAACTTTGTTGAACATAATCTCGACAATCCGAAGAAAGCACGTGAGGAGAGAATCACCTGAAACACCCTCGATTGGATTGCCGCCCCGACTGAGAAAGCGGCGCACGTAGGAAAGGAGAAGAGTAGAGTTTTCTTGAGGAGTTATCATCTAGGGCTAGGGTTTGGGACCGTAAGATTTTGTGGAAAATATTAAAAAAAAGGAAAGAAGAAGAAACCAGGGCTGAAGGGGGCGTGTGAAGGGGGTGTGGCTGATTTGGAGAGTTGAGTGGGCTACTGGGACTTTTAATTTTAATTGGGGGGCTAAAGAACAAGCCCAAATAAAAATTTTTAAAAAAAAAATTTGAACTAAATCTCTAAATGTTTGGGGGGGGGGGGGGGGGGGGGGGGGGGGGGGGGGGGGGGGCATCTGCCCCTGCTTGTCTGTATGTCAATTTGTTAGCCGATCATGTAACAAATTTGTGAATCTCTAGATTCATTATTGATATTGTTTGTTGCATCATTATTACCTTTTTGATTGTATTATGACTAGAGAATTGCATACGATATGGAACGTTCTTTGGCAGCTTGTGATGCTATCTACAAATCATCCGTTTCCTTGAAATTCTGCATTTTGGTCCAGCACCGGTTGATCTAATTTTTTTTATTTTTGGGTTTTTTCCCACACATCCCTAACAATTATTGAAATTTCACATCAGTCCCCCCATAATATGCTAATTTCTTGTTAGTCAATCGACCAACTTCGAAAGTGATTAGTTAGGGCTTTAATTGTAACATTATAAAAATTCTGATCTATTGAACATACTTTTGAGAAAAAAATCTTAAAGGGAAGGGTCTAATTATCTTAAAATAGTCGTTCTACCATTGCGAGCTTATTCTCTTCTAGGCCATCATGTTAAAGATTTTTAAGATTGGTCCAATGAATTGGAATTTATATAATGTAGTACTTGGGTTTAAAACTGATTGCTTAGGATCATTTTTGTAATTGATCAAGGGACTAATATAGAATTTCAATATTTGTTGGGACCTGTGTGGAAAAACCCCTTTATTATATATGAATTTCAACATTAGTAAAGTCTTTAAACAAAATAAAAATATAATAATACAGCAGCTAAAGCAAGAAGTTTTATTTTATTTTATTATATTATTTATTTTTATTGAAAGGCATAAGCCTCACATTATTAAATCAAGCATTTATTGGTTCCATCACACAAAAAACAAGAGATAACAGAAGGTAAAGATGCCATGACCCATAGAAGTGCTCATCTAAACATAACTTAGATAACTAATTATTAGGGATGGCATTCGGGCTACTCGGGCCGGTCCGGGCCGGGCTTGACCGGGCTTTGACCGGTCCCGGGTCGGGCTCGTCCACTACGCGGACCGGGCTCAAGGTTGGAAACCTTAGCCTGGACCTGGCCCACGGACCCAAGTGTGGGGGCCGGGCCGGTTCGCGGGAGAATTTTTTGTGTGTAAAATATTATTAAAGATCAAGTATATGGATTTGTAATTTCATAACAATTGCAAAGAATAAAACTTCATAAATAATTGAAGTACATGAATAAATGAAGTACATGATTTAATAAATTTGAACTTCTGGAATAAAATTCATACAAATTAGTCTAATTAGATCAAATTACAAATCATGGGAATTACTTGAATTTAAAATTTGAGATGGCCTATACTTCAATCTAAGTAAATTAACTAAATGTAATCGTTCATTCATCGCTACTTGTTGATCCAGCTCTAGCTTGTGCTTCAAGTAAGTCTTGGGTCCTCTCTTCCGCTTTCATCCAATCTTCGGCGCATACTAGTATCTCCAAAATTTTGGCTGTCAATCTGTTCCTGCTCGGGCTCATTATCCTGCCACCACAATAATTGACAACGGTGTTGTTAGCAGATCTTTAACCATACGAGAAAGAATATTAAAAATTGCTTCATTACTCTTCCAAAATTGTAACACATCTTCTACATCTTCAACTGCACTTTGTGCATTATACCAATTTAACTCATTTGGTTCTTGGTTCTTGGTTTTTTTTGATTTAATAAGATTTAAAACACCAATACTAGCTTGACTCTTTCCTTTTGCTAATATGGAGGAAGAATAAGAAGAAGAAGAATCAACATTTTGTGTTTATGTTTGTGTTTGAATAGTGTTAGATGAATAAATCCTATCATAAGAATCATATAACCTAGTCAAAATATTCTCAAATTTACGAGTAAAAGCAACATGATCAAAATCTAGTATTGCATCGTGTGAGGCATAAGTGTAAAAAATTCAATTAAATTTTTTGTACCATCTAATTTAATCATAGGATTCATTACACTAGCTACACAATATAACATAGGAATTGGATGAAAATATTTCAAAAGTTTAACATATGCCGCATTAACCATATCTCCAATAAAATGGTCATTTTGCAAATCTTTAGCTGTTGTTCAATGTTGATGAGTTGATCACTTGATTGTTGTTCATTTTGATTGCTTCAAAATGTAGAGAAATTTGATCTTGATCACTTGAGATAGTGTTGATCACCAAATTGTTGTTGTTGATTGGAGAAATAGTAGAGAGAATGAGATATTTGAGTGAATTAGTAAAGATAAATGAAAGAAATGGTATGGTATTTATAGAAAAAACCATTTTTTTTTATTTTCTAAAGTACCCCCTAAAACTAGCCAGTATAAATCCGTTGGGGGGCTTTTTTGTAATTTTTTTAATTTTTTTTATTTTCTGGATTAAAAAAAATTTTGCCAACGTTCGGCCTGGACCGGTCCGAGCCCAGGCGGGCCGGTTCAGCCAGTCTCGGGCCTCGAGCGGGCCGGGCCTAACCAGGCCAACTGCCAAAATTTTGGGACCGGACCAGACCGGGTCGGAGGGGGGCCGGGTCGCGGTTAAGCCCGGATAGAAGGGGGCCGGGCCGGGTCGGGCTGGTCCCGAAATGGCCCGAACCTGATGCCATCCCTACTAATTATGTGCCGCAACATTAAACTCTTGTTCGAGAATTTACCACAACTAGTAGTGTTAATAGCGGAACTCACACACCCCAAGAAATAAATGTTTCTTAAGAACTAGTTGAACCAAGAATAAGTCACCACAATAATTGCAAGATCTCACAAGAACATAATAATATGCAAAGATAACCAATACTTCTTATTTCCCAAGAAATACAAAGATTACAAAGAGATTACAACTCTCAATCTCTCTCTCTCTCTCACATTCGAAAGACTCGGCACAATCTCCTTTTGTAGTTGAACAATGATACCGACTCATTAGTTCTCTTTAATCAGTGATACAAATCCTAGAGTCTACAACCACTTATATAAACCATCAAGTAAACCCTAAAAGATAAATACAAATATAGCTTAGTGGACCAAAAAATTGAAAGCCCAAATAAGACACAACGCCGATGTCGGTCGACCGCAACGTGTCAAGTCCACACCCAAGGCATGACTGGTCTGTTGGAAAATAATCTATGTGGGCTCACATATGTGACTAAATGTATAATTGTTATTCTAAAGTCTAACCCAAATTAAAGTGATCTAATCAAGATTAAGTAATGGGTTAAAAGCATATAATTTAAAGTGTGATATAACACGTGTAGAGACCGTAAAGTAAATTTTTTATTTTGTGATGGGCAAAATTGGAAATCAATAATTATCAATTAGGGTTATGGTCCCCTACATGTACGCATCTTCTTATTCCATCTGCCATCCCATCAACAGAATAATAGAGAGACGGCCACTCATAGAAGTGCATATCATATAGGAAGATCCAAACCCTCTGCGCAATCTCCATCAATGACTTCAGGTTAGTGCTTCCACTTTTAATGATCTTCTTTTGATTTAGCAAAGATCTATAGTTTCATGAGTTAGGATTTTATATTAAAGCACTTTTGCAACATGATTAAGATCTAGATTCATAGAAACATGTTTTAGATTGTTATTAATGTTTTATGCATGTTCTTAAGTATATATATATAATTCCAACAATTGGTATCAGAGTTTTCTTTGCTGAATTAATTGAAGAAATTTAGGGTTTCTTGTTTAAAGAATTTTAGGGCTTCTTGTTTAAAGAAACTTATGAAATTTAGGGTTCTATTTGATCTTCCTGCTTAAGAAATTTAATTGATAATAGTAATTGAATCCATTGCTTCAGATCTGGAATTAAATAAAAAATCAAAATAGTAAGTACTGACTTGTTAGGGTGGTGTACAATATATGGGTTCTAGAATGAGATGATAGGTTTGATTCGAGAACAATTTGGCATGCTTACACTTTGCCCTTGTGTTTTTGGTCATGTGGAAATGTTTCGGTATCGCTGCTGGTGAAAGGGAGTATGTTGCCTCGTAAAAATATTGGGTTTTGGGTTGGATATTGATGATCTGAAATGATATGATATAATTGTTTTGATTTTGCTGTTGCTCGAATGGTGTTTGATGATATGTCAAGCAGAGATTGTATCTTGTAGAACTACATATTTTTTTTGGAAATTGTGAAAATGAGGAGTCCATGATTTTAAAGATGCAGGAAATTTGTGCAAGACCAGATTTGATGTTAATTACAACCGGGGCTGTAATGTCTCGGTTGTTGTGTGATAAGAGGTTAGTCAATGCTTTCTTATCATTGTCGTAATCATTAAGTATAATATGAAAGTAGGTTAATCTAAAGACTAATATGGATAGCATAATGGAGATCAGCCATCTAAAGATAGAATTGCTAGATGCCTTTGATACTATATACATTGCATGGTACAGTACAAATCAGTAAGATGAATTTGATTCTCTCCGAAAACACAGTGAATCACAAGGCATGGCATGGGAAAGAAATTAGACACGGCAATTGGCTTAATTATTTTTTTTAGTATTAATTGTAGAAGGGAGAAAGTGTCCCATTGTGTGCTGCCACGTGTGTGGCAGTGGTGGGGACCACCCTTCGACTGTGCTCTCTGCCGATCTCCTGGCTGACGTCGGGGCTTCTCGAGGACATGGAATTAACGAATTATGTTTACTGTAATCAATTTATATAGTTTTGATATAGATAATTAATAAAGATTATATGGTGTTCATGTATGACTACGGCTTCATTTTCCAGAAAAGAATGAGATTCATTAATTTTCTATTCATTAATTTGTGTTGACCATTCAATTTTCTATTAATGAAAATCAAATTTCTGTTACTAAAGATATTTGTCCTATAATCGGATAAATAAAATTTAGTTAGATATTATTTTGATATTATCAAAAAAGTAGATAGATATGATTTTGTTATTATTTCAGATAAATAAACATCACATTTTCTGTTATAGTTTTGTTATCACTTTAAATTGATATTATTTATCTAAAATAAAGTAAAATTGTAAAGTTAAGGTTAAGGAAATTTTTGGGAAACAATTAAATTCAAATTTTGGTTTTTCTGATGAAGATGAATGTTTAATATTTTGAATAGTTTAATTGAAACAAAATGTTGCCAAAGTGACCTCTTTTGTGTAGATTAATTTATTCAAAATATCAAGATGATTGTGTGTTTGCAATTCATGCGTTTATTAACTGACCCAAAGGTAAGTTGATATTTGGCCGAATTTCATACACATCTGTGGTAATAAATATGTGACAATTATAAGGTATTACATGTGAACAATAAGTGAGTCCAAAGAATGACTTATTATTTGACAGGATTTATTGTCGATATTTGATTACTACAACAAGAGTACCCCTTACAGTTAATGTTACTGTCCAAAGACTTAATATTAACGTTGTGCCTGGTATCTTGAGATGGGATTAACCATTATTTGAATTTATTGTTTTATATGGATTCTCATTTGAGCTTATTTTGTTTGTTTAGTTTTTGTTCTATATTCAGCTAGTTTATCATTTGTTGCCTCAATAACTGCTAACATCAATTCTATTCCCATGCTTAATGGGACAAATTTCAAAGATTAGAAAAGGACTCTTAAGGATATGGTAAGGAGTATGATTGCTCATTCCACCATACCTAAGTCCCTCTGGGGAGAAGCATTAAAGACAGAAGCTTACATTCTCAATAGAGTACCAACTAAAGAAGCTGCAAAAATACCTTATGAGCTTTGGACAGGTCGAAAGCCTAGTCTAAAGCACTTTCATATTTGGGGATGTCCAGCTGAGACAAGGCCTTACAGGCCACATGGAAAGAAATTGGACTCCAAAACAGTGAGCAGCTACTTTATTGGTTATTCTGAACGATCTAGAGGCTATAAGTTTTATGATCCCACACTTAGGAATTTTTTTTTAAAGATAGGAACTGCAACATTTTTTGAGGAAGTTGAGATTGGGGGAAAAATAAAGTTAGGGACATTGCTTTTAAGGAGGAATTGGATTCAATTACAAACCCAATTCCTATTATCACTTTTGACAATATACAGGTTCCCACACCTATTATTGATCAAGAAGTGAATCCGGAACCTCAACAAGACAATATTGAACAACCCCCATTCAAAATAAGGTAATTGTTCCAGAATAACAAACTCAACAACCTCAAGAACCAGTGCCATTAAGGAGATCCACGAGAGAAAGGAAGAATGCTATTCCGGATGATTATATTGCATTTCTCCAAGAACATGAGGATGACAATGGAATGATGGAAGATGATCCAATCACATTTCATCAGGTCATGAAAGGTTGTAACTCTCAAAAGTGGATGAATGCCATGTATGAGAAGTATAATTCTATGCAAGACAACAAAGTTTGGGAACTTGTCCCATTACCAGAAGATGCAAAACCAATTGGTTCTAAATGGATATTTAAGACCAAGAGGGATGCAAATGGTAATGTGGAGAGGTATAAGGCACGTCTTGTAGCTAAAGACTTTCTCTCCAGCTTCATCGAAAGACTCATTTAGGACAATTATGGCAATTGTTGCTCATCTTGATCTTGAGCTACATCATATGAATGTCAAGACGATGTTTCTCAATGGCGACATTGACGAGACAATTTATATGGTGCAACCAGAAAACTTTGTGTCGGGAGATCTAAAGAATATGGTTTGCAAATTGACAAAATCCATTTATGGACTCAAGCAAGCTTCTCGTTAATGGTACCACAAGTTTCATCATATAATTATCTCATTTGGTTTTGAGATGAATATAGTTGATGATTATGTGTATCACAAGTTCAGTGGGAGTAAGCATATATTCCTAGTTCTATATGTCGATGACATATTGCTTGCCACTAATGATATAGATTTATTACGTGAAACTGAATGGTTTCTGTCCAAGCATTTTGAGATGAAGGATCTTGGGGATGCCTCTTTTGTATTAGGAATTTAGATACACCGAGATCGTTCTCGAGGTACTCTTGGATTATCACAAAAAAGGGATACATCGATAAAGTACTCAAAAGGTTTGGCATGCAAGATTTTAGACCAAGGGATACCCCTGTTGCTAAAGGAGACAAATTTAGTTTCAATCAGTGTCCTAAAAGTAACCTTGAAATTCAGGAAATACAAAAGATTCCATATACATCAGCTATTGGGAGTCTAATGTATGCTCAAGTATGTACGCGTCCGAATATTGCGTACATTGTTGGGATGTTAGGCATGTATTTAAGAAAACCTGGTATGGACCATTTGATAGCATCCAAGAGGGTCATGAGGTATCTTCAGAGAATAAAAGACTATATGCTCACATATAGGAAATCAAATCATTTGGAGGACATAAGGTATTCTAATTCTGATTTCACTAGGGTGCCAAGATAGCAAAAGATCTACATCAGGCTATATTTACCTGTTAGCTGGAGGAGCTATATCCTGGAAAAGTGTCAAACAAACACTTATATCTTCTTCCACTATGGTAGCGGAGTATGTAGCATGCTATGAGGCATCAATCATGAAATATAGCCACGGAATTTTGTCACTGGGCTGCGCATTTTGGAGAATATAAAAAGACCACTAAATTTATTGTAACAATAAGTGAGCAGTGATGTATTCCAATAACAATAAGAGTTTGACAAAGTCGAAACATATTGACATAAAGTTCATAGTTGTGAAAGAAAGAGTGCAAAGTGGACAGATGTCATAAGAGCACATTGGGACAAACTCCCTGATAGCGGATCCGCTCACAAAGGGATTACCACCCAAGGTCTTATATAAGCATACTGCTCATATGGGTGTTGTATTATTTGAGGATATCATGATTTAGTGGGAGTTTGTATTTTATTTGCATTATATATGTGTGAGACATTTATACATTTGGTTATTTTCTGATCAGAAATAAAGAATTCAGTTTTCTCACTCATTTGTCATGTTTGGTTCTGACCTCACTTAAGTTTTAAAGAGGACCAGTTGGAAATAGGAATGTATATAGATCACATTGTATGAAATTTCCATACTACACATTCACACTTGATCTATGTCGTTTGATTATGTTGATATATGTGACCATTAATGAATTTAGTTACGATAAATATAACGAAAATTGCTTTGATCCTATATTTACATGATTAATGGATGAGATTGTTTGGCTATGCTTTTGGTTATGATAGCAAAATTTTGAGCTTATAAAGTATGTACATTTATAAGGAGTAACATATGTGGCCCAAGTGGGAGATTGTTGGAAAATAATCTATGTGGGCTCACATATGTGACTAAATGTATAATTTCTATTCTAAAGTCTAACCCAAATTAAAGTGATCTAATCAAGATTAGGTAATGGGTTAAAAGCATATAATTTAAAGTGTGATATTACACGTGTAGAGATCGTAAAGTAAATTTCTTATTTTGCGATGGGCAAAATTGGAAATCAATAATTATCAATTACGGTTATAGTCCCCTATATATACGCATCTTCTTATTCCATCTGTCATCCCATCAACAGAAGAATAGAGAGACGGCCTCTCATAGAAGTGCGTATCATATAGGAAGATCCAAACTCTCTGCGCAATCTCCATCATTGGCTTCAGGTTGGTGCTTCCGCATTTAATGTTCTTCTTCTTTTGATTTAGCAAAGATCAATAGTTTCATGAGTTAGGATTTTATATTAAAGCACTTTGATTAAAATCTAGATTCATAGAAACATGTTTTAGGTTGTTATTAATATTTTATGCATGTTCTTAAGTGTATATATAAAATTCCAACACGGTCGACCGTCCCTTTAACACCTCGTACTTAAGAGTGTATATAATAATAATAATAATAATAATAATAATAATAATAATAATAATAATAATAATAATAATAATAATAATAATAATAATAATAATAATAGTTAAGTAGTTGGGTCTATAGATTAGTCAACGGGCTTGTTGTATGGATTATTGTGGGCCATGAAGGATTGTTAGGCTGTGTGTGTGCTGGTTGGGCCTTGGTCTCACGTGTGATGCTTGGGAGTGGGATTGTGGGGTAATCCCACATCGGCTAGTATAGGAGATGAGTAGAGTTTAAATAATTAGGCCAATGAGCAAGGGTACCAATAAGCTATAATACCTTTTCTGAGACAAGCCTGTGGTGGGTTGTTGTTAGGACCTATTTTTCGCATGTGTACACAGCTGAGCCGGGCTCGGTGTTAAGGTTATATACTGAAAGCATCACTTTTGTATTAACTTTATTTCCTTATTTTTTTGAATGAGAATCATATGGGCATATGTTTGCATATTGTGTTTATTATAATATTAATGCAAGTATCTGATATTCTATAAGGTTGATAATATGGTGTGAGGTGACACACAGAAGATCATATTATCAGTTTCCTATGGAATATATAAATAGTTCACAACCTAGACGGACTTGGATAATCCATTGGAAAGGTTGTAGTGTATTCTGGTATTAGTCTATCTTGACTATAGGTTTACACTAGTACACTTTGTGTGTATTGAACAGGACCACTTGAGGTTGTTCTCTTTGTACTGACTATAAAAGAGAACAAACACCTCCGTTATTATGGATTCTTATGCTCTTAATCCAGATATAATAACAGACATGTATATGCAGTGTGCATTACTTTGACTCATAAAAGAGTGAGATTCATTATGGATCAACAATCTCTATGAATTGGGTAATAGCATTGTATGTATGATGGGCTGTTGATTGTAAAAGGAATCCATGTCCCGATACGTCGGGTTGATGATATCCCCTTAAGGAGCTCATAAGGATTGTCATGTAAACCCTGCAGGTGGATTACATCCGACATGACAAATAAAGTTGAGTGGTACTACTTAAGGATAAAAGATGTTGATCAATATAGTTGTCAGTAACTTAATTTGATCGACGGACATTCGATATCTTAACGTGGGGAGCTCAATGAGCATATAATAAAAGGAGCCCACAAATATAATTTGGGATTAGGAACGTAGTGCAACAATAGCTCCTTAGTGGACCGAGCTATTGTTAATGGGCCTGGGTTATGTGTTCGGGCTGAACACGGGATACCCAGATTCGTTAGGAGACCTAACCCTAATTTCTCCTCATGGTCCCTGCCGTAGCCTTATATATATCCTCAATTTCTCTGGCCGTCATTGACAATCTGAAATATAAGATTTTTTCTCAAAACTCGTGATTCACGTAAGGAGAGAAAGAGAGGTCAGCCAAGGAGAAGAAAAGTTGGGAGATCGTCGCCCACACGACGTCCAACCCGAGGAAGGAATACGTGCAGAAGATCTTGGGGTCGCTGTCGTCTTCTTCTCATCGCAGGTATAATTCGTGAACCCTAGATTCCGCTATATAGGGTTAGATCACGTATTTAATCTGTTAAATTTTTTAACAATCGATACGCACACCAATCCGTAGTCTTGGGAATCATCTCAGTTCCATCACTCGGGAAATTATAAATGGGGTATAGGAGCCGACTTTCGACACCGATGTGATTCCATAATGGTTGCAAGGCAAGTACGGATGACATAGAACTAACATCCATGTGTGGGTCACATCGACTAGATTGCCTACGACACGTCTTCAGAACGATACAACATATGAATATGGTAAAAAATTATTATAAATTGGGTTATAAAAGTCCAAGAGAGAGGGAGAAATAAATAAATAAATGAATTGTTTGGGGGGGGGGATTTGAATTTGAGTTTTGCGGGGAATTTTTTGGGAAAAAAATGTGTTTTGTGAGGTTAGATCTGGGTCTTTGATTTTGGAGGGATTGAAGAAGAGCCACTTGATAGCTTTCTTTGTGTTTTATTATATAGTAGATATTTAGAGGTAATTGATTAGTGTAGTTGGACTTTAGAGAGGGTAACAAGATGATTTAAGCACGATGGTTAATTGAAGACCTAAGAGCATCTGTAGTCGTTGTGAGCAAATTTTTGGGTATTTGGCAAATGGAAATAGAAAATTTGAGTCGGCGTTATAGTCGTCGAAAGTTAAAATTTGGTCACACGAAAGATTATCTGCCGTCTCAAAAATTTTATAGAAAAAAATGAAATTTTATTTTTTTTGCTTGAAATGAAGCACAAAAGGACAAAAAACAGGACAAAAGCGAGGGACGGTAGATATCTACCGTCCGAACACTTTTGTCTTATGCAAAATTGTTAGGGACGGTAGATTATCTACCGTCCGACACTATTTTTTTTTTTTTTTAATTTTTTGGGACGACACTTTATCTTTCGTCCAAATACTTTTTTGTATGCGATTGTCTAGAGACGGTAAATAATTTATCGTTCGATAAAAAAAAATAAGCGACGAAAGATAATCTTTCGTCCGATCGAAGGGACGGTAAATAATCTTTCGTCAGCTATATTTTGGCAATTGCCATTTCGATTGCCAAATATAGCCGACTACTGTAGCGACAAAACCCAAATTTTGGGTAAATGGCCAACGACTACAACGCTTTTTTTCCTCTAAATTTTGAAAAAAATGGATAAATGGCAAACGACTACAGATGCTCTAATGAACGAATATGCTAGTCAGCATTTCATATACGACACATAGACACAGCTGGTGATTTCCACACCGCAAAATCTCGTGACAAGCATTATTGATATATCACTGTCGTCCAAATTTATTAAGGATCGATTTTCTATGACAGAGATAGCCATTGAACACTAGCCACCACAAAAATCTATCAATAGTTCTCAATAATCTCTATCATTTATGATGATCATGATAATTGTAGCCAGAAAAGGTTTCAGAGGAGCTACTATTCGAATAACTACGTAAGACTACTGTTCAAGTCACAACCTCAACGCTAACACCTGTCACTTAACATGAACACCATCTCCCTCCTCAAATCGTATCTACGAACTACGTCAAAACTAAACAAAAGAACTCAAAATACGACATATGCAGTATAAAAAAACAATGTGTTCGGTCGGTGTACTAAGTTGTACAAGATGTTAGAGCATCCACAGTTGTTTGTTAAATTTTTATAGGGCAAAAGCCAAAGTACCCTGACAGCATTTGGCATAAGTACATGTTGCTGCTTATTTCGGTGTAGGAGCAAACAGATAGTGAGTTAATAATGGAAACTACTAAAAGTCAAACATGTGTCTTGGCCGTTAAAAGTGGTTAGAGCTCCTGAGATTGAATCGGGATCGTTGATTGACCTCCTATGATCTGAAATCGACGGTTGTTGATGCGGCCGATGGACCTGCAAAACGTCTGAAATACCGGGGGTGGCCCCCGGCGACAGACCCTCCGACACTCAAGTCAGAACCAGAAAGAGAGATAGTGTGAGTAAAAATTGGTGAATTGTTGATTACCTGGAGACTGAGGAGGGGGAGGAGTATTTATAGGCCTGGAAGACATTCTAGAAGCCTAATCGTGACCGTCGGTTCTTTCATGTCTCCCCCCTTGAAGAGATAAGATATCCCTATGAGAGGATAAGAGATTTGACTCCTAGCCTATATGGGCTGGGTGTCCCTCTTAGTGGACCTAGTCTGTCACTTTTTATGGGCTTGAGAGAAGCTCATGTCCTGGAGTGGGCCCAGACCTGTAAAATAAGCATGTGATGGCTAATATGCCTGTAGACGCTTTGAGATCCGTGTAGGGATCGTACGGCTCTGATTTGCTGCGATTTTTACCATCATCATAAGCCCCCCACTCCGGGAAGGTGATTTTCATGGCTTTCGGGAAGTAGTATGTCTTATTTTTAGAATCTGGCGAATAATCTTAGCAGTCGGAGTGTTCATAGATACCTGGAGCCGAACTGTGGCTTCTGGAGGCAGTAAATGTATTCCTGGGTTTTTCCATATTTTTTCGGATTTTTCCGAATTTTCTGAAATTTTTGTGGAATTCTCTGAGAATTTCTCCACAGTTCTTTGGATTTCTCCGAATTTTATGGAATGCTCTACAATTTCAAAATCACTCTTTCGAATTTTACAATTAATAAATTCAGTTTTAATTATTTTTTTGGATTTTTAAATTATTTTTCCGAATTAAAATAATTATTTTTGAATTTTTGATTTTAAAAATATTTTCTGGAGTCATGAAGTGTATAACCGACTGGCTTGAGTCGGTCTTGGGAGAGCTTTAAAGCCTGAAATGTGACCATGAAGAGGATGTTTACCGAGCTGCCATTGTCCACTAGGATGCGGCATACCTCATGATTTAGTATGCGAAGGCTTATGACCAATGCGTCGCAATGAGGTGTTTGGACGCCTTCTAAGTCCTTGTCGGAGAAAGATGTCAGGACCCCAGTGTGTTTGGCAGGCAAAGTGTTATCTATGAAGTTGACTTTACCGATGAAAGCTTTGCGGTAGGAGTTGGAATCTCCCCTATCGGGTCTTCATGAATGGAATGGAGGACGGTCATGTGTTTAGAGTCTTGCGACTTGCATGGTCTCTGCTGATGCTTATCAGCCCCCCGGACGGAGAATTTTCGGCGTCGTTGTCTTTCTAAACGAAGTTGGAGAGATAGCCCCTGCGAACCAGGGCTTCGAGTTCTTCATTATGGGCTCGACAGTCGTAAGTAGTGTGTCCTTGATCTCTGTGAAATGTGCACCACTTATTTTTGTCTCTTCTTCTGCTAGACGTTGACATCGTGGGGGGGGGAGACGGATTATTCTGTCCTTCTCCACTTTCATGAGGATGTCTGATACACTTGCATTGAGAGGAGTGAATTTGTCGAAGCGTGATTTTAGAGTTGGACGGCGTGAACTTGCACCGTTTTTCTGAAACATCCTGAGTTCTTCCTCGCTCGTGTTCTTCCGTTTGTTCTCGGAAGATGAATCATTCTTGCCTTGAGGATAGAGAGTTTCCTCGACCCTAATATACTTGTCACTCCTTTTCAGGAGCACAATGAAAATCTTGGGTGACTTTTTGGCGAGGGAGGCTTTCAAGTCTTTGTCAGTGACGTTGTGGCGAAAAGCTGTAGTTGCGACTGAAGTGTTCAAGGCAGAAATTAGCCTTGCTTCAGTAGTAACATGCTTGACGAAGTCTTGCGGCGAAAGAGCTGCAGTTGCGACTGAAGTGTTCAAGGTGTAAATTGACCTTGCTTCAGTTGTAAAATGCTTGACGAAGTCTTGCGGCAAAAGAGCTGCAGTTGCGACTGAAGTGTTCAAGGCATAAATTGACCTTGCTTCAGTTGTAAAATGCTTGACGAAGTCCTTTAGTAGTTCTCCATCTTTTTGCTTCAGTTCTAGTAGGGCGACACTGGTATTTCCAACTCTCTGACTAGTAACGAAGTGTGGAACGAAGAGTTTCTGGAGCTGATCGAAAGAAAATATGTATTCAGGTTTCAGACATGAGAACCATTCCCTGGCTGATCATTTCAGTGTAGCGGGAAATGTCCAACACATGAGTGCATCAGTGGCGTTATAGAACATCATGAGTATTTTAAAACTCTCGATGTGGTCCGTTAGGTCTGATTCCCCGTTGTAGGATTCGAATCGAGGAGCTTTGAAGTTCCTTGGAACGGGTGCATCGAGGATGGTTTTGCTGAAGGAACATTGATTTGGGCGGTAGGCCCTACTGAACCAGTTTCTCACATTCTTCATATGTTCTAGGCAATCTTCTACTTCTTGGATACAGCGAAGGACTTGGTCGTCCTTCTTCTGTAATACCACGATTTTCCTAATATATATGAAGGTTATTTATTTTCATAGATGGTATGCACGTGTAATATTTTTGATTATTATTTTCAACATAATGAATAAGATCATTGTTTTATAAACATTTTCCCCTAAGCCCAAAGGTTAATTTACATATTTTCTACAAGATAATTATTTTGGCCCAACTAATTTTAGCCCATGAATTTAATTATATTTTTACAACTTGTTTGTGTAGCATCTTGTCTCTTTTTTTTACCGGGTATTTTGATGTACAATTATGTGGTGTGGTTTGTGTGTACACGTGCACTCAATGTACACGTGCACAATGCACAAAGCATGGCCGGATGGGAGAGTAGTGGAGATGAGATGTGGGTAGTTTTTTAAGGAGTGGGTAGTTCCATAACCCCCTTATCAATCTTAGCCCTTGATCATCCAACTCCCTAATGCATCCTAACCCTCCATTCCACCTATAATCTAGTATAAATACCCCCCTCCTATTCTCTATTTCTTTTACACTAGATTAATATTTTTAAGAGAGGTATTTGTGAGTGTGGGTGTGCTTTGCTGTGGAGGCCGGAGAATAGCATTCTGAAGGATCGGTGTGGAGCAAAGGAGCAAGGTGCAAGGAGCAAGAAGGCGTTCACTATATTGCGGAGCTTTTGCGGGATTTCGATTATTTCTTCATATAAGGTGGGTGTTTCTCAGGACTTCTAATGTAGGAATTATGCCATGATTGTTATGATTGCTACCATGTTACAAAAAGTAAATTGGATGTATTAGAAATTGCTTGAACATGCTGTTGATAATGAGAGCGGAAGTGTCGGTACAGTCGACTGTCATATGAACCAGTCGACTGGTACGAGACAATTAATTTATGATGTGGTGATAAACATGTATGCAAATAGACATAATGGTGTGATTACTAAGTTGTAATTTCCCTATGACACAAATGATGGAGGGAAGGTAAATGAATGAAAAGAGCTAGCGGTGACTAATAACTTAAGAACTGTCGGAACAGTCGACTGACACTGTGTTCAGCCGACTGGTACCGTACTTCAAGTATGACTACTTGGAAATTCCAGGAAATAAGATATTCCATTGTGTTGACCTGGTGTAATGACTTGAGATTTGTATCTTTATCTTCGTAAGGAAGTTAGGGATAAGTGTGAATGCATGTTTAAGAAATCTTTTCCTTGAGGAAGAGATAACATTCGTAACTTGAAGTTTCGTGGTTGTGAGATTACTGAACAAAAAGAAATACTGCTTATGAAACATGAATTTATGTATATTATAAATTGATATCATGATGCAAGTACATGTAAGAACTGTAGATAGTCTCTTAATCTGAAAGGTGGATCTGATCAGTCGACCGAATGCGTGTAGCAAGTCGACTGAGCTGGACTTAGAATTGTGCTGTTGAAAATCCCAGGACAGACGACTGGTGGATGAACAGTCGACTGTCATGTGGATGACACTGTGAACATGAAAAGTTGCGGGACAGGCGACTGGTTGTGTACAGCAGTCGACTATCCCGAGCATTTATGATGAACCTGTATTTGACTGTATGAGTCGACTGGTATTCTTCCAAGTCGACTGTACAGATTGAACTTTGGTATGTATGAGATTTCATTTTATTTATTGCTGTTGGAAGTTGTGAATTTTATGATTGAAGTCTGTGGACTCTTTTCATGGCTGTGTGGATTATGTAAAATGAATCATAGATGAGAATTGAGAATTAAATGAATATAAAAGGCTAAGATCATGATGAGAAAGTCTGTGAGACTCTAAATGAATGATGAGCTGAAAGTGCTCAATTGGAAGTTGTGAATTGTAAATTGAAACCAAGAGTAGCTAAGTCTCCCCCGGCAGTGAAATGAATGAAATGAAATGATATTGAAAAGAAGGCCAAGGTTGGTCGTGTGTAAATGAAATGGTAAGTCCGGATTGGTGGAGAGGCTAACTCTAGAGCTTTGATTTTATTCATGATTCTAATAAAATTTAATACATAGTGTGGAGGTGATGAAAGTGAGAGAAAAACATAAGTATGAGAACTAGGGTTTACGGTGCGGGTGTGTGAGCCGCAGAATGCATGCTTGATGAGTCAAGACATGGCGCGGGCACAACTCAGAATGATCGGACCTTAGTCATGCTCATGGGATGTTTTGGTGACTGCAAGAGGATTGTGTTCAGGGAGGAGGCTGAATTGTCGCAGAATGCATGCTTGATGAGTCAAGTCATGGCGCGAAATTCTACTCCAGGGGCCAGGATACATGCTTGTACTCATAGAATCGTCTAAGATACTCACCGTAATTACAGAAGTAGAGTAAGTCATGGTGAGGGATTGAACCCTACAAAAATGAAGAACGGTTAAGAGGCTTGCCCTCGGACCTATGTAGTATGGGATGCATAGAATCCGAACAAGTGCGCATTAGTGTCATGTGAATTAAATAATTGCATTAAGGATTAAGTGCACAATCACGACACGACATCATTAAGAGTTCCCTTTTGATTTGCATGCTTATATTGAACAAGTTTGTGATTTGTTAAGAAATGAGATTCATTATACTGTTTCTGGCATAGAGAGGATGACCATGTATAATTATCGTCGGTTGAATAAACTGACGTACCCACAGTTTGTATGCCGGTAATTACATGTAAAGAGGAATGGATGCATAAAGATCTTATCATACTGTTGTTTATTTATGTAAATGTTGTATATTTTGCTTCCGCTGTATAAATGTAAATGTAATATGATGTAAACTCTGATGTAAGATGAGAAGTTTTAATTTCCTTGTAAAATTGTACTCAAAGAAAGTGAAAAGATCCTGTAGAACATCTCGAATTCAGTGATTTGGGATTCGGGGCGTTACATCTTCTGGGAACTAGTTGAAGCATTTTGGACTGAGATGCGGTCATTAGGAGGATGTTGTTCAGGACGGTTTTGTCAGGAGCCCCCCGGTGCCTCTTCGTTGGAAGGAGCATGATTAGGCGGTCGGGTGACTGTTGAGGAGGAATCTGATCTTCCATTGGAGGAGCTGGTTGACGAAGAGAGGTAGTGCAACGGCTGGAGGCCACCCCTTTACCTCTTAGTCTTTGTGGCAGGGCGATAAGTCTTACTTTTATAGTTTCCCACAGACGGTGCCAATCTGTTCTTGCTTATTTCGGTGTGGGAGCAAACAGATAGTGAGTTAATAATGGATGGAAACTACTAAAAGTCAAACCTGTGCCTTGGCCGTTAAAAGAGGTTAGAGCTCCTAAGATTGAATCTGGATCGTTGATTGACCTCCCCTGATATGAAATCGACGGTTGTTGATGCGGCCGATGGACCTGCAAAATGTCTGAAACACCGGGGGGTGGCCCCTGGCGACAGACCCTCCGACGCTCAAGTCAGAACCAGAAAGACAGATAGTGAGAGTAAAAATTGGTGAATTATTGATTACCTGGAGACTGGGGAGGGGAGGAGTATTTATAAGCCTGAGAGACATTCTAGAAGCCGAATCGTGACCGTCAGATCTTTCATGTCTCCCCCCTGAAGAGATAAGATATCCCTGTGAAAGGATAAGAGATTTGACTCCTAGCCTACATAGGCTGGGTGTCACTCTTAGTGGACCTAGTCTGTCACTTTTTATGGGCTTGAGCGAAGCCCATGTCTTGGAGTGGGCCCAGGCCTGTAAAATAGGCATGTGATGGCTAATCTGCCTGTCGACGCTTTGAGATTCATGTAGGGATCGTACGACTCTGATCTGCTGCGATTTTTACCATCATCAGTACAATATGTCCACATAACGTTTGAAAAAGTATGCTAAACTCATTTCACCGTTAACTTAACCTCATCCGTTAAGTTATAATTATTAAATTACATTTTTACCCTTACCCTTTCATAATCAAATCTCATCTTTTTTTCTTCTTTTTCTTCATTCCTTTTTTTTCTTTCATTTTTCTCTATTTCATCCCTTTCTTCATTCTTTTTTTTCTTTCCGAAATTAATGTTGGTTGCGATATTTTGCAATATTTCCCGGTGAGAATTAAACCGAAATTTCAGTTTCATTGTGTTTTTTTTAGATTTGTACCCCAAAAAAATCCAGGTTGATAATTTTTCCGTGTTGATAATTTTTTCCTGAAATGATGCCACATTCTAATCTTGGAAACAATAACTTCTGGCTTGAATTCGTGTGTTTTACTTTTATTGTCTTTACTAAGAAAAATGTTTGCTTCATATTGATCTATTGAGAGAGAGAGAGAGTGAGAGAGAGAGAGAGGTTCGGGAAAGGAGCTGAGAGAGAGGGAGAGACAGTGAGAACAGAGAGATAGGGGGGAGGGGGGAGGGAAAGGAGCTGAGAGAGAGATATAAAGGGAGAGACAGTGAGAACAGAGAGAGGGGGGGGGAGGGGTTCGGGAAGGGAGGAGAGAGAGAGAGAGAGAGAGAGAGAGAGAGAGAGAGAGAGAGAGAGAGATGATAAATCCAATAATATCCACATTTAAGAGCAATATCTGAATGCAATTAGACAGTTAAACTCTCTATATGTGGTAATTTACTCTTCTTTTCTCTTTTCCATAGGAAACAACCTACAAACAACTAAACGAAGAATATTCAAGATGTACTCAAGACTGTGAGGATGATACACTGGAATGAAGAGCCTAAGTTTGCATCAAAGCATTTGATAGAAGCTGCAGAATACAGTCGACTGGTCCCTCAATAACAGTCGACTGAACAGAGGAGGTTGAGTTTTTAAAGCTTCGCAGTACAGTCGACTTACTCTAAAAGACAGTCGACTTGACTGACTAGATTTGAATCTCCAGAGTTCGCGGTACAGTCGACTTACTCTAACACCAGTTGACTGAACTGGCTTTCAGCGGGAGATAAGAGATAAGAACAGTTGAGACTCACCTTCATCCAAATACGCAAACAAATCAGATTGAGTTATCCAAATCAAGGTTAGCTGCAAATAACAACTTTCCAACAATCAAGTTAGAGACCCGGGTTTGGCAAGTATCAAGATTTGACTCAATCCATATCCGATGGGTGAGAAGATAGAATGTTGGAACTTGAGATCTGTAGATGGGGGCAAAAGAAACTATAAAAAGCATGGAATACGCAGTTTAGAAGACATCTCTTGATATCTGGATAGTAAGAATCGGATCGGAAGAGGAGAGAAGGAATCAACGAAGGAAGATCAAGTACAATCAAACAAGGAGGAAACCGAGCATCACTGGAGGAAGAGAGCAAGTCGACTTAGAAGCAGATCAATTCGACTTCAAGGCTGAACATCATAAAAATTAGTGTTACTTCTTTTCTCTCCAGTGTTTGTTTTTATTGTTAGAATCATGTATTCAAAACTGTTAGTCAATAAAAGTTGTATTATGTGCAACTAATTTCACTGTTGGGCTGATTGAAACCGTAGTCATGTAATGTTTATAATCTTCTAAAACACTACTTTTATCACTTATTGATTAAACCTGGTTGTCTTGATCAAATTTATAATATGAAGCAACAATTGTTAGAAAGTTCTTAGGAACAGTCGACTGAGAGCTAGCAACAGTCGACTGATCTGAATAACCTTACTTTATTAAGTTTGCTTATTATAAAACTGACTCTGTTATATGAGTATAGAGATGATCCATATCTTGTGCTCATAACTTGTAACACAGGAATCATTTAGGTTCTTGGTTTAATCAACTTGGAGGATCTAGATTTGATACCAATTTCTAGAACTTTGAGTGGTTGTTAATTTCCATCGTTCCTATGCTTTCTTCAAGTGCAACTTAGTAGATACCATGCTAAATACTTAAGGAAAGAAACGAATTAGAGTAGATACCATGCCTAATTCTTGGCCTAGGGAAATCTTAACTTTAAGGAGTAGATACCATGCCCTTAAATGAACAAACATGAGTGATCAGAGTAGTGTAGATGTTAATTTAGTATTCGTGACTATAGGTGGAAATCACGCCCAACTACTTTAATAGATATTTTGTGATTCAAATTGTGATTCTACTTGATCTAGATTTTAATCTCTTCATTTCCTTTCAAATAGACTTTTAGAACAAAACTTTATGATTTGTATTTCTGTTTTATTGATTAGTGAGTTAATTACTACAATCTCTGTGGGATCGACCCTTGCTTTTCACTACGCTTCTATAAACGATTCGTACACTTGCGAGGTTTTAATTTGTGTCTAGTTTATCTATTTATTTAGATAGCTGAGACAACAACAAGTTTTTGGCGCCATTACCGGGGATTGTTTAGTATTTTAACTTACAAATCAATAAAAAATCTTTTTCTTTTTTTTTCTTTCTTTTCTTTTATTATATTTTCTTCTAGGTTACACTCTGCACAGACAGATTCAGATCAGTCGACTGTCATCGAGGTACAAGTCAACTGTACCGCAAACCTTTCCAAAAGCAACAATGGGCGAGGAAGTACCAAATCGAGTACCAATGCAAGACAAATTCACTCCGAAGAATATTGAGCAACCTTCTTGCATAGCTTATCAACCTAGTGTCACAGGGAATATGCACCTATCACCTCAATTACTCAGCATGGTTCCCCACTTTAGGGGCAAACTAGACGAGGATCCTCATCTACATTTGCAAGATTTCTTTTTTACAGAACACAAAGCGTCCAAGGGCTTACCCCTGAACAAATCAGGTTAGTTTTGTTTCCATTCTCATTAAAACTTAATGCTAAACTGTGGTATAATTCTTTGAAACCAGGATCAATTCAGTCATGGGAGCAATTGGCTACAAAGTTCTTGAAGGAATTCATTCCAGCTCAGAAAACCAAACAACTAAAAAGGGAAATTCAACTCTTCCAACAAAAAGATGGCGATTTATTCTTCGAGGCATGGAAGGACTTTAAGAACAAGTTTCTCAAGTGTCCTACGCACAACATGCCTAAGGATGATCAGGTACAAGCATTTTATGAGGGTTTAAATGACACTAACAAAGCAATTGTAGATTCAACTTGCAATGGAATCTTGATGAGGAAGAGTAGTGAGGAGGCCATCGAGCTATTTGAAGAACTCAGCGAGAACTCACAACAATTCTCAACAAGGGGAAGGGGCCTTTCGAAAAAATAGGGAGTTTACGAAATTTCTAGTAATAATAACATGCAACTAGAAATGGTAACCATGAACAAAAAAACTGATATGCTTGTTAATGCAATTTCGACGTTGGGTGGCGTAAAGACCAAACAAAAGAAATTGGTGCAATTTATTCTCATTCTGATCATACAACTAATACATGTCCAATGTCTTCTTTCACAGATCAGGAGCACGCAAACTACGTCGGATAGGGAGTGTTTCCACCAAAGAACAACCCCTTCTCGAACACGTACAACCCAGGGTGGAGAAACCATCCAAATTTCTCATGGAATAATAATCAAAACAATCAAGGCACTCAAATCGCACAAGGGCATACGCGGAACATCCAGATCGGGAATGGGTTTGATCGGCCAGTACAAGAACAGAAGAAGTTGGATTTCGAATCCACCGTTCTTCAATTGCTCCAACAGCAACATCGAACAAGCAACCAACAGGGCAGGCCATTCAGAAATTAGAGACACAAATTGGTCAAATTGCTAAGGAGTTAAGTGAAAGAAAGGCAGGAGAACTCCCTTCACAAACTATACCAAACCCTAGAGGCCAAGAACAGCTCAAATTGGTGACAACACTAAGAAGTGGTAAGGTAATTGACAGCAAGGTTGGAACACACGCAGACGAATCAGACAAAATCAGGGACATCAAAATCTTTGGGTTCCAACAAGGTAAGTGACAAAGAAGGGGCAGTATTGCCACCATTCCCTCAAAGGTTAGTCAAGCAAAAGAAAGAACAACATTTATTTGATATCTTTGAAACTCTCAGGAAGGTAGAAATCAATATTCCCCTACTTGATGCTATTAAACAAATTCCTTCTTATGCCAAATTTTTGAAAGAATGTTGTACTCACAAGAAAATATTTCAGGTTAGGAAGGATGTGGCTCTAACAGAAGAAGTGAGTGCGGTATTGTTGAGGAAACTACCTCCTAAATTGAAGGATCCAGGTAGTTTTACCATTCCTTACAGGGTTGGTGAACATTTCTTTGAAAAGGCACTGTAAGATTTGGGGGCAAGCATCAATCTTCTTCCATACTCTGTTTACGAAGAACTAGGATTGGGGGAACTCAAACCGACATCAATCACTTTGCAATTGGCTGATCATAGCATCAAAAGACCTAGAGGTATTTTGGAAGATGTCTTAATTCAAGTAAATGATTTCATTTTGCCTGCAGATTTTGTTGTTTTGGATATGGAAGACTCTTCATTGCTATCTTCTTTACCTATCATCTTAGGTAGACCCTTTATGAGTACTGCTGATATGAAAATTTGTGTTAAAAAGGGCACTATAAGTATGAAAATAAATGGCGAAAAGATTGAGTTGAAAATGCACTAAAATTACCACATGATGATCATGAATGTTATAATATTGATGTGGTTCAGGAGATTGTTGACCAAACATTTCAGGTACATAGTGTCGATCCATTACAAGCCACAATTACACACTCTCTAACACTATCTCAAGTTGAACAGGAATATGATGATTGGAGGATTGCAGAGACAGTACATTTCCTTGAAAATCCAAAATCATATTCAGGTAAGTTTGCACCTGTGTTTGAAAATCTTGTGTCTAATAATACTTTTGTTTCTTCTGTTACCAGGATACCAGACGTGGAACTAATGCCGCTACCGGAACACTTGAAGTATGCATATTTGGGGGAAAACCAGACGTTACCTGTGATAGTCGCTGCAAAATTGAGCAAGCAGGAAGAAGAGAAGCTGCAGAGAGTCTTGCGAGAACACAAGGGTGCATTAAGGTGGACCATTGCAGATCGGCTTATGTCAAGATGGTACGGTCCGTACGTTGTTACAAAGGTTTTTCCACATGGAGCGTTGGAGGTTCATAGCAAAGAGAAAAATCAAACTTTCAAGGTGAATGGGCATAGGGGGAAACCTTATAATAAGATGAGTTTTGAGCCGCGAAAGGAAGATATAACTCTTCCAACTATTCATCACATTACCTAAACTCGTCAAGTCTAGCTGAAGATAAGAAACGCAGCGCTTATTGGGAGGCAACCCAATTTTCAAGGAAGTACTTACACTTTCTCTTTATTTCTCTTTATTCATTTCTTTATTGATTTCTTTATTAATTTTCTTTCCTTCAAACCTGATGGTGACACATGCCTATTTTAAGTGTTTGTGCAAACATTGAGGACAATGTTCCATCTAAGTTTGGGGGTATTTATTCACATTTGGAGTCATTTGATTTTGACCATTCCAACATTTAATGATTTGAGCTCAGTTACTATAGGTAGAGAGTGGAGAATAAGTATTAAGTGTGGTCTTTATCTTTAAAAATATTAATAACTTATCATATGGATCATACTTGAAACTTTTATCTGGTCATGTCAATTCGACGAATTTTGAAAGAGAATAGCAAGTTCAATTATGAGTAAACTTAAATACACAAATTGTGAGTTTTGAGCCTTATATATATATATATATATATATATTTTTTGAGAGTCATACACTTGAAGATCTCAGTTGACTGCATGTATCTTGAGATGAACTAGAACTTGTTCTTACTACTCTTCGAAACTTATTTTGGTTTTGCATAAAACTTGGAAATGATTAAGGCACCTAAGATTCTATCACCCAAGACAAATAGCCTACCCAACATCAATTATTCACTAGTTGCTCCTTTGAAGCCTATAAAAGCTTTCTTTTTGTAAGACACATCATCCTTAACCATGCCTAGATGAATAGGTTACCTTACCTATATCTATTGAGTTAGTAGAGCAAGAATTGTAGAAGAGATGTGGTATGTCAAGTTGAAGGGGATGAAAATATAAAAAAGTTGGAGGATTGGTCATAAGAAAAAAATGAAAAGTGTTCATCAAATAAATGAAAATTGCTATGAGTTGTGGGTGGTCAGAAGGTGTTGGTAGAAATAAAGTATAGGCCTGTGATATATGGCCTCATACTTTTATCCCAAAAAAATAAAAAATAAAAATAAAATAATATATATATATATATATATATAGAAAAGTGAGCCTCATATAGAGTATGAGGAAATTTTCCTCATACAAAGTGATTATACTCACTTTGTGGGGCCATTATGGAAGATCCACTCCGTCCATCATGTTTATCATGCTAATGGATGTATGTATAGAAAAAATCAAGTGGTTTGGAGGTCATTCACCCATGCATCATGTGGTTGAAAGATGAACGATTTCAACAGTAATATAAATCGAACCACAAATTCGACCCACATGATGCATAGGTGAATGACCTCGAAACAACTTGATTTTTTTTACACTTAAATCTATTAGCATGATAAACATGATGGACGGGGTGGATCTTCTATAATGGCCCTACCAAGTGAGTATAATGACTTTGTATGAGGAAAATTTCCTCATACAAATATGAGGCTCACATTACTCATATATATATATATATATATATATATATATATATATATATATATATATATATATCTTAGAACAATGCAAGTTGCTCTACTAATTCTTTAGAAATTTTGTATTCCTTTTTCCTTCAATTGTTTAAACCCTCACCCATGGCCCCATTACAACCTATATAAGACCTTTTGATCCAAGTAGTGTGCAAATCAATGGTGTGAAGATGTAGTAGCAAGATCAAGCATATGGTTTCATCCAAGTAATGAATATTTGTCACGAGATCTAATTTGAAATTCCCATGTTAATGAGAACTATATTTTTTGGGGAGTGTATGCCATGGTGAGATGTTGGAGTTGAAATATAGTTGAGCTTGCTAACCTTAATCATGATTATGTTGCATAGGCATTGGCCACACTACAATTTGATATTCAAGTTGAGTATTCTTGTGAATAAGTGATTAACATTTGAATTAAAACTTCTTAGACCTATCTTAATGCTTGTTCTAACCTTGACACCAAAAGTAGCAAGTTCTCTGAGGTAAATGTTGGAAGGGTCAAGTTGTTCAAGCGATGCTTGCAGTTCTATTTTGCTTGAGGACAAGCAAAAGCTAAGTTTGGGGGTATTTGATAAATCCAATAATATCCACAATTAGGAGCAATATCTGAATGCAATTAGACAGTTAAACTCTCTATATGTGGTAATTTACTCTTCTTTTCTCTTTTCCATAGGAAACATCCTAAAAGCAACTAAACGAAGCAGATTCAAGATTTACTCAAGACTGTGAGGATGATACACTGGAATGAAGAGCCTAAGTTTGCATCAAAGCATTTGATAGGAGCTGCAGAATACAGTCGACTGGTCCCTCAATAACAGTCGACTGAACAGAGGATGTTGAGTTTTCAAAGCTTCGCAGTACAATCGACTTACTCCAAAAGACAGTCGACTTGACTGACTAGATTTGAATCTCCAGAGTTCGCGGTACAGTCGACTTACTCTAACACCAGTTGACTGAACTGGCTTTCAGTGGAAGATAAGAGATAAGAACAGTTGAGACTCACCTCATCCAAACACGCAAACAAATCAGATTGAGTTATCCAAATCAAGGTTAGCTGCAAATAACAACTTTCCAACAATCATGTTAGAGACCCGGGTTTGGCAAGTATCAAGATTTGACTCAATCCATATCCGATGGGTGAGAAGATAGAATGTTGGAACTTGAGATCTGTAGATGGGGGCAAAAGAAAATATAAAAATGCTGGAATACGCAGTTTAGAAGACATCTCTTGATATCTGGATAGTAAGAATCGGATCGGAAGAGGAGAGAAGGAATCAACGAAGGAAGATCAAGTACAATCAAACAAGGAGGAAACCGAGCATCACTGGAAGAAGAGAGCAAGTCGACTTAGAAGCAGATCAAGTCGACTTCAAGGCTGAACATCATAAAAATCAGTGTTACTTCTTTTCTCTCCAGTTTTTGTTTTTATTGTTAGAATCATGTATTCAAAACTGTTAGTCAATAAAAGTTGTATTATGTGCAACTAATTTCACTGTTGGGCTGATTGAAACCGTAGTCATGTAATGTTTATAATCTTCCAAAACACTACTTTTATCACTTATTGATTAAACCTGGTTGTCTTGATCAAATTTATAATATGAAGCAACAATTGTTAGAAAGTTCTTAGGAACAGTCGACTAAGAGCTAGCAACAGTCGACTGATCTGAAGAACCTTACTTTATTAAGTTTGCTTATTATAAAACTGACTCTGTTATATGAGTATAGAGATAATCCATATCTTGTGCTCATAACTTGTAACACAGGAATCATTAAGGTTCTTGGTTTAATCAACTTGGAGAATCTAGATTTGATACCAATTTCTAGAACTTTGAGTGGTTGTTAATTTCCATCGTTCCTATGCTTTCTTCAAGTGCAACTTAGTAGATACCATGCTAAATACTTAAGGAAAGAAACGAATTAGAGTAGATACCATGCTTAATTCTTGGCCTAGGGAAATCTTAACTTTAAGGAGTAGATACCATGTCCTTAAATGAACAAACATGAGTGATCAGAGTAGTGTAGAAGTTTATTTAGCATTCGTGACTATAGGTGGAAATCATGCCCAACTACTTTAATAGATATTTTGTGATTAAAATTGTGATTCTACTTGATCTAGAATTTAATCTCTTCATTTTCTTTCAAATAGACTTTTAGAACAAAACTTTATGATTTGTATTTCTATTTTATTGATTAGTGAGTTAATTACTACAATCTTTGTGGGATCGACCCTTGCTTTTCACTACACTTCTATAAACGATTCATACACTTGCGAGGTTTTAATTTGTGTCTAGTTTATCTATTTATTTAGATAGCTGAGACAACAACAAGAGAGAGGTTCGAGAAAAAAAAGATAGATAGAATTTGGGATCTCAGAAAAAGAGAGAGAGAGAGAGAGAGTGTGTGTGTGTGTGTGTGTGTTTGTGTTTTGAAATTGTGGGGTTTGAAATTTTGGGTGGAAAAATATGTTTTGTGGGAATCAATCTGGGCCATTGGTTTTAGGGGAGATTGAAGGAGAGCCACTTGATAGCTTTCTTTGTAATATATATATATATATATATATATATATATATATATATATATATATATATAGGGAAATTCTCCATTGAAAACGGATTTTTTTTCACGGGTTGGAAAACACGAATCTGAGTCATTGGATCGCTCATGATCGCGATCAGCGGCTCAGATCGAGCCCGCCCATCACCCTATATGACTTAAGTGGTGGAGGGTTATTTTAGGAATTTTGTCCCAAATAACTCTTCGCCTGTTTCGTTCTGTAAAAAATGATATAACCTAGGCCGTTGTTGGGAACAACGACCTAGGTTATAAAAAATTGAATCATAGGTCGTTGTTTGGAACAACGGCCTTGTTCTCAATTTTTATAACCTAGGCCGTTGTTCCCAACAACGGCCTAGGCTATAAAAATTTTATAAATTTATAGAAATTTTATAGCCTAGGCCGTTGTTGGGAACAACGGCCTAGGTTATAAAAATTGAGAACAAGGCCGTTGTTCCAAACAACGGCCTATGATTCAATTTTTTTATAACCTAGGCCGTTGTTCCCAATAACGGCCTAGGTTATATCAGTTTTTTTAGAATCAGTGAGGTGAAGAGTTATTTGGGACGAAATTCCCAAAATAACCCTCCGCTCAACAATTGAAACGGGTGATGGGGGGCTCGATCTGAACCGCTGATCACGATCATGAGCGATCCAATGGCTCAGATTCGTGTTTTCCAACCCGTGAAAACTAGACCCGTTTTCAATGGAGCATTTCCCATATATATATATATATATATATATATATATATATATATATATATATACACACACACACACAGTTGGGTGTATAGATGAGTCTGTGGGCTTGTTGTATGGATTATTATGGGCCATGAAGGATTGTTAGGCTGTGTGTGTGCTGATTGGGTCTTGGTCTCATGTGTGATGTTTGGGAGTGGGATTGTGGGGTAATCCCACATCGGCCAGTATAGGAGATGAGTAATTATTCCGGTGGTAGGCCAATAAACAAGGGGTACTATAAGCTATAATATATTTTGTGAGGCAAGTCGGTGGTAGGCCGTTGTTAGGACCTGTTTTTCGCGTGTGTGTGCACATGTAGTTGTGTGCGCAGGCTTGGGGCGTTACACATCTCTGTTGAATTCTGTACACTCGAAGAACTCCTTTCAGCCAGGACCGGTCGACCGCAAACCCTCCAGCTTGATTCTTCTTCTTGCTGTACACAATGCTTCAAAGTTATTGTAATCTTTATTTCGCATTATCTCTGCCAATCTCCCACTTTCATGGAAGACCCAAGTACACCCCACTCTTCTGAAGAGCAGTCGCTACTCCACCATGTAGAGTGCACCAACCACCCCTCATCACCTCATGAAGGATGTGCTCCACTAATCCCATAAAGCATGAATACCGGAGAAACAACCTCCCATGTCGTATTCCGTGTTACAAGACTCCCAAAATTGCTGAATCTTAATTAACACCAGACATGGTTCAAAGTCTCTTAATGCACCCTCTGCACTAGAAGTCTCAGTGGACGACGCCTCCACAAAATTCGCAGACTGTTCAACCCCTATAGCTCCATTTAGGTTACCCTCATCGATATCACCTTGCATATTGATAACAATGTTCTCTACCTCAGAAGAACACTTGAAGCTTCATCTGCCATATGACAAAGTACCATCACCGCAACGTCTTGCTCTCTAGTATCACTCTCTTGGCCAGCAGCTCCCTTTAAATTAGTAACATCCCCTCTATAACTGAAAAAACTCGGTTGTATACCACACAACCTACTACTCGATTTCGGCTGAGCGTCAACCACAGGAGAAACACGCCTCACATCTTTAAGCAAATACCGTGTTCCCCCACGCTTCCCTTTTGCAATCACCCTTGAACATGCAGCTATACGTCACTCCCCACTACCAACTGTAAGACATATCCTCTTTGTCTAGTCTTCCAACCAAGATAAGATTTTTGTTCAAGTCTGGAACATGCCTTGTCTCCTACAAGACAACACTCTGATCATCACTGTCTTTCACGCGAACAATACCAATCCCTCGTACAGGATACCTGTGACCATTTCCCATGATCACATATCCAAAAGAACTCTCCATGTAGTCCTCTTTCCTAGGACTGTAATGAAAAGAAGCTCCCGAATCAATGTACCAATCTCGCGTGCCCAACTCCTCCCTAACTGATAAGCATAAATCTTCATCGGAAACCACATTGGCTTCCTTTGGTTTAACTTCCTTTGGTTTCTCCTGCTTCCTCTTCATATAGGCCTTACAAATGTGCATCATGTGATCCCTCTTATAACAATACAAACACTTAGGTCTATGTCCCCCATTGCTGTCATCAGATCCACTATCAGATGAACTACTCTGGTATTTTCTTCTTTGACTACTCTTAGATCTCCAACGTCTTTTCTCATATGACATTGCATAATCTCTAGAATATGATAATGGAAATCCCCCGTTTCTCACCCTTCTCACCTCCTCATTCAGAATGTTACTCACCACATCATGTAGAGTCGTCGAATCAGTCATAGTGCCTGAAATAGTGTGTTCCACTGTACCATAACTATCGGGCAAAGTAGGTAGAAGAAACAATGACTGCCTCCTCTCTAAAAATTTCAAACCTACAACTTCATAAGGTTATAAACCATATAGTAATTGTTCACATGTTCTGCTAGTGAACCACCTTCCTTCAACTTTATATTAACCAATTTTTTCAGATGAAGAATTTGATTAGATGCCGATAGTTTCTCACAAATATCAGTTAGAATATCCATAGTATCCTTTGTGATCTTTGTCTTCAAGATATGAAATAACGCCTTCCTACTCAGTCCCAACTGAATCTGCCTTAACGCCTTCTGATCCAAACGATTCCACTCTGCCAAGAACTTCGCATCCTTGTCTCCACCTTCCGGCTTCTCATCAAACAACGGACCTTTTAGATTTTTCTAACGAAGATACGCTATCATCTGAATCTTCCATATCGCAAAGTCACTCCCATTGAACCTCTCAATCTTCGACTTGCTATCGGCCATCCTGAACCTAGTCATCTGATACCACTTGTTGCAAATCTACCACAACTCGTAGTGCTAATAGCGGAACTCACACACCATAACCAATAGAAACTTTCCAAGAACTAGATGAACCAAGAGCAAGTCACCACAATAATCGCAAGATCTCACAAGAACACAATAATATGTAGAGATAACCAATACTTCTTATTCCCAAAGCAATACAAAGATGACAAAGATATTACAACTCTCAATTTCTCTCTCTCACCTTTGAAACACTCGGCACAATCCCCTCTTGAAGTTGAACAATGATAATGGCTCACCAATTCTATCTAATCAATGATACAAACCCTAGAGTCTACAGCCACTTATTGTAAGGTCCCGCAAAATAGTATATAACTATTTAGTATATTAGTCCGTGCATAATTAAGATTTGTACCTATTAATGGATTTTTCTCAGTTGTTTTATTTGAGTAAGTGTTGGAACATATTATTTAATATGTTTCGAGTTCGACAATGGTACAATTGTTAAACTGGAGTTGGGATAATTTCTCAATTAAATTGTACGTTTGTCTCAACTATAATTGGGATGGAACGTGTAGTATTTCTATATTGATAAAATTATTTTTATATACAAACATACAAATATTTTCTTTTGAGAAATGTATGCATTTGTCATGTATGTGTGTATACACTCATGTGTATGTTGTATATATATATATGAGTATGTACGTATTATCATCCATATTAATCCATACCCTAAAACCAATTATTGAAACCCTAATCCACCCTATAAAACTATATGCTAGTTTTTGGGTATGCTCACCTCCCACACTCTCTCCTTCTCTATAATTGGACGACACCCCTCACCCCCTCCCCCATTTCCTTTTCTTCACTATTCCAAAAACCCTAAAATTCTTCTACTTCAAAATCCTTCATTTCTTCATTTTTTAACATTTCCACTACTTAAAAATAAATTTCTCTTCATCTACACCTAAAGAGAAGAAGCAAGGTTGGAAAATAAGAGCAAAAGGAGCTAGGTGGAGGAGAAGGTCAACAAAAGCTTCATAACGGTGACTTTTTCAAACTCTATGTTGTGTTTTTTTTTTTTTGAATGTATGGTTTGTGTATGGGTAGAAAGTTGCTGATTTGGAATGCAAGAGTGGGTGCATGATGATTTTTGAATGTTTGTAGTTCAATACTAGAGTTAGAAATATCAGTTGATGAAAAAAGATTGCATCTTGTGAAGAATCGGACATGTTTGATTAGAAAATTCATAACTCTTTACTATGTTGGAAATTAGAAACCAAATTTTTATGACGGGGAGAGGCTGATTAGCTGGCCCAGGGCTCGATAGCATCTTGATTGGATCCCCAAAATTCATCCAAATTTCGTGAATTTTGGAGGTGATTTTATATTTTAATAAAATCGTCAAAGTTGCTGTTTGGGAAAAAAGTTGTTGTTGGATTTTAAACATGGTTGATTAGAAAATCATAACTTGGTGCTATGATATAAATTGAGGTTGGAAATTTTATGGTAGTATCTTGAATATGTTCCTAATGTTCACCCCAAATTTGGTGAGTTTTGGAGGTGGTTTGATATTTTTACAAAATCGACCAAGTTGCTGTTTTGAAGAGAAAAGTTGATGTCTGTAAAATTTAACACGTCGACTTGTAAAACTTGTATCTCCATCATCACGATGAATTTAGAGCTGAGATTTTTACTGAAGCTTCTTATACATGTTCACAACAATTCCACCAAATTTCGTAATTCTTGGACATTGTTTGATATCCTGATAAAATCCAATCCGTTGCTACTGTCATTAAACCATATTGCTGTTTGGGTGAATGTTCATTCTTGACTTATAAAAGTCATAGCTTTGTGCAACGATGGAATTTGGACTTGAAAATTTTATAGCAGCATCTTGATCATGTCTTTAATACCTCTGCCAAATTCCATAATTTTTGGATAACAATTGATATCTCAGTAAAATCCAAAACCGTCGTTGGTTTAGAATTTGTTTTGTGCTCTGTTTTTGTAACACCCCGTAATTTTCAAAGAGTATATATATATATATATATATATATATATATATATATATATATATAGTGGTTGTTTGTATATATATATGCAGGATAGCATATTGTAATTATATTGCAAAAGGAATAATGTGAAAGGGGGGCCCACGCGTTGTTGAAACAACAAAGTAATGCAGTTGAAATTTTTGATGTCGTGGCTTTGGAAGCTGGGGCCCACCCGAAATTTCCTTCGCTGTTGCTCTGATGATGTGGCGCCTAAGTCTTGGGGCCCACGTTGTGACGTGCTGTGTTTCTCCCGGGGAGTGAGAACATGAGAGGTAAGTGAATAGTCCCATATCGGGATTGAAGAAGAATATAATAATATATAAATACTAAAGCCTATGATCAAGAGTCACCAATTCGGTTAACAACCTTTTGAGAGGCAGCTTGTGGTGGGCAGTTGTACTACATAGTATCTAATTTGTCTTCTAAAATTGTAAGGGGAAGAGTATTGGGATTATTTGTCTTCTAAATTGTATAAATTGTCTGAGCTAGGGGCAGGGGCGTTACAGTTTTGATTCTTCATATCGAGTTCAAGAATTCATAATTCTCTGGATATATGGAGTTTCAAGTTGAAAATTTTGCCGCAAGTCCTTGCATGTGTCTATATCAATTTTCCCATGTTTCGTAATTTTTTAGCAAGAATTGTTATCTAAAAAAAATACATCTCGCCGATGTTGTTGAGAATAGTGTGGCTGCTATTTGGAAATTTTGTGTCCCATTCAAACTATCATAACTTTTTGTGTGCTTAGATTTTTAGCCAAATTTTGGATATATGTTGATCCTATGTGTCTAGAGAAACTCTGCAAAATTTTATAAATTTTTGAGATCATTTGTTATTTTAAATAAGTTTTAGTGTGCAACTGGTTGACAGTTTCGGTCAATTCTGAAAGTTTTTATGCATATATGATTTTGGTCATTTTTCACCATCAAAATTGAGTAATTTGAGTAAGTTTCAACTGAGATGTTGTAGTGGACTTGATGATCTTTCTAAAAACTCTAAGAACTTTGATTTTCATTGAGTGAGTAATTTTTGGTAATTTTCGCAAACAACACCAAGTATATGTTGGGTGACTAAGTAGTTGTTTTGATTGGATGTGTGTCTCATCATACTAGGTCTTTGGAATTGGCCTTAGAATGGTGTTTATTCCAACTTTGGGATCGTGATGACTATGTTGGATTTGTGTTCGAATACATTTAGTATGTTTTATGAATGGAATAGCTATTTTTGTCTCATGGTTGCTTGTGGTAATTTTCTTGTTGTTCTAACTTTATATCTTGCTTTAAGTTAGAATAGTTTATGATGTGTTGTTTTTCAGGGTGGTTCTTCCTACCTCAGTGTGTGTATTGCTTGCTGTTGCTTAGGGTAATCGATTTTTACCCTAGGGGGCTATCGTTACTAAATCTTTGGGGTAGTTAGTAGCCCGTGTCACTTCGAAGTGTTGGAGAAGACGACTCGTGCACCAACGTGCTCGCCATACACGGAGGGATGTCTATTTTTATTGGTGCTACCACTTGGTCAAGAGACCATGGAGCAAAATTATTTAACGGGAGCAACATGTTGGTCGGGCCGAAGTCATAATCAACTCCAAGCGTGGAAGGCAGGGTGGCGATTTATAGTGGGCAGTCTGCCTCTTAGTTTAGCCATAGTTGGTTAGCATTGGCACCCTTGGGCATGGTAGTGTCTTAGGGTTAGGTCGAGCTATTGTCTTATGATCGTTAGGACATGCACTAGTCCGGTGATTGTACTCGCATGTCAAAGGGACACGTGCGATGCCTTCTCACGGGTTGGGAGCACGGGATGCGTGATCTCGTTTGTTAATTCCTGAAGTACTGTGATAAGAACGGGAGGTACTCTTGTCATAAGTGGGGAATGGACCTTATGAATCTGTCAAGTTCTATGTTGTTAGTACGTGTAGGGAGCTATAGTAAGACTCTCCAAGGGAGGGTAAGATATCTATGCATCATGGTGAGCTTGCGGGCTACCTTTATGTTCGTAGCAACTTTTGGGTGAGGTCCGGAGCAGTGGGACTGCCAGGTGCCGTGTAACACTCCGCAAAATTGGAAACGAAAATTTTGTCCTTGAGTGGTACGCATGGGTATTTTGTACCGTTACTAGTAACATTTATCACGTGTTTTTCATTACGCATTTTGATTTCCGACTATCTATGCATTTTCCTTATTTTGATTAAAATATTATTATAATGCACGCGTCTTCTACGTATGTAGTAATTGCGTCGTAGAATATATAAAATTAATAAATACATTTTTCTTATGTTGTTTTAATAATTTTTCGTTAACAAAGTCGATTTTGCATTTTAATATTTTATGTGCGACGCACGTGTTTTCGGTAAACGTATTTGGGGCATATTTATTTTCTAAATAAATTTCGGAGTGCGTGTAACACCCCGTAGTTTTCAAAAAAAATATATAATATATATTATATAATATATAAGGTAATAGTATGAAATGGCTAAAAATGGGGTTAAATCGGAACCGACCAAATCGGGCACGAATCTTAAAGCCCAGGGGTAAAATGGTAATTTCACCCACAAACGGACCTGAAATGGGTACTGGATCACCTCCGCAAAGACCCAATAACCCACGAACGGATCCACCTCAACTGGGTGCGGGTTTCAACCCGCAACGAACCCGGTCCAGCAGGATAGAATTAGGGTTTCTGATTTATGCTAATCAACGGCCCTGATTCACATCTATCCTTTCACTGGGAATTAGGGATTATATTCCTAATCGGACCACAGGGATTACATTCCTAATCTGATCACAGGAATTACATTCCTAATCTGATCCCAACGGCGGCTATAAATACCCCCCGTCCACCACCATTAAGAGGTAATCAATCTTTTGCCAATCTAAGCTCTTTCATAATCTTCCTGATTACTGACTTGAGCGTCGGAGGATGCGTCGCCGGGATCAACCCCAATGTCTCGCACTTTTTGCAGGTGAACGGCGGGAGTCAATGGTCAAACTCTGGTAGAACAGGTTTCAGGTTTGCTATTCAGTTTTCCTAAGAATTCACAAATACTATCTGTTTGCCCCCACACCAGATTTAGCGGTAACAGATTGGCACCGTCTGTGGGAAAAGACGAATAGCAGCCCTTCCCCTTCCCGTAGGTCTGATCTTCCCCATCATGCCTCCAAGGAAAGTAAGATCCAGAGGGTCTAAACGTGGACCCAATCCAGTTGATCAGCAACAGGAGGTCCCCCTCCAACCCGTTCAACAGCAGGGGCAACTTCCTCCTCAGGCAGAGGACCCCCTACAGCAGGAACAATTCCCACCTCAGAATCTTCAACCCACTCGGGGTCCAACCGGGCCTCAGAATGCCTGTGCGGGGGCCTTGCATCCCAATCCTCAGAAGCAACCCTTCAATTAGGACCGCGTCTCAGTACACAACCCCTCTTCCGATTCTATGGCATCCCACAATCCCCGAGCTTCCGACCTTCGCAATACCATCCTCAATAGGCAGAAGGATGAGGATCTTCGCCTCCGTTTGGATGAAAGGCGGGCCCGGGAGGGAGCCTCCCGCCAACAACGTCCAAATGAGCGATCTCCTCATCGCCGAGACGACAGAAGGTCCCCAACTCGAAGAGGGTGGAGAGAATCCCCTGGGCATCATAGGAGGAGACCTCATTCCCCTGCCGGTCGACAACCTCCGAGGAACGATGAGGCACCCATCACTCGTGCCGAGTTCCAGCAATTCCAAGCAATTGTTTTGCAAGCCCTCAACCTTCAACCCAACAACAACAATACCCAAAGGGCCCCTACTCCTCCACAGGTCCGAAGTCCTCGCCATCGGTCCCTTACTCCTCCTCCGGCTCCTAGCAATCAACAGCACATTCCTAGTCCTCGCCGCTCCCGGAGCTACCGTCGTCATAGTCCCCGCTCCCCTTCTTATGAAGACGAGTCCAGAGGCTCATTTGACTACCGTCGAAGGGACGATGCTCTCTACTGCCGTCTCCACGAGATGGAGAGGCATCTCGGCCAAATGGACAAGGATGAAGAGTTAAGAGGAAGGACCCTCCGCCCGAGTAGGCCTCCCTTCTCCCGAACCATCATGGAGGCACCTGTCCCAGCAGGTAGAAGAATTCCTCTTTGTCATACCAGTCCACGTTGCTAATGACTTCAATCAAATTATCGAAAACGGGAGTTAAGTGGGATGGAAGATTGGACGTGAGGGGAATCACCCAATCCCTATGACCATCATAGAAGCTATTGTAATCTGACACCAAAGCCAGAGGATTGGCAGCAAACCGGAAAATAGCTGGAAAAGCAGACGCTAATGAGGTATTACCGATCCAGATATCAGTCCAGAATCTGGTCATTGATCCATCGGCACAACCGTGGCTTAAGCCACAATGGAAAGCCGCTGCCGCTTTCCAAATACCTTTCCAGAAAGGGGAGGCCAGCCTATGGGGATGTTCCGGAAAACTCCACCAATCATTGGCCACATAGTAATTGGCTTTGATGCTTTTGATCCAGGGGAGGTCCTCAAATTTGAGGAATCTCCAAAGCCATTTGCCTAGCAAGGCAAGGTTTTGGTGTCTAAGGTCTAAGACCCCTAAACCACCAGCCATTTTCGAAGAGCAGACTAGTTTCCAGTTACAAAGATGCGATCCTGGATTGTAATTAGAAGAACCGGACCAGAAAAAATTACTTCTGATCTGGTCGATTCTTTTGATAACCCAAGAAGGGATGAAGTAGAAAGACATCATGTATAGGGGGATCGAGGAGAGAACTGAGTTGAGCAGAATTAATCTACCGCCTCGAGACAATTGTCTCCCAGACCACACCGAAAGCCTGGATTCTACTTTATCAATCATCGGAGACCAATCCGATCTATGAAGTTTGCCCCACCTCAGAGGAATTCCTAAATACGTAATAGGAAAAGAAGCGACCGGACAGTTAAAAAAAGCGGAGATTTCATCTTGCCTATTAGGCAATCCTCCCAGCCAAACGACAGAAGATTTCTGGAAGTTGATAGTAAGACCAGAAGCTAGCTCAAAGCAATAGAGAAGCAGTTTCAGGTTTCTGAGGGTATGAGAATTAGGTTTGGCCAGGATGATGGTGTCATCTGCGTACTGAAGGTTCAGTACGCCATTGAAGGACCGAGACTCTCCCAGTCCTTCGATGACCAGAGCCTCCCAAGCATTGCGAAGAAGTTTACTGAACACATCTGCTACAAGAGAGAATAACAGAGAAGAGAGCGGGTCACCTTGCCTGAGACCGCATTTGATTTTAAATTTGTGACTCTCTGAACCATTAATAAGGATGGAGGAGGTACCCGCAAATAGGCTGGATTTAATCCAAGCGATCCATTTGGGTCCAAATCCCCTATTGATTAAGATGTCGAAAAGGAACTCCCAAGATACATTATCGTAAGCTTTTTGAAAATCAAATTTGAGGAGAATCCCCTCAGATTTAGTATTGTGGCAAGAGGAAATGATTTCCTGGGCCGAAGCAATGCTATCGAGAATAAAACGATCCTTAATGAACCCCGATTGGGCCAGATCGATGAGAGGCGATATCACCTCTCCAAGTCTAGCCGACAGAACCTTCATGATAATTTTGAAGGTTGAATTGATAAGGCTAATCGGCCTGAAATTCGCCACGGAATTCGCTCCTAACATCTTAGGGATAAGAACAATATGCGCATAGTTGATGCGGTCAAAGGAGAATGAGCCTAGATGTAGATCGGCGAACATCCGATAAAGGTCATCTTTCAACCAATTCCAGAACTTTTGAAAGAAAAAGGCGGGGAATCCGCCCGGACCCGGAGCCGCATTGCTTTTTAAGGCAAAAACCGCCGCTTTGATTTCTTCCATGGAGAACGGTGCTTCAAGAGCAGATAGATCGTTAGGAACTTTGCTGTACAGATGAGTCCAATCCAGGCTCAGCGCCCTCGGTTTGGACGAACCAAGGAGATTTTTATAGAAATTGAGGAAAGATTGGTGAATATCTTCATTAGAAGAATATTCAATTCCCTCATGAATGATAGACGAAATATGATTACATCTTTGTCTATGGGAAGCATAATTATGAAAAAAAGCAGTATTGCAGTCACCCTCTTTGAGCCATCGAAATTTGGCTCTTTGGGCCCATTTCGCATGTTCGTGGTGAAGAATGTCCGAAAATTCTTGTTTGCATGAACGCCGCTCGTTGAACAATTCAATCGAGATCGGGCCTTGCTCCTCCATTTTATCTATTGATTCAATGGAGGAGAGGAACTATGCACATATATATATTATACATACTATTTCCTTATATATTATATAATATATACTATAATTTTTTTTTTTTGAAAACTACGGGGTGTATGTGTTACACGCACTCTGAAATTTATTTTGAAAATAAATATGTCCCAAATACGTTTACCGAAAACACGTGCGTCGCACATAAAATATTAAAATGCAAAATCGACTTTATTAACGAAAATTATTAAAACAACGTAAGAAAAATGTATTTATTAATTTTATATATTCTATGACACAATTACTACTTACGTAGAAGACGCGTGCATTATAATAATATTTTAATCAAAATAAGGGAAATGCATAGATAGTCGGAAATCAAAATGCGTAATGAAAAACACGTGATAAATGTTACTAGTAACGGTACAAAATACAATTTTGAGAATAAATGTGTAAATAGAACTATGGTTCTACATCTACATTTTTGTGAAAATTATATCTTGCAAAAAGAACTTGAAATGAAGGATTAGAAAATTAATATGGCAAAGAAAGAAATTATTTTATGTGATGTGATGTAAATTATTCTCATTTGAGAACAGTGTGAAAATTATGAAGTGTAAATGTCCACATTTGATTGAATAATTAGTGATGTGGGTTTTTTATGTGAAAATAACATTTCATGAGTTACATGATGAATAGTTGAATTTCATGTATAGTTATGGACTATTTGAACGATTTAGAAATCATGATTGAAAAAGAGAAATATTTTGAGTATGACAATTCAACATGTGAACTTATGAGTTGGAAACACTCAACTTTAGAATTTGTGAATGGGAATTGAAACAAAAGAGTAGCTAAGTCTCCCCCGGCATTTGAAAAGAAATGAAATGAAATTTGAAATAAAAGGCCAAGGTTGGTCATGTTTGAATGAATGAATAAGTCTGGTTAGTGGAGAGGCTAACTCTAGTGCTTTGATTTCGTTCATGATTCTATTTCATTAGAATTAAGGATTAGTTACATAGTGAAGACGTGATGAAAGTAAGAGAAAAACATTGAGTATGAGGGCTATTGGATCAGCGGCGAGAGCGTATCCCAGGATGTCCCATGATGAGTCAGGGCGAGGATACTGCTCCAGAGTACCGTCCCGGTGGCGACGCTCGTGGGATGTTTGAAGACTACGGGTGGTGTCATGTCTATGGTAGGAGCTGAATTACTACAGGATGCCTACATGATGAGTCATGTGTCAGTGCGATGGGATTCCCTCCAGGGCACCTAGACATGAGTTCGTAGGTCAGAAAATATCTAGGATACTTACCGTAGTTACAGTAGTAGATTAAGTCATGGCGAGGGATTGAACCCTACAAAGATGAAGAACGATTAAGGGCTTGCCATCGGACCCATGTAGTATGGGATGCATAGAATCCAAACAAGTGTGCAATGCAATATAAATAACTGCATTAAGGACTAAGTGCACAATCACAACACGACATCCATAGGATAGTCCCTTTAGTTTGATATGTGACAAGTTTGTGTTTGTTAAATATGGAAAATAAGTTATACTATTTCCGGTATAGAGAGGATGGCCGTGTATAATGTTCGTCGGTTGAATAAACTGACGTACCCACAGTCTTATATGCAGGTAAGTGACATGATAAAGATTAAAGAGGAATAGATGCTTAAAGATTATTCAATGTTGTTGTACATTTATTTAAATATTGTAAATTTACTTCCGCTGTGCAATGTAAAGTGTAATATTTTTCATGTAACTCTGATGTAAAGTGAAAAGTTCAAATGTTCTTGTAAAATTGTACTAAATGAAGTGGAAAGATCCTGTAGAACTTTCGAATTCAGTTGTATTTGGGATTCGGGACGTTACAGAGTGGTATCAGAGCCACGCTTCACACTTGTACAAATTTATAAGGAACGACACCCTAGAAGTGGATATTAGAGTGTGTATTTGAGTCTAGAGATTTAAATGTAAGTGACTTACATTTGTGTTGCTCTATGACTTATGCTTCTTCCTCTCTATTTCTAAGATGGCTGATGACTTCGACCCTGCTGGAGACGACGACTGGCATATCATCGAGGAAGAGTACCATCCTGGACAAGCAGATTCCGAGGAAGAGTACTACCCAGGATAAGCAGATTCTGACGGTGAAGAATGGTCTGAATCCCGATAGATCACCCCCACCTCCGGATTCATCTGATGACTCTTCTGATGAAGCAGAATAGTTTTGTGACTTCTCTTCAGATGCAGGTAAAAACACTGCGAGAGAGAGTCGAATTATTAGAGGCTCAGCTGGCAAAGCGTAAGGATGATTTTGCAGTTCTCAGTCATCGTGTATGGGAACTCGAGAAGAGGAAGAATATGACATATGTGCTGAAGGGTGAAGTTGATGAACTACGGGGAGAACTTCGAGAAGCAAAAAGGAACCGTAGGAGTTAGACTATTGTAGCTTCTGTTTTCATTCTGATATCACGAAATGTTTTTCAATTCGAATGTATAAAGTTTGGAATTCAATGAAATGCAAGTTGATTTAAAATTCATATCTTATACTTCAAATTTAATGGATCTTTTGCATCAGAATATGGCTAGAAAAGGAGCTAGAAACGGTGAATGTTTGGATCTGGAAACGGAACTTGCGAGGGTCTATCAGACGCTCAACGCCGTGGCCATGAATCAGAACCAAGGAAGGGTACCTGCGAATCCGGTGCCCGAAGCGATTAAACTAGTGGAATCGTTCAAACGAATGAAACCACCTGTATTCGAAGGGAAGTCAGACCCTGATGCAGCTTACAACTGGATTCGTCAAGTGGAGACAATCTTCGAAGTGCTGGAGACCCCTGAAGGCAGCAAGGTCAAGTTGGCGACTCTGCAACTGGAGAAGGATGCGGCTGTTTGGTGGCAGTCGATGAAGAGGACCATAGGAGGCATAGTTCTTAGCTGGGAGGAATTTCTGGAAGAATTCCGTAGTCACTACTTCCCCTCCGACGTTCAAGAGAAGAAGGCTATGGAGTTTCTGTCACTACAGCAAGGTGGCATGTCAGTAAGAGAGTACGAGACCAAGTTTACTCAGCTCTCTAGGTATGCTCCGGAATTAGTGATGGATGAGGCTAAGAAGGCTCGTAAGTTCGAGCATGGATTGAGGCCGAGCTTGAGGTCCTAGATGATACCTCTTGGTATCAGAAGATTCGACAAGTTGGTCAAGAGAGCAGCAGCGAAGGAAGTAGATATGGAGCAGTTTCATGTTGTTCAGAATCGGAGGAACAACTGGCAGTCTAGAAAGAGGCCCGCACATTCTGGGAATTTCAACGGACAACCATCTGCACAAAGGTTCAAACCGACAGGGGCGAATGCTATTAGTGTGGCTGGAGGACCTGGGAACAATGTGGTGAGACCTTCTGCGATAACTTGCTACAACTGTGGTGAAATGGAACATTACAAATCTCAATGCCTCAAGCCATGGAATGGTAATAGCAATGTACCAATGCAGCAGACTGGGAAGAGACCGTACCAATCAGGGTGAGTATTTACCTTGACAGAAGCTGATGCCGATGAAGTTGATCATGTCATCACTGGTACGAGGGTAGATGTTTAGAGATTTTTGTCATTTCTTTTTTCCGCTATTTAGTGAACTGTTACGTAATGAGTGTGTATTATGTAACAGGAGAACTTTATCTTAATGGAATGAAAGCTGTTGTGTTGTTCGATACTGGATCCTCTCATACTTTTGTGTCTCCTAAATTTGCTAAAGTGTTGGGAGTTGAACCGAAGTTTTTTCCAGGCAAGATCTTAGCAGTAGCTACTCCATCAGGGAAAACTTTAACCACTGATCGGTATTATGCGGATTGTGAGATTGTGATTGGAGATCGAATCTTTGGGATTGATCAGATCGAGCTGACTATCTTGGGAGTCGATGTTATCATTGGCATTGATTGGATGTCGGTGTACAGTACAAGCATTGAGTGCAAGACCAAGACGGTAACAGTAAAGGCTCCAGGTGGACCTGAAGTCACTTTCCAAGGGAAGAAGAAGTGTTCTAGGCTGGTGGCAGCTATCCTCAAGGAAGAGACTCCTGTGGAAGTGCAAGGGATTCCTGTGGTTTGGGACTATCCGACTATGTTCTTGGATGATTTTCCTGGGTTACCCCCACATCGTGATGTAGAGTTCAGCATCACTGTTCAACCGGGAAGTGCACCCATTTCTAAGGTACCGTATAGGATGGCTCCAGTGGAACAGGATGAGGTGAAATGGCAGATTGAGGAACTGTTGGAGAAAGGCTTTATTCAACATAGTGCGTCACCTTGGGGAGTACCAGTGCTTTTGGTAAAGAAGAAGGATGGATCGATGAGAATGTGTATCGATTACCGAGAGCTGAATAAGGTCACTGTTCAGAATAAGTATCCTATTCCTCGAATTGATGATTTGTTCGATCGTCTACAAGGAGCAGCTGTTTTCTCCAAAATAGATCTTCGATCAGGGTATCACCAAGTTCGAGTGAAAAATGAAGATGTGCACAAAACTGCATTTAGAACTAGACATGGGCATTACAAATTCTTAGTTATGCCATTCGGAGTGACGAATGCACCCGCAATCTTCATGGATTTGATGAACAAAGTTCTGAGGCCATTCATTGATTCTTTCGTCGTGGTGTTTATCGACGATATCCTCGTGTACTCCAAGTCAGAGAAGGAGCATACCGAGCATCTGGCAGCAGTTTTGAAGAAGCTGGAAGAGCAGAAGTTGTATGCCAAATTATCCAAGTGTGATTTCTGAAAATCTGAAGTGACATTCCTAGGTCACATCCTTTCTAAGGAGGGAGTGGAAACTGACCCTCAGAAGATAGAGGCAGTGAGAGATTGGGCTAGGCCTACTACAGTAAAGGAAGTCAGAAGTTTTCTTGGAATGACTGGATACTACAGGAGATTCATTCAAGGTTATGCTCAGATAGCCGTGCCGCTTACTGGACTGACCAAGAAGAATGTGAACTTCAAGTGGACTGAGCAATGTGAGGCAAGCTTTCAGGAGTTGAAAGAGAAGCTGACTACTGCACCTATCTTGGCTTTGCCTAGAGCAGGTGTTGAGTATGATGTCTATAGCAATGCTTCACATCGTGGGCTTGGTTGTGTCTTAATGCAAGAAGGAAGAGTAATCGCTTATGGGTCTAGGCAACTACGACCGCATGAGAAGAATTACCCGACTCATGATCTGGAGTTGGCTGTAATTATCTTTGCCCTGAAGCAGTGGAGGCACTACGTGTACGGTGAGAAATTGAACATGTACACGGACCACAAGAGTTTGAAGTACATATATCAGCAGAAGGATCTGAATTTAAGGCAGTGAAGGTGGTTGGAAGTGCTTGAGGACATGCGACCTGAGATCAAGTATCATCCTGGGAAAGCTAATGTTGTTGCTGATGCACTTAGTCGCAAGAGCAGTTTATCCAGCTTGATTACAACTCAGAAGCATCTGATTGAGGAATTGGACCGAGCAGGTATTGAAGTTGTCTTGCAAGGATTAGAAGCATCTTTAGCCCAGTTGAGGCTTCAGCCTACACTGAATGGAAGGATCATTGCAAGTCAAGAGGTTGATGCTGATATCTTGAAGATGAAGGAGCAGGTTGGTGCTGGCGGGTTGCCCGGATTTCAAATCAAGGATGGAGAGCTGTGGTTCGGAGATAGGCTATGTGTTCCAAATCAGGCAGACCTGAAAGAGAGTATTCTTCAGGAGGCGCATGCTACTCTTTTGTGAGTACATCCTGGGAGTACTAAGATGTACAAAGACATCAAACAGCATTTTTGGTGGTCAGGTTTGAAACGGGATGTGGTTGAATTTTTGGCGAAGTGTGAGGTTTGTCAGCAAGTCAAAGCCGAAAATCAGAGATCCGGAGGTCTATTACAGCCGTTACCTATTCCGGAATGGAAGTGGGATAACATCAGTATGGATTTCATTACGGGATTGCCTAAGAGTTCTAAAGGCAATGATGCGATTTGGGTTATAGTCGATCGACTAACCAAGTCTGCTCACTTTTTGACGATGAAACTCACTGCTTCGATGGACAGGTTAGCTGAGTTGTATGTTGGCAAGATCGTCCGGCTTCATGGTGTTCCGTCAACCATTGTGTCTGATCGAGATGCACGGTTTACTTCGCATTTCTGGAGGAGTCTTCAGATAGCTTTGGGTACCAAGACAGATTTCAGCACTCCTTTTCATCCCCAGACCGATGGGCAGACCGAGAGAGTCAACCGTATTCTTGAGGATATGCTTCGGTGTTGTGTACTAGACTTTGGAGACAGTTGGGAGAGGTATTTACCTTTGGTAGAGTTTGCCTACAACAACGGTTTTCAGACTAGCATTGGGATGGCGCCGTACGAAGCTTTGTATGGCAGGAAGTGTAGGACGCCTGTTTGTTGGTTCGAAGTTGGGGAGCGTCAGATGTTTGGACCTGAGATTGTTCAGCAGACCTTTGAAAAGATTGATCTGATCAGGAAGAGGTTGGTGGAAGCTCAGAGCAGGCAGAAGAGCTATGCAGACAACTGGAGAAGGGACCTTGAGTTTGAGGTTGGTGACTTTGTCTTCCTGAAGGTATCGCCCAGTAAAGGTGTGATTCGATTTGGCAAGAGTGGGAAGTTGGCCCCGAGGTTTATAGGCCCGTACAAGATATTGAAAAGGATCGGGAAACTGCTTACCGGCTTGAGTTACCGGAAGAGTTGTCTCAGGTACACAATGTCTTTCATGTGTCTATGCTGAGAAGTTATATTCCAGATCCGAGTCATCATTTGCCTGAATTGCCGGAAGGTTTGCAGTTGGATCTAAATTACATCGAGTCTCATGTCGAGATTTTTGATCGTCGAGAGAAAGTCTTGAGGAATAAGACGGTACCGATGGTCAAGGTAGTATGGAGAAACCATTTGGTTGAAGAGGCTACTTGGGAGTCTGAGGAGAGGATGTTGAGAGATCATCCTAAGCTTTTTGTTTGATCTGTATTTTGTGTTTTCTTGTGCTTGTTTTTGTTTCGCGCTCTTGACTGTAGTTCCGGGGACGGAACTATTCTAAGAAGGGAGTGTTGTAATGCCCCTATTTTCATTTATGAAAATTATTAACTTTTGCACGTAGTGTGCACGTGCGATTTTTGTAGTATAACATCTTATAATTATCTTCATTATGGATAATGTGTATATATGTATATATACGTATATGTATTTTCTAATAAAGGCCCATTTTCTTCAAATGAACAAAAGCCTTTCTTTCTATTTTGTAAAATATTATTTTGGCCCATTAAATAAGGCCCATGAACTATTCCTTATTTAATTACAACTTGTAATGGTAAGCATTTATAAGATGATTTTCATAAAATAAGATGTACATATTTTGGGAACTAGTGAGTGCACGTGCATTGCACGTACACGTGCTTGACCACACCAATAAGGGCCGGTTGTGCATATGAGATGTGGGTGGTTATTTGAGTGTGTGGGTGGTTGCTATAACCCATACTCTCATCATAGCCTTTCATCTTATAACCATCTACTAAATCCTAGCCCTCCAATTCACCCAAAAATTGTATATAAATACCCCTCCCACTTAATTGTGTTCTACACTAAAAACCTATTGAAAGAAGAGAATTTTATTAGAGAGCTAAGTGTGTTTTTGGAGGCCGGCCACCATTCAATCCAGATTGAAGCTTCGGTTCTGATAAGGGGCAAGGAGGAGGAGACGTGCAGCGCAATTTAGGGAGCTTTAAGGAACATCATTTGATTCTTCAAAAAAGGTGGGTGTTTCTCATGACTTCTAGAATAGAAATCATGCTAGGATTGAGATTGATTTGTTATATGTGTGTTAAAAATTGAATTGATAGAATGATTGTTATATTGAAATCTTCTATGCTATACATAATGTGGAAAATGTGAATGAATGGTAAAGAACTAACGACATTTAGAGAAACTGGAAATTACCTGTACAGTCGACCGATCATGTTGAACAGTCGACTGGTACGATGAGATAAAATATGTACAGTTCGAAATTCCATGAAACAATGTATTTAATGTGTGTCGTTATCTTGACTTTCCTAGCATGTTAATTTCGGAGTTAATATCTATCTCCGTAGACGAATAATGAGTAAAGGACAAATGTACGGTTAGAAATTGTATTTGGGTGAAAGAAAAATACTAGTCATGTGAAATCTACATTTAATCGTAAACTATGTTATGATGCTGGTAAATGGATAAGAATCGCATGTTCATGTTGATATTGAACATATTGTAATTCAATAAAAATGTTGTGTGCCAATCGAAGAACAGAAGGAAGAGATATTTCCGTAATTCGAAATTTAACTCTATTCAGTCGACCGAATAAATGTAGTAGTCGACCGTTCAGAACATTAAAAGTTTTCAAACCAAACTCTACAAAACAGCCGACTGGTTCGAATGACAGTCGACTTCCCCGTAAATTATATTTAAATTTTGAACGCTGCGGAATAGCCAACTGGCCATGTGCAGCAGTCGACTCTTCCGAGCAGTTTATTGAAAAAATTTCCTTGGCTGAACAAGTCGACTGAGTATGCTCTAAGTCGACTGTCCAGATCACTTTTTGATATCTCAGAATTCTAAGATTTTTCTTTATGATAAAGATTATGAATCTACTGTTGTTAAATGATTATTTGTTGTGACAATTTAGAAGAAGTAAATTCTATTTGTCTTCGCATGAATTTATAAATGAAATGAAGTAAATCATTTTATTGAATTTATGAAAGTTTTATGATTGTGAAAGTTATGAGCATGAAAAGGGAAAAATCTATTGTGATTATGAAAAATGAAATTAAGAACTTGAAAGGCTCAATTCTTGGTAATTGTGAATTGAAATTGAAAACTAGAGAGTAGCTAAGTCTCCCACCGGCAATTGAAAAGAGATGAATTGAAATGAATTGTTGAAATAAAAGACCAAGATTTGGGTCACGTTGAATGAATGATTAAGTCCGGTATAGTGGAGAGGCTAGCTCTAGAGATTTGATTTTGTTAATGATTCTAATAAACTAAGGACTAGATACATAGTGGAGATGTGATGAAAGTAAGAGAAAAACATGAGTATGAGGGCCATCGGATTGGCGGTGTGAGAGTGATCCACAGGCTGCCTGCTTGATGCGTCAAGGCATGGCGTGGGCACTACTCCAGAATTATCGTCCCGGTGGCGACGCTTGTGGGGTGTTTGAGTGGCTACGGGTGGTGCCATTGTTCCATGGCGAAGGCTGAATTGTCCATAAGTTGCCTGCTCGATGCGTCGTGTCAGTGCATGGGATTCCCCTCCAGACTGCCTGGACATAGGCTTGTAGATCATAGAACATCTAAGATACTTACCGTAGTTACCGTAGTAGAATAAGTCATGGCGAGGGATTGAACCCTATAAAATGAAGTGCAATTAAGGGCTTGCCCTCGGACCTATGTAGTATGGGATGCATAGAATCTGAATAAGTGCGCATTAGTGTCATACAACATAATAACTGCATTAAGGACTAAGTGCACAATCACAACACGACATCAACAGGATAGACCCTTTTAGTTTTGTTTGTGAACAAGTGTGTGGATTGTTAAGAATTGATAATCGTTATACTGTTTCTGGCATAGAGAGGATGGTCGTGTATAATTTCGTCGGTTGAATAAACTGACGTACCCACAGTTTTGTATGCAGGATAAATGGCTTGATAAAGATTAAAGGAGAACTGATGCTTAGAGATTATTCATTGTTGTATCTTTGTATAATGTTGTAAATTGCTTCCGCTGTCATCTCATGTCAATTATTGTGATATTTGCTTCCGCTGTAAAATGTAAAGAGTAAAGATTCCATGTAACTCTGATGTAAAAAGAAAAGTTTTAATTTCCTTGTAAAATTGTACGAAAGAAGTGTAAAGATCCTGTGGAATCTCGAATTCAGTTGTATTTTGGAATTCGGGATGTTACAGAGGTGGCTGGACTGGAAGCGAAGCTGGCCGAGGCTCTGAAGCATTCGGCTGCCGAGGCTGCCAAGGTCGAAGCCTTGGAGAAGGAGAAGGCCGAGCTCGAGGAGGAGCTGGCCAAGGCACGGGGGGAGACAGAAGAGGCTTGGAAGGCAACCGAGGAGGCGTTGGCCAATCAGGCGTCGGAGGTGGCCAAGGCGACTAAGGCCATCTAGGAAGAGGCCGAAGCCCATATGTTCAAGAATATGGAGGACGCCTACGGCTGAGCGTTGCAACACATATCGGCTCAGAACCTCGGGTTCGACACCTCCTCCTATTACTTTTACGACCCCGTGGAGGGGAAGGAAGAAATTCCTCTGGCAATGCTCGGACCCGAGCAGTTGGGTAAAGACGTCGAGGAGACGAGCGAATCCGAGGATCAAGCCGAGGACGAGGCGAATGTCGAAGGGGCAATAGTCACTTTGCCGAGCGACGGTGGTTCGGAGCAACTCCAAGAGGTCGACCCCTGACTTAGTCGCCTCTATTTGTTTTTGCTTTTTTCGTTTTGTTTTTGTAACGCCGAACTGCGGACTGGCCACTGTTTTTGTATGTTTTGGGTTTTAATGAAACAATTCGCTTTTTGTTGGCCGAACGTTTGAAAACTTCGACTCTGATCCATGTTTGCTGTACTGAGATTTTGCTAAGTGTCGAACACCTTTTGTTTGTATTTGGAACTTCAAGAGTTGTGAACACCCTGAAATTTCGCTAAATGTTGAACGCTTTGCACTCGTGTTGAGAATTTATGCGTTGTGTACACATTGAAATTTTGCTATGTGTTGAATGCTTTTCACTCGTGTTGAGAATTTATGCGTTGTGTACACATTGAAATTTCGCTAAGTGTTGAATGCTTTTCGCCTTTCAGGTCAAGCTGGGTCCAGTAACTGAGGCCTCTCACCTTCGTACTAAGTTGAAAAAAGCGAAGCGGGCTCTCTCTCGCAGTCGGGAGAACTCATTTCACAGTTTTTTGAAACTGGAAGATATCAAGGCGACTGCGATTGGGGATTTTTACGATTTTAGACAACTGTGGAAGCGATCTTGGGAGACCCGCCTTGAAGGCGAAGTGGAGTTGCTACATAAGGTGCTCTTCGAGGTTGAAAAAGAGAAAAGCGAATTACTGGCAGAGGTTAACCACTTGGGGATTGTTGAGAAGGAGCTTTTGGCAAAGGAGGAAGAGTTGGCCTCGACGTTGGGGAAGTTGATGTCGGAGCACGACGAGTTGTCGGCCAAGGTCGACAAGTTGAGGAGGGTCATAATCGATAGGAGCATCGAAGTCACCCATCTTCGTCGAGTTATAGCCAACAACGCTGACATCGCAGGCCCCGCTAAACCCCCCCCCCCCCCCCCCCCCCCCCGCTCCAAGGTATCGGCACGGGACGATCTTTTAAAGGATCGGATCGTTGAGTTAGAGGAGGAAGTCGTTCAGCTCAAACCTCAACCTGAAAGAATCAATGTCCGAAGCACGTCATGTACCCGCGAAGAGAGCGAGAGAGGGATCTCGTTTTACGAACTCGCGACTTGCCCGCCTGCTGTTAGGCGGAGCCCGGCTGATTCTCAAAGTGGGGTGGCCGTTTCGTCTAGTGGTGCTTCAGTTGGGGCCATAGCTAGAGGTAGCACTGAAGAGGCATCTCAATTTCTTGGGTTAGAAATAAGCTCCGAGATTTGGCGACACCACCCTCGTGTGTCTCTGAACCGAAACGTCCCCCTCCCGAAGAGGCATTGAGAGTTGAACTCGAGTTTTGTAATTCATCTCGATGGAGTAGCTTGGTCTTGTAATATGAGCCTCTTTGTATATTGAACTCTTTAATTTAAATAAAAGTTCGTTTGCTTACTGGTGCTCGTGTGTCGGAAACGTATTAGGGTTATTCCAATTTTGAAACGAACCATAAGAGCCAAGGGCTAGCTTCACCATTCTTGCTCGCTTAAGAGCAAACTTGCGAAGCAGAGTCGAGCCAAGTGTTGGACTCCGAACTCGTCGTTCGAGTATATTTCAATGGTTGTGGGAGCAATTTCGAATGGCGAACCACTTCTAGCTCGCTTAAGAGCGAGCTTACAAAGCGGAGTCGAGCCAAGTGTTGGACTCCGAACTCGTCGTTTGAGTTTATTTCAATGGTTGTGAGAGCAATTCTGAATGGAGAACCACTTCTAGTTCGCTTAAGAGCGAGCTTGCGAAGCGGAGTCAAGCCAAGTGTTGGACTCCGAACTCGTCGTTTGAGTTTATTTCAACGGTTGTGGGAGCAATTCCGAATGGCGAACCACTTCTAGCTCGCTTAAGAGCGAGCTTACGAAGCAGAGTCGAGCCAAGTGTTGGACTCCGAACTCATCGTTTGAGTTTATTTCAACGGTTGTGGGAGCAATTCCGAATGGCGAACAACTTCTAGCTCGCTTAAGAGCGAGCTTACGAAGCAGAGTCAAGCCAAGTGTTAGACTCTGAACTCGTCGTTTGAGTTTATTTCAACGGTCGTGGGAGCAATTTCGAATGGCGAATCACTTCTAGCTCGCTTACGAGCGAGCCTGCGAAGCGGAGTCGAACCAAGTGTTGGACTCCAAACTCGTTGTTTGAGTAAGAGTAAAAATCAGAGAGATGCAAGCAATCACAAGAGAGTTGCGGGAAAAGAACTACTTTATTGATAACTAATAGTCGGCTGCTTCTAAGTTGCGAGCCGTTATTACATTGAAGAAATAAAGAGAAAAAATACAAGTAAAAGGAGGGGAACGGTTCGACATCCGAAGGTACTTAGAGAGGCGTTCAAGCGCTCTCTTGGTACATCAAGAGATGGTCGGCATTCCAAGTCCTGGGGATCTCTCTGCCTTCAGGATCTTCTAGATGATATGTGCCGGGCCGAACCACTTTGGTGATCTTGTAGGTTTCCTCCCAATTTGGAGCTAGCTTACTCTTCTGACTGGGCAATGAGATTGCCAACTTTCTGAGGACCAAATCCCCTTCTTTAAGGTCGGCGGGGCGGACCCTCTTGTTGTAGGCCAACTCGATCCTCTTTCGATAGCTTTGTTGGCGAATTGACGCTCTTTCCCTTAGCTCGTCGATCAAGTCTAGGTTTGCCCGAAGCTCTCTGGCATTCTGTTCTTCTTCATATGCAATAAGGTGAGGAGAAGGTACACCGACTTCCAAGGGGATCATAGCTTCGAACCCATAGGTGAGATTGAAGGGCGACTCTCCTGTGTGGGTCCATTTCGTAGTGCGATAATTCCACAGTACATTAGGGAGCTGATCAACCCATAAGCCTTTAGCAGACTTATCCCGCCTCTTCTTAATACCGGAGAGGATCTGTCGGTTGGCGTTTTCTACTTGACCATTCGACTGCGGATGGGAGACGAAGGAGAAGCGTTGTTGGATGGTGAGGTCTTCACATAGAGCTCGGAAGGAGTTCCCTGTAAATTGTGTTCCATTGTCGGTTATGAGGATTCGAGGGACGCCGAACCGGCAGATGACGTTCTTCCAAAGGAACTGAAGGACCTTATTCTCGGTGATTGTAGCCAGGGGCTCAGCCTCTACCCACTTTGAGAAGTAGTCGATCGCCACGACTAAGAATTTGAGTTGGCCAGGAGCTGGTGGGAACGGCCCTAGTAAATCCATCCCCCACATCGCAAAAGGGATCGGACTTGATAGGGAGGTGAGCTGAGCTTGGAGCAGGCAACGAATGTTGGAATACTTTTGGCAAGAGCTGCATTGCCGAACGTGTCGTTCGGCGTCTTGTAGGAGGGTAGGCTAGAAATATCCATAATTCAACACCTTCCGGGCGAGGGATCTTGACCCTGAATGTGCTCCGCTTATGCCTTCATGAAGCTCCTGCAAGAAATATGTGGCTTGTTCCGGGGAGAGACACCTCAAATAAGGCCTACCATCTACTTGCGTGAAGGAGCGTTTGTATGGAACCCCCTCAATAGGGATGTATCGCTCTGCTCGGGTCCTGACTCGACGAGCTTCCTTGGGGTCTTTGGGGAGGAGCCCATCCCTTAGGAATTCTATCAGGGGTTTCATCCAATTATCTTGAAGTTAGATAGGCAGCGACTCCATCGAGTCGGGAGTTTCATCTTCTATGCTCGGCTTCAAGAGCACTTCAATGAGGACGGTCTGCTTGAGACCTTGAAGGGGGGAGGAGGCCAGCTTGGAGAGGGCATCTGCTTGGGAATTTTCCTCTCGGGGGATTCGCTGAATAAGAGCTTCTTCAAATAGGGCCATGAGATTTTGGATCTTGGCTAGATACTTTGCCATTCGGTCATCTCGTGCCTCATACTCGCCCAGGACCTGATTCATGACCAGCTGAGAGTCGCTAAAGATCCGGAGGCGTTGCGCCCCTGCCTTGCGAGCCATTCCGAGGCCGGCTATGAGTGCTTCATACTCCGCTTCATTGTTAGAGGGCTTGAAGTTGATGCGGAGGGAGTATTAGAGGACGAAGTCATCTGGGCTTGACAGAATGACCCCGGCTCTGCTTTCCTCGTTGCAAGAGGATCCATCTATATATACCGACCAGATAGGAGGCCCGTTCATTGCTTGGCTGACCTCAGGGATGGTACTCTCGACAATGAATTCAGCTAAGGCCTGAGCCTTGATCGCGGTCTGAGACTGGTATAATATGTCATGTTGGCTCAGCTCGATAGACCACTTGATGAGGCGACCAGAGGTCTCCGGTTTGTGAAGGACTTGCTTCAACGGTTGGTCGGTAAGAACGACCACCGAGTGGGACTAGAAATATGGGCGAAGCTTTCTTGCTGCCATGACCAAGGCGTGTGCCATCTTTTCTAACCTTGGGTAGCGGAGCTCGACATCCCGAAGTACCTTGCTCACATAATAGATGGGCTTTTGAGTCCTTTCTTCTTCCCTCACGAGGACAGCGTTGAGGGTCTGCTCGGAGGTGGCTAAGTAGAGGTAGAGGGTTTCCCCGGGGATAGGTTTGCTGAGGAGATAAGGGTTGACTAGATAAGCTTTTAGCTGGTCGAATGAATCTTGTTGCTGCTGACCCCACTCAAAGCCTTTAGCCCCCCTTGAGAGCCTTGAAGAAGGGAAGACACTTCTCACCTGACTTAGAAAGGAAGCGCCCTATGGCAGCGAGGCGGCCCGTTAGCTTCTGAACCTCTTTCACATTCTTAGGAGGAGCCATGTCCAATATGGCCTTGATATTCTCGGGGTTGGCCTCGATTCCTCTTTGGCTGACCATGAAGCCTAGGAACTTTCCCGACGAGACTCCGAACGCACACTTGTTTGGGTTGAGCCTCATATCGTGCTTCCTTAATACATCAAACGCCTCTTGCAGATCGGTCACATAATTGGCCCCATGGATGCTCTTCACAAGCATATCATCAACATATACCTCCATATTTCGGCCGATCTGTTCTTAAAAGACTTTGTTGACGAGGTGTTTATAGGTGGAACCTGCATTCTTCAACCTGAATGGCATAACCCTGTAGCAGTAGAGGCCCTAATCGGTAACAAAGGATGTCTTCGGGATATCCGGGGGAAACATGCGGATTTGATTGTACCCGGAGAAGGCATCCATGAAGCTGAGGAGCTCATGGCCCGAAGTGGCTTCAATTAGGGTGTCGATGCTTGGAAGAGGGAATGAATCTTTGGGGCATGCTTTTTCAGGTCGGTAAAATCGATGCAGATTCTCCAACTTCCGTTGGACTTCTCCACCATGATCACATTGGAGAGCCATTCAGGGTAATTGACCTCTTGTATGAACCTAGCCTTAAGGAGCTTGTCCACCTCTTCTTTTATAGCTTGTTGACGCTCAGGAGCAAACTTGCGTCTCTTTTGTTGGATATGGAGGATGGGGCGAGGCGAGAGTACCATTCCCGAGCCGAACCCTTAAGAGTGGCGGGAAAGGTTTTGCATAGCAGGGCATCGGAATCTTGGTGGATTAGCATGAGGGTCTTAAAGCTTTCGATGTGGTCCACGAGATCTGACTCCCCCGAGACTTCTCAGTCCGTTCTTTCTATCTCTTCCTCAATTTTAGAGGGATTAGATCGCCATTCTTTGACTTGGTTTGGAAATCTTGTGCACCATTGAAGGTTAAGATCCACGTGTGGTTAGCTCTCAACAATAAACTCTTAACCGTTGAATTGCTCAATAAAAGAAATCTAGCATGGGGACAATTGTGTCCCCTGTGCGACTCTGTTGCTGAGAATGTGAACCACTTGTTCGTTGAATGCGATTACACTCTTCCTCTCTGGAAAATTACCGTTCTGGCTTGGGAAGCGTCCGACATTCCGATCAGTCTGGTCGACTGCTGGACGAAGCTTCCTCCAAACCGTGCTTTCCTCAAATCGTGGATCCTCTCCCTCCAGATTATTTTTTGGTTAATTTGGAGAGAAAGAAATCACAGAATTTTCCGGCAAATTTACACTTTCCCTCGTTCATTAGCAAACGAATTGTTATTTTTATTCAATTTTTGGTCTTCTTCTTTAAAAATGGAAGCTAGAGAAAACTTGAAATTTGAAAGGATGGAGAAAGCTTTCCGTTGTCTTATTAATCTCAATGCTATTTAATGTTCACTGCACCTCTATTTGGTAGTTTCTGTTTCTTTTTTTGCATCTGTAGCTCTACGTGTCTTTTTTGCAGCTCTCTCTCTAGCTACATTATTGGTTCTGTTTTGAGGTTAGAGGTGTGGCCCTAAGCGTTTCCCCTGGATGTTTTTTGCAGGATAAAAGGGTAGTTTAGCCTACCCTTATAATGCTTTTTGGCAACTATGTTGACTCTCTTTGGGCAGTTCTGGCTTTTGGGTGTTGTGTTTTTTGAAGCCCAGCTTATCTTTGAGACAGGCATCTTTCGTTCCTCTTCTCCGATGTTGTTCTGGTCCTGTCGTTTGGATCGGCTCTTGTGTTAGATCAGCTTGGTCTGCAGGCTCTCTTGCTAAGCTATAGTTTTTGTTATGTCTCAATGCTGTTCTCCTACTGCTGGGTGTACTTAATGTTACTTCTCACGATTATCAGTCTGGCTTGGTAGTTGTTGTAATTATGTCCTTTTTGGTTGGGGGGAGCGCTGTGTTCTGTGCTCTGTGGGTTTCAGACTGATTTGTTCATATGCTTCGTTCTGTTATTTTGTTGTGTTGTGATTAGTCTGTTTGTTTTAACGGATAGTGTCTGGTTTTCTTGTTACTATTATCTAGTTGTTGATTACCCAGCCTGAGTATCACTTATGAACTTGATAGTTCTACTCTTTTGCCCTTTGATGTACTGATGGTTTGCCTACTTTAGCGATAGCCGCTGGCATTTAGCTTCATCGTTGGCGGTATATCCTGCTACCTGAGTTATTAGTTCGATTGGTGCTTCTTTCGAGCTCTCCCTGATCTCCGGGTCTGGGGTGCTCCCCTTTTCGGCGCTGGAGCAGAGTTTCGGATACTCTCTGTATCCCTGTTATCGAAGGCTCGTCCTTGTTTCTTCGTTGTCAGGGCCAAGGGAGCGGTGGATCCATCATCAGCCATTGATCCTTTCGTTCTGATCCGGCTCGTGAGCTTCTCGTTGCGGTGGCGTTATCTACTGGTTGTTATCAGCTATTGTTTAGTTCTGGTGTTGTCGTTCTCGCTTTCTTGTTTAATTGTCGAGTGAGTCCGTATAGACTCGGTGGGTCTGTAGTTAGGAATTTTGTATCTGTGTTGCTAGTTTTACGCCTTGTAAGACCTCGCTATTGTTATTATAGTGATTATTAATGCATGGCTGGAGTCTTTTGACTCTATCCGTTTCATCAAAAAAAAATATGTGCATAGTTTGGCTAATGATGTGTATACATGGTAAAAATAAAACGAATATGTGAATTTGGGGCCCACTGATAAGTATACAGCATGATGTGGTTTAATGAGAATTAATTGATAATGTGTAATGGAAGATTGAGGGAAGGGGCCCATGGGTTGAATACACAACAGTGTATTTCGGCTGTGTGATGTTGCCCATATCACATGGTGACAGGACGGTATGGAAGGGCCCACCGGGGATATTTGTGAGGCTTTGGAGCCACGGTCTTCTCTGTGGCGTGTGCACGTGTATAGGGGAAGGGGAAGAGTTAGACCGATTTGGGAGTAGTGGAAGAGAGAGAGTTAATGAATAGAGTAATGGGGAGAGGAAAGGTTGGGAGTTAGGAGAGTTAAGAAATATGAAGAGTTGGAGATTAAATAAGAGGATTTATTAGGTTGTGTAGTTTTGTAATTTAGACCCTAGTCTAGACCTATAAATAGCATCCATTTCTCTTCTCTTCTCACACCTAAAAGCAAATCAAGTAATGAGAAAGAGAAAGAAAGAACGAAAAAAATAAGAGAAAATAAAAGAAAGAAAGAAGGAAAGAGAGAAATAAAAGAAAAGAGAGTAAGAGAAGTAGTGTTCTTGTGCTTGGAGGCTTTTGCTAGGAGAGGAAGGTTGCTAGGAGCAAGAAGGAACCCCTTCTTTGTAGTCTTCATCCTTCAAACAAAGGTGGATGTTCTTATACTTTCTAAAGTAGGATTTTTGCATGTTAATAGTATTGAAAAATGAAATGAGACATTGCAAATAAGAATCCATGCTAGCATCTCATGAAATAATTTTTGTTGTTACCATGCTAATAGTTTAATGGATAGAATAAAAATTGAATGTGATATGTGTAGATAAAATGCTAGTATAACATGCAATGATTTTGTTGAAACTTAGTAGTTGATTGATATCATGCAAATTAAAAGTAGAGAAATAATCACATAGATCATGGTAGAATATTCGCAAAGTCTTGTTTGACAAATGCGCGATGAGTATAAATGATTGTTAAAAAAATATTTTATTGTGACATGCTTAGAAACATAAAGCTTAAAAGAAGAAAAGGGAAAGATAGATTTTATTATTTTGGCTTGTCGACATATGAAAAAGATGATGATTTTCGCATAAAGAAACATTTGTGATGTCCAAAATTGATTTTAGGGATATAGTTGGTTTTTAGTAACAAGAATTTTATTTTGTAAGATGATGGATTTTCTTAAACTAACCATGATTTCTACAATTTCGAGTTTTATTGAAAAATGCAAATTTTATAAAGTGAGCAGAAAATAATAGGAAAGGCTTATCTAAATAATAAGTTGAATTTGTCTTTCGTATTTTGATTCATTTCAGTTCTAAAAGAAATATTTATCTATCAAATCTTAAAAGATAGAAAAGTGAAGTTTTCGAAAAAGAATTAGATTCAGGATAGTGTGAACAATTGATAAGTAAATAAATTATTGTAAAGAAGATTTGATGTTATGGAATACATTTGAGTACTTCTAAAGATATAATATGCTACTTTCAATATAATAAGAATAAATGCAAAATTGTGTCTATCAACGAAAAGAAACGATTTTGAAAAATATTTTATTCTTTAAATTATGATTTTATAAATCAGTGGATCACTGTTATAAAGTAATCTCAACTTTTTTAAATTTATTTCAGTTAAATAAAAGAGTTGATAAAATTTGATAAATCGAGTTTTGAAAAATAATGAAATAACATAATGTTGAAATAAAAAGTTATCGGGATGTTTCCATATCAGTGGGCGCACTTGGCCTGTTGGCTTGGCACTGCGCCGGCTCTTGGTCTTGTTGGGCGTTGCGCTGTTATTTTCTATTCGGCTTGGGTTCGAATCTTGTGAAACCCAAATACTTTTTCTATTTTGTTTAATTTAACTCAGATCGTGGGATTTAATATAAGGGGTTTTCGGTATGAAAATTGAACAGCAAGTCCATATGAACTAGCGGTTTCGGTTGGACGCTGCCTGTGTTGCCATAGGTTCGAAACGCAGAGGCCCCTTTCATTTTTTTGTTGTTTTCTTTTTTTTCATTCAATGAATAGATTTGAATACTATTCTTAATGAATTGATTTTTTTTTAATACGTTGAATACGGTCAACAGATTTGAATATTTTGTTTCTTTATAAGATTTGAATACTATTTTTTAATGAATTGATTTTTTTTATTTTAAAAGGGATCCTAATTGAAACTAATTATGGATATAAAATTAAATGAAAATATTAAAGGATAGTTTGCTTGAATATTTTGAAGTATAAAAAGAAATGAAAATCTTAAGAATAGAACTCTAGTATATTTTGTGAAGTGATCTTTTAAAGAAATTACACTTCTATCTTGTCTAAGAAATATTTTAATAGTGAATTGAAATATTGTGATAGCTTAGATTTGTTATAACAATTCATGTGGTGAAATTTGTGTTCTTGAAAGGAATGTTTGTTTAAAAGGAATATGAATAAACGACTATATCATGAATGATGACGAGACTATATTTTTTTTGTGAATGAGTTGAAGATGAAATGATCTAAGTTTAAGACATGATTATTAAAGGGTGTGAATGCCCATGATTCTTGTACATGAGAAATTTGAATTTAGAGTTAGTAAGACCTCGTGTACTGGCAATTTTAAATGAAATGATTATTATATTTTGAGATTTGCCATGGAGCTATCTCGGTGGATGTTGATTAAGTCTTGTAGTAGGTAATATTAATTCTAGGCTTGAAAGATTATTAATGTCTTGAACATATGAGTTAGGCACATAAGTGGAGATGTAGCGCCCCAAATTTCTAATATGAGAGCTTAGAAAATAAGTGACGAAATCCCAGTAATCCACTTCAATAGAACAATAAACACCAACAACACCACTAAAATTTTTTCTTCTTTATTACAACAATTATTACAATTACAGCGGAAGTCTAAACATCTCAACACAAATTAACATTTTATTTACAACTCAATAATGATCTCAAATATCCTTTACAGTTTTACACCAATCATTAAATAATCCAATAAACTCAAATTTGCCCACTCAAGCATCCAACCTCCAATCTAAGCAATAACCTGCAACATGTGAGGCTAGAGTTGAACCCTAACCCCCAAACTAAAGGGGTCAGCCATAAATGGTGTGAGTGGCAACTAATCAAACAAATAACATAAATGAATCTGAAGCATAATGTCCAACAAATAATAATCAAGCACTAATGTATGAAGTAACGACCGAACGAATAAAGGGTGATATCAAATCCAAAAGCCAAGTGTATAAAAACAGGAAATCCGAATGCATAAAAGTGATTCAAGAAAACGTCATGACTACATGCTGACAACGATGACTACTAAGAGATGAAGATAAACTATGATAATTTGCCTATGCTTGATCATTCCGGAGATTGATCCCACATCACAGGTATTTTCCCTGGATAATTCAGGAGATCATCCCACATCTAAACATAGATTCCTTATCACAATAATACCCCAAAAGCGTCGCCTCGACTCCGATAATTCCGTAGTTCAATCCCACATCTAAAGATAATTACTTGGATAATTCCGGAGAAGTACCTCACATCTCAGGTTAACTACCTGGATAATTCCGGAGATAAATCACACATCACAAGTTAATTACTTGGATAATTCAGGAGATTAAATCCTACATCAAAAGCCATACTGAGGTGCATAACTCAAGTTCCCATTCGTCATGACACTACTAATGCCTGTCCTTATTAGTTTGAGTTACTGAACAAATCTCCTAGAGTAGTGTACCCTACCGGACTAAAAATCTGAATAACTGAAAATTTACCTCGATGGGCCTCAACAAATAACTGAACAAACACCGGTATACTAGGGTCACCTACCTCTAGAGACTCCAAACAAATATCTGAACAAATTCCACTTAACAAGTGGCTCAACAAAATATCTCAAAATCATGTTCTTAACTGAACATCTCAAAAACCAATACTTAACTGAACATCTTAAAATCAAACACTAAACAAAATATCTCACAATCAAATACAAAGATCCTTCAGGACCAGTCGACTGCATATCAGATCAGTCGACTGTCCAGAGGACATAATCCAACATTTCTCAAAAATAAACTAAGGCATAATCAGTCGACTTACCAAGGGGTCAGTCGACTGCCCCGAGACAAAGACAAATAATTCTCATCAAAAATATTCTAAGTATTTGAGTCGACTGAAGGGTCATAGGTCGACTGTCCCGAAAGGACTGATCAAAAATACAAACAGAGGATTCAGTCGACTGGCCTCAGTCTAGGTCGACTGTCCCGAACAATCTCAAAGACTGAAAATACACAGTAGGCTCGTACCAGTCGACTGCTTCGCAAGACAGTCGGCTGTCGGCTACAGATTTACAAAAAGTATAGGTCTGAACACAAATCAAACTGGAGTATTCTAAGGATTCATCGATCATAAAATTAATTTATATCCAGACAAATAAACAATTCTCAATAATCTCCATCATGGTTACATTACTCAATCAATCAATTTCTCCAATCTCATATTCTCATGATCTCAATTCTTAATTCTCCCATTAGGGTTTTTCTCAACAAAATGTCTTCCATAACTTAATCCAAATCTGATTTACAACCATAAGATCCAGGTGTTTACTATCTAATCACAACAAAATCAATTCTTAATATGTCTCCCAACAATACGATCTCATAGATCAACATTTCCTCAACAAATCTTAATATTTTCTCATACATGGTTCAAATATCAACAAGAGTTCTCATCCTCTATAACAAATAAAAGATCCATACCATACATTCAATGGGACTAACAAAATAATGGCATAATGATCACAAACAAGCATAACAAGATCTTACGTCATTCATCAATCAAGACAAACAAAACAAGCCAAACAAAACAAGCAAAGCAAAACAAAACAACAAAACAAACCACTCACCTTTGATTTGATGAAAATCCGCCAAAAGCTTCTCCTTGCTAGATCCAAGAATCCTCCTTCTTGCTCCTCAAAATAAATCTCAAAATTCTGTGAGTTCTCAATGACGGCTGGGAAAAAGGATTTCCCTTATATATGCCGGATAGAAAATTAGGGTTATATTCCCACTTTACAAAATAATCCTTTCTAAAAGTATATCTCACATATATAATCCTTTTCTTGAAAATTAAACCAAATATCATTTAAATTAGGATCTAAAAGAAAAATATATTTTTAAACCTCAACAAGTGCTGATCGGAATGTCCAGCAAATGCATTTTGCACTTCAACCCTCAAAAATGTCACTTTTGCAAATAAGTCCTTCTTTTCTCAAAAATTGCAAATAGTACTAATTAATTTCAGAAAAATCTGGAAAAATACTAAATAATCTTCAAATAATAAATAATGATTTTTCATAAAGAAAACTTAATTTTCCAAACTTCTGAAAAGTCATTTGCACGTGTTTTGCACGTGTACAAAAGATAAATCTTTTAGAAAATATTTATCAAATACTCAAAATCATTTAAAGTTTATTTTCAAATAATTAAAATAATATTTGAAAATACGGGGTTCTACAGGAGATGTAGTAAGATCTAGGCAAACGTAAGTGGGACACTCTATATAGTCGGGCGGTGGGCTTGTTGCGGCGGTTCACCGGGGATATAGACCCAGTTGGTGGACTGTGGTTGCCTCGTGGGAGGCAAATCTTTATTTTAAATCCGGAACTATGCGTAGTCGGGCAGATAGTTTGTCGTTCTCCATATATATATGTATACCGGGGCTAGAGGGGCACATGCGGGAGGTTCGCATGACGAGAAGTCTGTATAACAGTCGGGCGGGGAATTTGTTGCGGCGGTTCCCCGGGGCTGGGATCCATACTCGTGGAACGTCTTAACTTTATCTTATTACCGGGTAGTTTTCATGGCGAGGGATCGAGCCCTTTATAGTGGAGTACGTAGGTGCTTGCCCTTGGACCTATATAGTATGGGATGCATAGAATCCAAACAAGTGTGCATTAGTGTCATATAAAATTGTGCGCATTAGGCATTAAGGCCTGACATACACTTACATATTTAGCGTAGTCACATTTACACTTTATAATTCATTCAATCTTTCTGTGTTTTGTTAAAGTAATGAGATCGTTATACTGTTTTTGGCATAGAGAGGATAGCCGTGCATAACATTTTGTCAGTTGTAAGCGACTGACGTACCCACAGATTAACATGCAGGTAATGGACTATTCACGGAGTTGTAAAATGGATATGTTGTTGCTGTTTAAAAGTTAAAGATGTTGCAAATGATGTTAAAGTTATACAAGTTGTATTTCAATGTTGTAATCCTTTATTTTCTGCTGTATAAACAAAGTGTAATGTAACTCTGATGTTATTGAAACAGTTTTTTTTAATTCCTTGTAAAATTGTACAAAGTGAAGTAAAGATCCTGTGGAATCTCGAATTCATTTTTTTTTTGAAATTCGGGGTGTTACAAGCCGGGTATAGTGGAAAACAGGGAACACCACTACTGACAGCAATGGTAGAAGTAGACCGATGATATGCAACCTCATGAGTTAAAAGTTAACTGTCAGGAAGTAGAATGAGTACAAGAGTAGGATGCATCGTGGAGGATTGAACCCTACAATCAGAAGAAAGCGAACTCCTTGGGAAGTATGTCGTATGGAATGCATACGTTTCCATTGAAGTTGTATTTTGGGGAAGTATGTAGTATGAGATGCATAAGTTTTCATATAAATTGCATTAGAGTAATTGCATCCTGTGCATTTGTATTGTACATTTTGAATTGTGCATTAGACTCTAGGGGCATGACATATACTAACACTTGTGACTTGTCTACACATTTTTCTTTTTGCATCAAATCCTGGTTGTTGACTTTTGAGGAGTCGCTGGTTTTAGCAGCATTGCGTCAGTTGTATTCAACTGACATGCCCACAATCTGTTTAGTGCAAGAATGCTGATCTTGGAGAAGGAGACTCGAGCTGTGGGAAGCGATCAGTGGAAGTCGTTGTCCAATGTGTTGCAAAGTTTCCTGATTATTGTACCTATGCAATTATAAGTGTTGTACAGTAAAGTTTTGGGATTTAATTTATGTAATTCATGATGTAATTTATTGTTGTACAATTTGTACTTGTAATAACATTTTTGGTGACGATAAAAGTTTAAATTTTCTGTGATTTTACTGTGTTTGGACTCATTTGAAGGAAAGACTTTGGCCGTGTCTCGAGTTTCCTGTGTTGAAAACTTGGGGCGTTACACTTATACAACTTATTGGACCAAAAACCCGAAAGCCCAAATAACACACAGCACCGATTCTGTCGACAACAATGTGTCAAGTCCATAGTCGAGGCATGACCGATCGACTGCACGTTCGACTGTCCCCTTCTCTCTTGAACCCTGTACACTCGAAGAACTCATTTCAGCCAGGACCAGTCGATCACAATCCCTCTAGCTTCATTCTTTTATTTGCTGCTGTTTTCTCTTGATGTCTTTGTCTTCTGTTTTTTTTCTTTTTTCTTTCTAACTTCAAGTACTCTGTACCTATGTGTATTTGAGGTTACAATCCTAATAACTCTCACTTTTTATGAATCACGGTAACATTAAGGAGGCTCTTCAAGAACTCATGACACCCTATAATCACCTAACATAGTTTCCAAGGTGGGGAGATCGATCGACTCATCATTAATCCACTTGAAAATATTTGAGAAATTATCACTCACATAGCAGAATTGATCTAAGCCGATACCTTGGCTAACGACCATAGGTTCTGTTAATTCTGGATCAACCCTTCAACCCATTTTGACCTTGCCAAAAGTATTATCCTTCTTGATTTTGAGCCAATCCAACTTGATTGTGTACTATGAGTCGACCATCAGTGTTAAAGCAAGCAGTCTAGCTCACTACTAATTAAGTTGTACATTAATAATGGAAACCCTAATGATTACACCCCATCGTGTATCATTATTAATATTAAAACCCCATTGTGTATCATTATTATTACTAGTATAATGTATATGCGATGCACGCCTACTAAAAGTGTAGTCATTAAATTAAATGAATATATATCGAATTAAAAAATAGTTTATATTTGAATATTTTCATTTGGATAACACATGCAGTACACGTACATATTGTTGGATTTAGTTTGGATGTGTATTGCACGGGTTCAAAAAGTTACAAAGTTAGAGTTTGTTTCGTTACAAACCCCAACTCTCCCATTAAAATAGTAAAGATTATTATTTTTTGCAAAACCGTTTCATTAATAAAACTACTAATTTACACATGTGATGCACATCTTTATAAATATATATTTATTTTTAAAAAAAATCGACGTTGTCTAACATCGAACTAAGACCTCCTTTATATTAATTATGCACGTTCATTGCACGTATTTGTTTAGTTACAATGCACGTATTTATTTGGTTAACTCTTCCATTAAAATATTAGATTAGATTAGATTAGATTAGATTAGTGATATATAACAAAATAAGTTCCTTTAAAAATGGAATGTCGAAAAATAAAAAAACGAGCATTCAATGCCGGGTCCAACACTTACTTTAATTTAATTTAGCAGTTTTTTTGACAATAGTTTTTTACTATAGTAGTTAGAATGAAGCAAATTTCGCTTGCACCGTGCTATTAGTTCATCACAAATCAACTAACACCTGCATTATATGTACCGGAAAAGAATGTTCACTTATTTTTGACAATCTTGTGTATTACATATGACAACCAGTGAGTTCTATCGGTTTCTAGTCACGCGAATACACCAGGGCCAAATGCCGATGAAATTGGAAGCAACTCTGTGGTACGCTGGGAGACACAGCAGCCATAGTTTGATTAGCAAAACTTTTTTTAAAAAAATGTTTCGTAGGAAACTGTGTTGTAAAACATAATTATTTGAGACTTTTTGTGCTTAAAGTTTATATATGTTAATTTATGTTGTTTTATATTGAATTACTATTTATTTGGTGAATTTTAATTGCTTATTATGCTATTATTATCGATTATATGATTTGGAAATGCAAATTTGATGTGATGACATGTGTGTTTTATATATGACATTACAGCTATTTTAATTTGAAAAATAAGCAAAAGTAAAATAAAAAATATATAAAAATACATATAATATAAATATAAATATAAATAAATATGATCATAATAAAAATGACGGGAGAGCATTATAAAAAAAAAGAAAATAAATAAGTAACCTATCCTGGTGTTTAAAAACGTCAGGATAGCTAATAGCATTATAATAAGTTTTTTTTTTAATAAATAACCTATCTCGGTGTTTATAAACGCCGGGATAGCTAATAAATGGATATATATATATATATATATATATATATATATATATATATATATATATATATATAGGAAAATCTTCCATTGTGCACCACCCCTCCATGTGCACTTGTGTGTACTCGGTCTTTCCTACTTCGTATCGACGATCCGAATCGTTCATATTGATCTACACATATAAATTAGTCTAACTATGTAAAACCAAATCATTTGAAATTCATTTGTCCATCCATCATGTGACCATAAAAAACATTAATTTTCAGCCACATATTTAGACAAAATTGTATGGCTGAAAATTAATGTTTTTTATGGTCACATGATGGATGGGCAAATGAAGTTCAAATAATTTGATTTTACATATTTTGACTAATTTAGATGTATAGATCAATGTGAACGGTTCGGATCGTCGATACGAAGGCAGGAAGGCCGAGTGCACACACCGTGTGCACCATAGGTGGTGCACAACGGAATACTTCCCATATATATATATATATATATATATATATATATATATATTGGATCGTCAATAGGAAGGCGGGAAGGCCAAGTGCACACGGAGGCCTAGTGCACTCATGTGCACTTGGCCTTCCCGCCTTCCTATTGACGATCCAAACTGTTCATATTTATCTACACATCTAAATTAGTCTAAATATGTAAAATCAAATCATTTGAAATTCATTTATCCATTCATTCAAGTGTTACAAAATTGTATGGCTGAAAATTGTTATTTTTTATAGTCACAAGATGGATGGAAAAATGAATTTTAAATGATTTGATTTATATATTTAGACTAAATTAGATGTGTAGATCAGTATGAACGGTTCGGATCGTCAATACGAAGGCGGGAAGGCCAAGTGCACACGAAGGCCTAGTGTACAATGGAGGGTGGTTCACAATGGAAGATTTTCCTACACACACACACACACACACACACACACACACGCCAGGATAGGTGGGATACCTATTGCGATATTAACTCTTAAAATGTTGTTATAGACCCTATATCTGTCCCGATAGCTTCTATCCCGGGGATTTTAAAAATGCTGGTACCTCCTATCCCGGCATTTAAAAATGTCGGGATAGAAAAAATAAACACACCAGGATAGACGTTATAGTTTATTGTGTGAGAAGCACATAAGATGTGAAAAAATATATTGTTTATTTGTTTCCTTTCCAAATTATTTAGTATTGCCTGGAACCTCAAACCATCTTTTTAAAAAGAGATTTTTTTTTGGAAGCCCAAAACTGCAAATATGTGTGGTGAAATTTTGGAGAGAAAAAGAAGATTTTTGAAAATCGCTTTGGCTCAAAAGAGTTTTAATTTTTTCATACCAAACACCTAATTTTTAACCCAAAATAACTTTTAGGCTTTAAAAAAAAGCTTTGGCTCTCCAAAAGTAATACCAAAAAGAGCCCAAGTCATGTTGTTCCTTATTTGTAATATTATTCAAGTGAAAGTAAGAGAACCAAGAAAGAAAAAAAAATCTAGCTCACAATATATGAAATATTTTCTTCCTCCAAATATATATCCTTCTACAATAATTAACATAGTTGTATCAAACCACGTAAAATATTTATCCCCTTCATATATATTTTCCGTTCAGTCCAACATACATTAAACACGAATTGCTCACATTCTTACATAATATCGACTCAGGAAGCTTGGTGACAAACAGATAAAGGATGGCAGGCAGGCATTCTTATTTTATTTATTTTTCTGAATGCTCAAATCACACACAACGTACAAAGATACAAAAGTACCAGAACCATGCATATCTATACGTACGCACGCGCCCAAACATAAGAGAGTATCGATCAATGATATATCTCTATGACGGAACGCATCCCCAGTGCTGGAATGATCTTATACTCTTTGAAACCAGCAGCAGTGAAGATTTTCTTCAATTCAGCCTCAGTTCTCACTTTTCCAGTCGTTTGAACCATGACTTGCATATCAAAGAACAATTGTGTTTCAGCTATCTTGCGGTCCACACCATCACTAGTGTTAAAGACTTTGTCGATGACCATCACTTTTCCTCCTTTCACTTTAGTTGGTACCGCCTCTTTGCATCGTTTCAGTATCTTCACACATTCCTCGTCATTCCAAGTAATTAGTACCCACTGTACATTAAAAAATAATTAATGATTAGTAAAATGTTTTTAATTAATTACTAGCTAGCGCATGTATATCATGTTAATTACCTTGAGTATCACAACATCAGCTGGTGGTATATATTTGAACATGTCTCCTTTAACATGCTCAACCTTATGATGCTTGACGTCAATGTTGTCGATTATGTGAGCAAGATCAAGCACCGTGCACTTGATGTGTGGAAAAGCCTTTGCAATCGCCACTGCTAACCCGCCAGTCCTCCCTGCCACCTCAACCACTGAGTTTATTCCTTGCAACAATCCCCCGTGATCCTCGATGACAACCTTGGCAACTGCTGCCGAATCGCTCTCGAAACCATCCCTAAGCTTCTTCCCAAACTCGGGCATTTTGCCAGCTGCCTCCCATGCGTTCATCCCATGATACTTCTCAAAGGGTGTGGATGGCGTCTCGCTTTTGAACCATGAGGAGAGTGTCTGCCATGAATCCATTAGTGTTGAGTCCAGCTCCAACTCAATAAATGGTGCAATACTAGCACCCATCTCCCTCACAAGTATAACCGAGTTGTTGGTAAGGCCATAAACGTCTTCTTCTTCTTTGCTGTCAGCTGCAGGATTAATATTTGATACTGTGAAGTAGCCATTGTGGACTAAGAGTGTCATCAAACGTTGGAAGTTTTGGATTCTAACTGGTGGGATGGAGAGAGCTGAGGTCAGCTCGGTGAGAGTGATGGGTTTGCCATGGTTGTTTATGGCGTCAGCTATGCCGAGTTCTACGGCACATTTCAGGGATAAGGAGTTGATGAAGCTGAAGGTGTGGTTCCATAGATGGGACTGAGCTTCAAGCAGGTCTTTTGAGCTCAGTTCTTGAGTAGTCGAAGCCATTGTACGTGTGTAAATATTGGTTGCTGGGTTGTGCAGTGTGTTCTGATATGATCCAATATATATATATATATATATAGAGGTCTGGAGTTTAGAGTGGTGGTGTCAATTATGTGAGCTGTACTCGTTGGAGTTTTAAATTTCCACGTTGTACTAAATTAATATGACTAGGGCCATTATAGGTAGGATTCTTTTAGATTGTATAGTTATGAACTTTGCGGAGATAATTGCAGTACGGCAGACGAAAGGTTGAATTATTAATCCAAGTATTGGAGATGCTAGCTAGAAACTTTTTGCAAAAGGTTGATAATGATAAGATTGCTGAGATTATGAACATTGCCGAGATATAATTGCAGTACGGCAGCTGAGAAACTCTTTGCAAAAGGTTGATAATGATAAGGTTGCTGAGATTATGAACATTGCCGAGATATAATTGCAGTACGGCAGCTGAGAAACTTTTTGCAAAACGATGATAATGATAAGATTGCTGCGATTATGAACATTGCCGAGATATAATTGCAGTACGGCAGCTGACAGTGCGCAGGTTGATGATGCAAACGACTCAAATGGTAAGGGCAGGACATGTATGATAATGGTAAAAGTCGCAGTAGATCAGAATCGTACGATTACTGCACGGATCTCAAAATGTTTATAGGCCTGGGTCCAGTTCAAGATATGTGCTTCTCTCAAGCTCATAAAAAATGACAAATTAGATCCACTAAGGGAGACACCCAGCCTATGTAGGCTAGGAGTAAAATCTCTTATCCTCTCACAGGTAGGGCTGTAAATCGGACTGGACGGAATCGGACAACCATATGTCAAGCTCGGACCGAAATTCCACTCGGACGGACTTATGTCCGGCTCGGTCCAGAGCGATCAAATTTTTTATAGTCCGGACTCGGTTCGTTATAAAAGCAGAAGGCTCGCGTCCGACCCGTTATGCTTGTTCGGACGAATCGGACACGGACCGGATTCGGACCGGACACACAATTGTTTTGCAAATGATACTATCTACTATAAATTATTTCAAGAAGAAATATGATTCTAGTTATTGTTTTGCAAATGAAGTTCAAAGGAAACACAAATCTTAGAAGTTCATTTCTTACATTAGTAAACTTCCATTCAACATGCATCAAAATTTAAATACACAAATATGACAAAAATCCATTCAACAAAAATATCCAAAACAAAAATTATCCAAAGGAAACACAACTCAAAACATCTATTTTGCACCAACAAAGTTATAAAGTTTCTTCCTCGAAATAACTATTACAAAAGTTATGCCAAAACAATTATTAAAATTCAACTTGATGGTTTGAACTTTGATTGATGCTCCACCTTCACTTGAATGTTCCACTTGCATTTTACCGAACCTATAAAATGCTGCCATATTGAAAAGAACATAAAATGAGTATAATTGAGAATTTCCCCCATGAAGTATATAGTAAACATATAATCCCATATATAAGTTACTAACTAATATTCAAAATTACAATTACGGAATTACCTTATCTCTAAATTTTCATTTTCAATTTTCAAAATTACAATTACGGAATAAGTTACTAACTAATTTTTAACAGTTTTGCCAGTTAAAGGTAGCTGCATTTTTAAATGAGTAATTTACTGCAAGATTATCATTTTAACATAGTCAAAACTACTCCATCATACATTGGCAATTGTTCTGATCATTAAACTGTCCCTTATGATTCTATAAATGAAATGTCTGTTTCATTTTGAGTGACACCATAAATCTTACTCTGATTCTTAGCTGCACCTCAATAAGTGTTAAATGATTTAGGACATAATAGTTTTGAATGAAGTATTGTTTAGCAATTGGTCTGCAGAATGAAGGCAATATGCAGGATACAATATCTATCGATAATATTAAAGGAACCTGAAGCCAAATGCAGTGAAGAAAACAAGTCTGAAGTTGATTCTAATCGCAAATGTGAAGACAATAAATCTTCAAAAAGGCAAAGAACAAAAGTATTTGCTGAAATATAGAAAGGAATCTTTTGTTCCTGATGGTTGTAATGAATACTTGCAAATGTTTGATACTTGCAAATTTTTAATTATTTGACATTATTTTGATTCAATTTAGTCATTCAAATTACCTTCTTTCAGGTGTTTTCTTACCGATGGATTTTGGATGGTTGACGGATGTGGATATAGAAGGTAAATGTCTACTACTTAGCAATTACGTTTTTCGTGTTCGATGGTTTTATCTGTAATGGTTTCTCAATGTGATGAACTTTGTCCTATACTATATCATTTGATCCATGCTCCAATTTTATGGCGAGCATCTGTTGTCATTATGTAGGCGTGCAGAAAGGGGCTGCTTCATCATGCGCATTGTATTAAAAGGATTGATGTAAGTCTCTTAAGCTCAAAAAAATACATATGTTTATACTTTTTCTGACTAGCATTAGCACCTTACCAAAGTTTATTGACGGTGTTTCCGAAAAGGAAACCTATATCTTGATTAAAGTTGCTTTACTGTTTTACTTCAATTTTGACTAAAGTTTCTTTCTTTTGTTGCAATCTCAGTAATTTTTTTACTCAACAATGATCTATGGTCTAATTACTATATTGGATTCAGACTTGATAAACTATGAAGATATATATAATCGTCTGATCAAATATTGTTAAAATTAATTATTTTTTGAAATTATGCATACTATTATATATATTATACTATTAGCAGAGATAATCATTCCTTTATTAAAATAGAGCAAGGAGAGGAAAAGTAGAAAACTAGCACGTGCTAACACATGAGGAAAAAAAAGAAGAAACGGACATGTAATAACACATGCAGTCAATTTACAAAATAAAATAAAATAAAATAAAAATAAAAACAACCACTCACCTTCTGATGTTGATTATGTTCTATTTGAGAGAGAATAATTTAAGATGGAATGCTTGATTTGAGAGGGAAGGCAATTGAGAAGCACACTGTGGAGAATGATATAGCAGAGTACATCAAGGAGGAGTCCAAAAAGAGCCACATCCCCACCTATTACTGCATTGTAAGCTCAACTTCGATAATTATTCGACCTTTTTTCTTTGCTTTAGAGATGTAGAATGATGTTGGTTGATTTGAAAATGTGAATTTGCGAATTTGTTGATTTATCATCTTTTAATTATATTGTGATCGAAATAGTTAAGGGGCATCTCTAAATTTAGGGATCTAGGGTTTAACTATGTCTTACTATTGTGTCGGTGTTGAATAGGGTCACCTCCGTCCTTTAATGACTTTTATTTTTTTGTTTAAGAACTAAAGTTACTATGCATGTAAATGATAATAAAAGAATATAAACTAATGAAATCTTTCTTGGGCCTATTTGATTAGAGGGGAATGGAGGGGAGGGGAGGGGAGGGGAATGGAGAGGTGCAAAATCTCTCCTGAGCCAATTTTGACTCCACTCCAATATTGTGAAAATTTGGAGGGGAGGAAAAATGGATCTAATTTTTTTAAGTGATTGGACTAAATTGCCTTTTTTAGATATAAATCCCTAATCTAAACCTAAAATGCAGATCCTCTCTCTCCCCGACTCTCTTTCTCCCACTCACCCTTTCTCTTTCTCCCACTCCTGTTAACCTTCTTCACTTTGAGTCCAGCCTTGCCCCTAAGGTCATCCTTAGTGTGATTATCGGGGTCGATTTCATGGTTAATAATCCAAACTTAGCTCCATTTCAATAAAACAAGTCGGTATCTGTCATCTACTATCGCAATGTTTGTGTTGGTGAGGCTCTTGTACCTGAAGGCCTCATAGGAGCAAGCCACTAAAGATATAAGAGTACTAGTGGGATTGCTTGTGAGCAAGTTGATATCTCATCCAAAAATTTTGGATGATGTAACAGATGGGGTTTTGAAGATGGTTGCGATATCGAAAACTGAGGGGCAGACAGTTATCTTAGGGTTTGTTAAATGGCATGCGACGATTTTTGTTCAGTGTTATGTCAGTGTTTTTGTTTGGGAAGCATATATTAGTTCCAAATGTGTTTCAAACAATTCTTGTTAATTTTTCCTCCCCATAGTAATTTTTCCAATCCAATTCTTGTTAAGAATTTTTATTGGGACTAATTGTATCTGCTTATAGTCCTGCATGTATTATTTTGCTAAGTTAGGTTAACAAGAAGTACAATAAAAAATACCAAGTTAGAATTAGAAACAGTAATACATAGGCTCTCCTAAAATATAAAAGGGCATAAAAGTAATTTAATTATAAAATCCCTCCCCTCTCCTTGTGAACCAAATAAGAAAATAATTATTTTTCCTCCCTTCCCATTTCCTTCTCTCCTCGAACCAAACAGAAAATATGATTAAAATTTCTCTCCTCTCTTTACCTCCCCTCTCCTCCCTTCCATTAAAATCCCTCCCCTCCCCTCCCCTCCCCTCCCCTCCTTTGAACCAAATAGATCATCAATGGTTTCAAAGAATATGACCGAAATAGATAGAAATATAATTATTTGAGTTTTCCAGACAAGAGTTGTCACGCCCCGCTTCCCAAAAATTCGAAATGCAGGCACGTGACACGGCTCAGCAAATGACTTACGTCATCCATAGGCTGTTATTGATCAAACTCAACAATATAAATAAGAAGTAATACAACCATGCATGCAATGAAAGAATAATCACATAAATAACAACATTGGAAATTAAGCATAAAAATAACCAACATCAAAATAACCCAACATCTGAAATATAAGAACTTACCAAATAGCTTGAGAGGCTCCTACTCCAATCCTAGAAGAACTGCTCACCAATGACTTTTGGCAATTCTCCTTGTTCACCTGTAACTGGATCAACTAAAGTAAAAAAAAAAAGGTCCTTAGAGCAAGTCGTGGATAGCAAGTAGAGAAATAGAGAACAATGACAATACCGGTATAACGATGAATTCAATGAACGATAAAATCAATATTGTTGAACAGTGACAAAGCGGTAACAGTACAATGTACAATAACGATGACTTATAACGATAGTAATAAACAATAACAACAATGGTAACAATAACGATAACACTGTTCAATAAAGATGACAATATGCAATGACAATGTGATGAAAATCCTAAGTCTACGATTCATTTTTTTAATCCTAACTAATGTACGTACTACTGCATCCCATTCTGCAGGTTCCATACATATAATCAATTTCATTTAGACTAGGGTGGTAGATTCTATAGTTCATGTACTAGGTATGATGACGATAATGATAATAACACTGGACATGTTTAATTTCTTACACGATGCCGATAACGGTAAAATACTGGACATGTTTAATTTCTTACACGATGCCGATAACGGTAAAATACTGGACATGTGTAATTTCTTACACGATGCCGATAATGGTAAAACAATGGACATGTGTAATTTCTTTAGAAAAGGTAGGGTTAATAGGGTGATGTATATATATATATATATATATATATATATATGGTAAGATTGAAGGGTTTCGGGGCACAAACGCAGCGAAAAAGACAGATCCGAAACCCTAACCCATGGATCCGTGTACAAGACATGGCTAATAATGGATAAATAAAATTTTACCTTTCGGAGCTTTACGAAGGCTGAAAGATGGAGGTTGCAATCACCACGCAGCCCTAGTAGCTAGATCCGCGTCTCTAAGGCAGTCCACACGAACGTCCGATCGTCCAACGATCGAGGGAGCCGGTACTAGCCGATGATGCTTGCCTCTCTCTCTCTCTCTTTTGCCTCTCAACAGTTGAGCGGCTAGGGTTTTCTGTGGAAAACAGATTTGTCAAAGATCATCCTAATCCAATACATCTCTATGTATTTATAGGGAGAGATAAGAGGTGGGCTTAACCGTAATCAGTTTGGCTTCTGATAAGACCAATCTGATTTGGTTTTATCATTTAAATTCGAATTAACCGTAATCAGTTTGGCTTCTGATAAGACCAATCTGATTTAAATTCGAATTATCCTTTAATTAATTAAGTCCAACTCAATTAATTAAATAACTAATTTCGAATCATTTAAATTCCGAATTTAAATTAATACTCCTTTTAAACGTTCTATGTGTGTGACCCTTTAGGTTATTATTACGTTGGCAATAATTTTATTATCTTATAATAAAATTATAAACAATGAGCGGCATCTAGTAATACATCATTGCTACCCAAGTAATAATAATAATTGGTGATTCAATTAAACCTTTCGTGACTAATGTCTCCATGTAATATAATCCTTTTAACCTTGATATTATAGATTAAACTAGAGGCATGGGACGTGTCATCCTCTTAATAATTTAATCTTTATTTTCTTGATCGATGAGTAGACTATTCAAACAAATCAATATTTGAGCATGGCCATGCATTTCATAGTCTCACTCAAACAAGAGGCCGATAATATCGCTCCTAAAATTAGGAGGGTTAAATTCCTTCTAGATCATTCATATTTCTCACACGATTCATAATGAACCCAATACTATCTTTATCATTACCCGATTAAAGATAACTTTTGATAGAATCAAAGTACATTAATTTTCGTGTAGAAATATAATGATTTCAGGTCAGAGGACCATTACACCATTATCACAGTGAGATTACTTATGACACTTATTAATTCATTCCATGTAGAATCTCACAGTGGGTCTGTCCAGTACAATGTACTCTTACATTTACCTATGTATTGATTTTAGTATCTCTATACTAATGACCCATGAGAGGTGGTCATCAATCAATCAACATACTAGTCTCAATGTATTATTACTGTCCTAATAATAATAATACTCGACTAGGGACATTTAAGATTATTATACTATATATAATCTCATGGTCATATAGTTCGTATTAATAATCTAAGGACATTTATCATGCTAATATTTATAACGCAGTAAATACGAAGCATAATAAATTATTAATATAATCAAAAGAACATAATGTCAATAATACTGATCATTGTATTGCCTCTAGGGCACCTACACTAACAAAGATAACGGGTAGGGTAAAACGGGTTAGGGCTTAACGGTTTGGGCATTATAGGGTTTTAGGTTAAAGGGGTAATGGGTAATGGGTATTAGGGATTAAATGAGTTATTGGGTTTAATAAGAATTAAAATGGGTTTAGGGTTTTTGGTTAAATTCCATTATGGGAAAATAGGGTTTATAAATTCATTAGAAAATAAAATAATCAATAAAATGTAGGTTTATATCACAAAATATAATTGTACTACAATATGGAAATTATTTGAAATAACTACAAATTCAGTTATCAATAGAACTAGATTTTTAAATAAACAATCAAAGGTAATAATAATCATATTAATAATAATAATAAAATAAGAATAAAAGTAATAATAATAATAACAACAACATAAATAGGGTTTGTATTACAATATGAGAATCATAGTGAATAGTTACAAATAAAATTATTGATTAAAAATAAATTTTAATAGGAGGTCCGACAAAAAATTTTAAGAATAGAATTTCAAAGCAGGAAAATAATTTACAAAAAATTAAATACCAAAAATACATAGAATATACGGAATTGGAGAAACAGGGGTTACAAATCATAACCACCTTAGAACAAAATTTCGTACTCGAAATTTGCTTAAGCGGTACATATGATAAGGCAAAAGCAAACTGGGGAAGGGTAACAAAATAGGGATCCAAAAGAAGGTCAAATTGGTGGCAACTCCAGGATAAGAAGGAAATTGATAACAATGATGTCAAATAAAATGCATAAAAGAAAAATAAACAATATCAAAAAGAAAGAACACATGATAACAAAGTAAGATAGGGAGTAGGTAGAACTGGAATCAAAGAGAGAATGGACAGGGAATGATCAAACCAATCAAGGAATCAACAGATGAAGATGAATACAAGGAACAGAGGGAAGCAAACAATGCAGGGAAGAAGAAACAAGAGAATCTTGGGACCTGTGGGTTATGGGCCCACCACGCTTCCGCTGCGCTACTCCGATGGTGTTGTTCCAAGCAGCATACATGTCGCTGTAGGCCACATGACACCAATCGACGAACCGAACAGGAAGACAAGAATGAGACACCAGGATCAAGGAAAGTGTGGGCTCAAGATAGATATAATAAATAATGCAAAATGAGTATAAAGCGTAACCCCTGTTTTTCATTTTTGTGTATTTTGGAGTATATTTTTTATTTTAATGTATTTTTCTCTCTTGTAATTTTTTTTAATCGTATATTGGAGTTGTTTTCAATATATATTCGTTTTATTTCATTTTGAGCTCCTTGTGTTTGATTGTTTGTCTCTTTTGTTTCATTTCTCAATATTTTGGTTCTTCTTTCATTTTGGCCTCGTTATCTTTATTTTATTTTTCTTGAGTGTTGTGGTTGGGAGTTACCTTTTCCCACTCCTATTATCTGATTCCTAATAAGTTTTCCAAAGCCAAATAAATTTCCAAACCTATTTGTATTCCTATTTAATTAACCCAAATCCCAATTAAACAAATCCTATTGCTACTACTCTAAATACCCATAAACCCACATCCTAAACCCTATATATATAACCCCTCTCATCTAAACCCTAACCCTAATTCCTCTCTCTCTCCCTCACACCCGGCCTCCCTCTCCCCCTTCCTCCTCTTGTGCGCAACCAACCCGCACACCCATCCCGGCCTACCTCAGGCCGACCCACTACTCCCTCCCGGCCTGTGCTCACCCCGGCACACCCTTCCTACAGCCGAGCCCCTTCTCGCCTTGACCCTCTGATCATCTCCCACACCGCCAACATCAATCCTCTTGCACCATATAATTCCTTACTCTCTCGTGGTGTCCTCTTGTGGTCGCAAGCCACTTTGATCATCTCTCGCTTTGAGTAGTTTTGTTTGTGTGGAGATTCTTACCCGAGGTTGCTTGGATTCGTTGATTCGTGGATTTTCGTTCGTGGGTTTTGCTTCTACTCTTGATTTGCATTGTTCTTCGTCTCGATTAAGGCAAGTAACTTGTACTCCAATTCATTTGTTTGATACAAGTCAAAAGATTCACCTATAGTGTAGTTGAGTCCAGAGACGACTCTTGTGTGTGATTTGCTTGATGGGTTTCGTCTCTATTGTGAAAATTTGACCATAGATGACTCACGACACAATATGGACATGAATTAACTTAGGATTTACCTGTTCTTGATTTTGGACCATGTATGTGAAATTTTTGTGATAATTTGTGTTTGGATTGAGACCCATGAGATATATTTGGTGTTGACATGTTAGAAAACCCTTATTCATGAAGTTTAGACACTTGGTAGACTCGATTTCATGTTTAGGAGTGTTTGGATCAATTTTCTTGAATCTATGTTAATTTTGTTTTTAAGGGAAAAATCTGTAAGTTATCACTGATCAGTTTTGTTTGCTGTTTTGGGATGTTTTAAAGTAAGTATCTTAATTTCGGTATAAAACATGAGTTTTAGAGAAATTCTTCTATTTCCAAACCCCTCTGACCTTACTTGATTTTGATTTCGTATGAATGAGTTATGACTGTTTTACTACAGAGGTGTCGATTTTTTCCAGATTCTGTTTTTCGGTAATTTTGATAACAAATCATTTTAAAGAACTACGCTAAAGATATTATTTTGATCCAAAACATTGGTCAGTGTTTCTTTATCTAGTTAGGGATTACCCAGAATTTTGGTAAATTTTATTGATGAGTTTTATGTGTTGTTTCATGCTCGCTTATGAAACCTATACTTGCTGTATTTTGCTCGCTATTCGGTAAAGAACCTTACTTTCACTATTATTCCTTTTACTGTATGTAAAATATTTGTGAAATGTGAAAGTTATTATATTTTATCTATTTTCATATCCCTTTGGCAGAATTGGATTTCATTTCACTGGTTGCGAGATATCATAGTTTTCGTACAGCAGTGTTGGGAATTCCAGATTTACCAAACTATCGTTTTTCGATATTTTCTTATTTTTGATGACTGAACTAATTTTACTGGAATATAATGAAACTTTATATTTTGATTCTAGACATATAAGGAAATACCCCAGATTTTTTCTGGATTTAATTGAGAGGTTTTGATGCGTTTAATCTGACTGAGAATTCATTTTTCTGATTTCTGACTGAGCATGTTTTCTGGATTCAAAGTAGTTTTGAGTTATGATTTTGTGAATTACTACATGAATTATTTATATTCACTGGATTCGTGTGGATTTCTATTTTCCAGATCCTTTGACGGATCCAGGTTTGGATGTTTGTAGTAGCGGTAATCACTATTTTAGTACTGTACTGTCATGTTGTCCTGAAGATGAACATACACTGTTTTGCTCGTTTATGTGACTGTATATCATCTATGCATGTTTATTTATTTCCCTGAACCTAATACTGATTATACCATGTTAGTTTGACACTATTTCATGCACCATCATGTCTGTTTGATGACCATAATAAAAGTAACCAAGCCGAGATTTTTTAAGGGAAGATCTAGTAGTGGAAAATGTGGAAATGCGTACATGGAAGGGAACTAGTGTTCCATACTGCTACTGTTACTGTTACTTTTCTGCTACTATTACTGTTACTAAACTGCTACTGCTATTGTTACTGATACCTGTGTACACTGCCCCATTATGGTCCACTACGAAATCTAAAAGCAAAACTGTTTATTGTAGCAACCATGTAGTAAAAACCAGGATGCATGAAGTGCTACCTAGCTAGTAATACACAAAAGACTGTAAGAACATAAAACTGATACTGTTAGACTGATACTACTGTTAGACTGATACTACTATTAGTCTGAGACTGTTGGACTGATATTATTATACTGTTACACTAATATACTGAGCTTACTGTTACTGGACACTGTTAGTTGCCATCTGACACTGCATTTGACACAAACATCTGTACTGTTAGTATATCATGCTAGTTGACTTTGTTTTACTTATTCATCCTAGTTATTACTGTTGATGCATTATTCCATGCTATTAATTAGTTTTATCATGTGCTTATACCCTACATTATAAGTGGCCCGTAACTTGCAATTGACAGGTACTTGTTTTCTCTTTCCTTCTCCTGCAATTATTAATTGCATATCAGGATGGTCAGCTGCCCGACGGTATTGGCGAAATGAGATATTAGTACTGGATTTCTTACTTATTAGTATTATTATTATTGTTGCTTTGGAACAATGTATTTTGAGTACTTGAATATTTATTTTGTATTTGGGCGATGTGACCCAGGATATTTGACTTGTCCAAATTCTGATATATTTGAGAATATTATATTTTGTTTCAAGTAAATTCTGTTGGATTATTGATTTAGTTTTGCATGTGTGGTTGACTCTTTTGCTTCCGACTCTGATTATTTTGTGAGATATTGTAAAGATTCCTGAACAGCTCATGGATGATGAAAATCATTCGCTTGGCTTTTTTTGTGTATCCGTATTCTGTATTCTTTTTGGGAAGCGGGGCATGACATAAAATTTGGGCTTCATTTATATAATTAAAAGATATGCTATAGATCAAACTAATGGGCTTTAACAAAAATAATAATAACAATAAATACTAATAATAAAAATAATAATATCAATAATAATAGAATAATAATTACAATAATAAAATAATAATAACAATAATAATATCAACACATATTAATAATAAAAATAGTAATATCAATAATATTAAAAATAATAATAACAATAATATTAAAAATAATAATAGCAATAATAATAACAAGTAATAAAATTCATCATAATCATACTGGTAATAATAATAATAATGAAGTTAAAAATGTTAACAATACCGATAATAATGATAATACATACATGACAGAATAGGATTCAACACATTCATGAAAATAATGTAATAATAATAATAATAATAATAATAATAACAATAATAATAATGATGATAACAAAATATATTAACAATACTGGTAAGAATAATAATGCAAGACAGAATATAATTTGGATTCAACATTTTTTTGTATGAAGGTAATTCAATATTAACATCAATAATGAAATAATGAAAACAACAATAATAATAGCAATGGTAATATCAATAATAATAATGATACCAATAATAATAACGAAAACCATAGCAATAATAATAACATTATAAAACGAAATAAGAATTTGGCTTATCAACTCTTTAAATAAATCAAACAGGAATATATATAGTCGATCAATTATAAATGGAAGGTGAAGTCAAAATACACTATAAATCTCCAATCGTAAGAAAATAGGAAGACTATTCACATAGAATAAGGAGTCAAAAGTGAAGAGATAAAACTCAAACATAAAAAGTTTGATTACCATACAAACAATAATGGAACACAAACTTTAAAGGTTATATAAAAATAGTTTTGAAAAAATAACCAACCAAGATACATAGAAATACGAATAAATTTAGCTAAGTAAAGAAATATTAATAATAATGAATGTAAAAGACATATAATAATTATTGAATGTGGACATTATAATTAATACTCGAAAAACACATTAACGGTAACGAGCAAAATAGGCAAGAATATATATATGTAAGAAGACTTAAAAGGAGTTCATTAAATATTACAAAAGTAAGCGTCAAATCATTATTTAGGACGTGAAAACAAAAGTAAGTGAGAAATCTAGAATGTTAAAGAATTGGAAAACAGTGGCAATAAATAGTAATTCACAAAAGAACAAAAACTTAGACCATAGTTGATGTACTCAATCTTAACATAAATGTAAAAAAAAATAAGTTGTAAACAAAAAATAGAGTAAATCAACTATATTAGTTCAAATTGTATGGAAATATAAAGTGTAACAAAATGTCATAAAGAAAATATTTCTTTACCATTAATTTCATTATATAAGTAAAAAGTCTTGAAATATCAATTAGCAAATAGGTAGAAAATCTTGCCTCCTTAACATCAAGTTGTATGTTTGCCTTCATGACGTCAGGTTGCAAGTTGCCGTCTGGAAATTCGGTTGCACATTTTGCCTCCCCAACATCAAGTTGCAATTTTACTCTATTGACATCGAGTTGCATATTTGCCATCTCGACATTAGGTTGCACCGAAATGGTGAAATGGAAGATGTAATCTTCCATATGCACAAGCATAGGGGACATTTAATTTCAGTACGATGTTATGTTTTAAAATTCGTGATATAAAAATAGTAGAAAAGTAAGAAATGTAGTTGAAAGTCACACAATGGTATATCAAAATAGATGTATAGATTATAAATATCAAACACAATAGTACAAAATAGTAGTAGAGAAAATAATTTATAAAAGTAGAAAGAAAAACGGAATGAAATACATGCATAAACACAATGCTAATGTGAATGAGAAAATAAATATTCAGTCTAGCAAATTTACACAATAAATTTATCATAAAAATATACTGTAACGTAGGAATTAAACTAGCCCCTAACATGTCGTTGAAGATCCACCGAAGCCGATCGACGAACCAAGTAGGAAGAAAAGAATGGACAACTCCAGAATCAAAGGAATATGGACACAAAAGAATAAAATTATACCCAGTAAGGAATCAATGAATGTGAATGAATGAAAGGGACGAAACAACTAAGAAATGAAGAAACTGAATATGAAGGAATCAAAAAATGGATCAAAAATGTTGAAATCTAGATTATATGTTGGTTATCAATTATCCATGTGATTCACGGATTGTACATATTGTTGAGTCAAACTGGTTAAACCCAAACTAATCAGGGTCCAACCCCAAATTAGTTAGAGTCAAACCCTAGCTTCGATACCACTAAAAACCTTGTCATGTCCCGCTTTCCAAAAATACAGAATGCAGGCACGTGACACGGCCCAGCAAATAACTTGCGTCATCCATAGGCTGTTATTGATCAAACTCAACAATATAAATAAGAAGTAATACAACCACGCATGCAGTGAAAGAATAATCACATAAATAACAATATTGGAAATTAAGCATAAAAATAACCAATATCAAAATAACCCAACATCTGGAATATAAGAACTTACCAAATAGCTCGAGAGGCTCCTGCTCCAATCCTAGAAGAACTGCTCACTAATACCTCCTTCTCCTTGTTCACTTGTAACTAGATCAACTAGAGTGGAAAAGAAAATGTCCTTAGAACAAGTAGAGAAACAGAGAACAATGACAATAACGGTATAATGATGAATTCAATGAACGATGAAATCAATAGTGTTGAACAGTGACAAAGCGATAACAGTATAATGTGCAATAATGATGATTTATAACGATAACAATAAACAATAATAATAATGGTAACAATAACGATAATACTGTTCAATAAAGATGACAATATGCAATGACAATGTGATGAAAGTCTTAAGTCTATTATTCATTTTTTAATCCTAACTAATGCACGTACTACTACATCCCATTCTACAGGTTCCATGCATACAATCAATTTATTTTAGATTAAGGTGGTAAATTCTATAGTTCATGTACTGGGTATGATGACGATAACGGTAATAACACTGGACATGTGTAATTTCTTACACGATGCCGATAACGGTAAAACACTGGACATGTGTAATTTCTTACACTATGCCGATAACGGTAAAACACTAAACATGTGCAATTTTTTACACGATGCCGATAACAATAATAATAACTGGCCATCATCCGAGTACAGTCACTATATTGTCAACTACCCTAGTCAACCCTTAACCTCGGCTTGATTAACATTCTTTATTCAATTAACATACAATAATGAGATTAATAAGGAATAATAGAGAGATGAAAAAACAACCCTAAGATCATGTAATATACTCTATACAAATAAATGCACCAAATATAACATTATAGATTCAATTCCATATTATTAAATATAGGAACCCAATTCTGGACAGCAATAGGTTGCTGCACCAAAATCAGAATTCCCGTTGCTACGATATAGCAAATTTGGATCCGTCAAAATGTCTAGAAACTAGACTCCTGCCCGGTTCCAACGCATATTTAAAGTCTACATTCCGACAACAGTAGCTAGGTGAAATTCAGTGTTCTTTATAGATTTTAGTTTCTGGCTGGTTATCGATGTTGACTAATTTCAGTTGTAATGACAGTAAATATTCATTTTAAAAATCAGTAAAAATAATTTTTATCCCCCTAAGTATGTTATATACCAATCTGGAATTTATCATGGCAATATTTGATCATTAGTTCACTTAATTCACCAGCCTAACATGATATGTACATGAATCTGAAATTACATTGCAGCAGTAGCAAAAGGGTCATAACTCATGCAATATAAGTCGGAATTCAAAAATTCTGGATGTTATTGATAACTAGACACTTAGTTCTACGTTTCATATTCATAAAGGTATTGATTTTAATGACATTATCTAGATTGAAACAGTACGACAATGTTCAGGTTGGCAGTAAATTCAGGGTCTCAATATAATATTTCATTCATAAAAATAATCAAGATGTTATGAATGGTGAGCTAGAAGTTAACAATCATAAATCACAACAAGTTACCCCTATGTGAACATGGTATTATGATATATAATGTCCATAACCCTATTAATTACAATCATCTAATTTATCATTATCAATCACATTAACAATCAACCCTAATATACAATCTACAATAGTTGTTTATAATGTCATGAGGTGAAATGCAACAATAATTCCCTATTCTTATATTCAATAACTAACTACATGAATGCATGTAAGAACTCTATACATTAGAGGTAAAAAGACGACACGAAGTCAAGACTATTACTTAGATTCGTTCGTGTAAATCCGTATTATCCCTATGATAGAATACAATAAGTAGTATACGATAATCAATTTGGATCTACTTGTTGGATTCAATAAAAATCTCGAATATGATACAATAACTATTCGATAAGAAATGACTTGCCTTTAGATGATGTTAGATCCGATATATTGAGAATAACGGGATCGGAATCCCGGCGACACGGTGACGAGCAAACGATCACGATCAGGCACGGATCTCGTTGATCAAGATGAAGATCAAGCAAATCCAACGACCAAGATCGAACATAAAATATATAAGAATTAGAAGAGTACCAAAAGAGTAAATATACCATGATTGACAATTTGATGAATGAGAACAAAAAAGATCAAATGTTTAACTCACCAAGTAGAAGATGAATGAGACGATCGAGACGATCAAGGCCAAAATCAAGTGTGATCGGTCGATCGGATGGCTGAGATCGAAAATCAAGATCAAGATGATGATCACGACCGCGATGATCAAAAGAGATCCGAAGGTCGAGATTAAGATCTTGTTGTTGATGATGATGATGATGATGATGATCGATGCAAATCCAACGGCCAAGATCCACGAATCAAGAAGCGATCGACGACTTAGATTGATCAGATCGTGATGGAGATGATAATGGCTCGGATCTTGATCAGATCGGACGGATGCGATTCAAAGTGATCAATTCACTGTGTGATCACCATTGGGACACAAGGATCGGGGGGTTGCTGGCTGAACGGGGCTTCGATGCGGTGGTGGTTGCCGGCAACTGCGGGTGTCGTTGTTGTCTGGCAGCATGACTAGGGATGCACTACGTCAATGCTGCACGGTGCTCGGGAGGAGCACAGGGCCAGGCGGCGACAGGAAGTCGCGAGGGCAGTGCTGAGTCGATGTCTAGGCGAGGGATCGCTGGCTATAGTCGCGGAGGCGCTGCGGTGCTCGGGAGGAGGCAACACAGGGATGACGAGGCTGTCGACTGGCGACGCTGAGGTGGCAGTCATGGTGGCACGACAGGATGAGGGCGCACAGCATGGGCGACGGATGGTAGGGCTGCTGCTGCGTCGCAGGGAGGAAGCACCAGCGGAGGTCGCGGTTGGGGCTGAGCGCCGGGGTTTGCAGTGCTGCTGAGGTCGCGACGGCGGGAGGCTGTCGCACAGTCGGGGGAAGGGAGAGGAGAGGCGGAGGAGGTCGGCGCTGTGGAGTTGAGCGGCTCCAGGAGATGGAGCTGACGCTGAGGGAGGAAGGATCGGGAGGGAGATGTAGGGGACGAGAGGCGGCTGTGGGTGAAGACGGCTGATGGGTTTACAAAAGGTAGGGTTAATAGGGTGATGTATATATATATAGAGTAAGATAACAGGTAGGGTAAAACGGGTTAGGGCTTAACGGTTTGGGGCATTATAGGGTTTTAGGTTAAAGGGGTAATGGGTAATGGGTATTAGGGATTAAATGGGTTATTGCGTTTAATAAGAATTAAAATGGGTTTGGGGTTTTTGGTTAAATTCCATTAGGGGGAAATAGGGTTTATAAATCCATTAGAAAATAAAATAATCAATAAAATGTAGGTTTATATAACAAAATATAATTGTACTACAATATGGAAATTATTTGAAATAACTACAAATACAATTATCAATAGAACTAGATTTTTAAATAAACAATTAAAGGTAATAATAATAATAACAATAATCATATTAAAAATAATAATAAAATAAGAGTAAAAGTAATAATAAAATTACTAATAACAACAATAATAATAACAACATAAATAGGGTTTGTATTACAATATGTTACAAATAAAATTATATCTTCATGAAAATTCCAACTCCTGCATATAAAATTGTGGGCACGTTAGTTGCTTACAACCGAAGAAAATGTTATACACGGCCATCCTCTCTATGCCGAAGGTATAACGATCTTAATACTTTAACAAACCACAAAACTTGAATGCAAAATAAAGTGTCAAAAGTGACTACTCTAAACATGTAAGTGTATGTAACGCATTAATGCCTAATGCAGATATTTTACACTAAGACAACACTAATGCATACTTGTTCGGATTCTATGCATCCCATACCACATAGGACCGAGGGCAAACACCTACGTACTCCACATAAAAGGGTTCGATCCCTCGCCATGATAACTACCCAGTAATAAAATAAAGTTTAAATCATTCCACGAGTACGGATCCCAGTCTCGGAGTCCACCGCCCGACTGTTATACAAACTCCTCATCGTGCGAACATCTCGCAAGTGCCCCTCTATCCCCAGTATACATATATACACTGGAGTATGGCAAACTATCCGCCCGACTACGCATAGTCCCGTATTTAAAATAAAAGCTCGTCTCCATCGTAGCAACCACAGTCCCGGAATCCTCCGCCCGACTATATAGAAGCGCCCAACTTACGTTTGCCCAAGTTTACAACATCTTCACTTAGTGCCTAGTTCTTACGTTCAAGACATGAATCAATTACAACACCTAGAGTTAGATTTACCTCCTACCGGACTTAATCATAAATACCGAGATAGCTCACCTAGCAATAGCTCAAAATAAATCAATCATTTAATTCAACAATTGCCTGTACCCGGGGTCTCACTAAACCTCTAGAACGCAACCGTTCATGTACTATAATCCATGGGTACTCATACCCTTCAATAATCATGTATTAAACTTCATTATATTCATATCTTCAACTTAATCAACCTCATGAAATTCAATTCATTCACTTAATCACAATTCTTTCAAAACAAACAACGTTTTCTTTCATGAACTCATAATATAAAGTAATCACTTCAAATCTCATAATTTAATCACACACCATAATTTATACAGCTTCAAGTATTCATACTCAAACAAATAATTATAAAATCTCACTTAGGAGGAAAGTCAATTGCATTATCAAAAATTAAATCTTCTTATAATTCAAGTTTAAAACCCAAGTCAGAGAACTCAAAGACTCCAAAAATATGTTTTAAGAACCCAAGTCAGAGAACACCATTTCTAAAAAAAAAAGTTTCAAGAACTAAGGTCAGAGAACACCATTTCTCAAAAAATGTTTAAGTCTCAAATCAGAGAACTCAAATATTCCAAAAAAATGTTTTTGAACCCAAGTCAGAGAAAACAAGGACTCGAACCCAGAACTAGCAAGGAAACAGCCCAACGCCCAACCACAGGGCAAGTGCGCCCACGGTGAAGGTATTCAAAAAGAGTTTTATATGCTCAAACCCTCTCTATTACCTTCTGTTAAAATTTTACTCTTTCGAAAAAACAATTCACAACACCGAATAGACGAACTCACGCGCTCCAAAAATAATATGAGAACAGTAAAATGAATTCTAGTGCAATAACAGATCCACACAATTGAAAATTTTCACCGTATGAAGACTAACTCGAATGTCGCTATAATTTGTGAAGTGTCAATTTTACTCAATAAAAATATACTTTTTCATTTCCAATAATAATACGAGAATTTTTCTCATGGTGAATTGTAACCCCTGTTTTTCGTTTTTCATATTCTTGGTGTATTTTTCTTCTTTCTTGAGTATTTATACTCTCTTTGTATTTTGGACCGTATATTGGAGTTGTTTTCAATATATATTCATTTTATTCATTTTTGATCTCCCTGTGATTTATTTTTCTGTCCCTTGATTTATTCTTGATCGTTATTATTGCTTTCGCTCTTTATATGGTTCTTGTTTCTCTTATTTTGTCTTGGGTGCTCGTAGTGGTTTGGTTGCTAATCCTTTTGCTAATCCTATTGCTTTTGATCCTTAATTAACCACCAAATCCAAATAGCCTACAATCCTATTTTAAATCCTATACAAATCCTATTAAAATCAACTCCTATTAGACAAATCCTACTATAACTTCTAAACTATCCACAACCCAAATGCCCAATACCCAAACCCCATAACTCAACCCTATATAAAACCCTCACCTCCTACCAAAAACCTAACCCTAATTATGCTACCCCGATCTCCCCTCTCTCTCTGTTTTTGCGTCGTGAGCCCCAACAAACACCCCAGCCCCCATCCAGACCTGCACTGCCTCCCCGACTACCCCCTCCCGTTGCCATCACCCGAGCTCACACCTAACACCCCTAGCCGCCAACCCATGCACCCGAGCGCTCCTTCACCATCTCTCTCTCCCTCCATCCGCCTCCCTTGTCGATGTCGCGCGTCGACGACAGAGGCAGCAGTAGCTCTAGCACTCAGCCAGCGCCGCCGCCACCTCACCCTCCAGATCTCTCTTTCTCCCTCTTGTTGGGTTTGCACGTGCTCGGAGTTGCACGTGTATTTGCTTTGGTTCGTGATTTGCGTTCGTGGATTTTGCTTGTTGTGTTCGTTGTCGGGATCCGTTCCTGTTATTCTTGGATTTTCGTCATTTTCGTCTTCGGTTAAGGCAAGTAACTTGTACTCAATTCCTTTGTATGATACAAGTCATAAATTCTGCTTGTACTGTAGTTGGGTTCTAGAGACAACTCGTGTGTGATGTATTTTTGATGAGTATTGTCTTTATAGTGCTATTTGACCATAGTTGCCTCACGACACAAATTTGATATGAAACAACTTAGGTTTTGACCATTCTTGATGTGATTATATTTGTAAGATAATTATGAGAATTTGTGTGTTTGTTTCGATCCATGTGATATACTTGTTGTGGACATGCTGTATACCCTATTTCATGTTTTTTGGACACTTAGTAGACTCTGTAACATGTTTGATTGTGTTTAGAATGAGTTTCGTATATTGTATGTTGATTTGTTGTTAAAAGAAAAATCTGTATTTTGTCGATTATCAGTTTTGATCGGTATTTTAGACCATATTAAGGGTCAGTATTGTTGATTCTTGATTTTGATGATCACAACACAGTGCAACATGTGTCTATGTTATACAGCTAACATTGCAGTGCAGAGACTAAAGACATTTCTAGCTGAACAAACAAACAAGCTCAAAAAGATACAGATGAAGAGACAAGGATCAAGATTCAATTCAAGACTCAAGACTCAAGACTTCAAGCTCAAATGTGTTATATTATTTTGTCTTGTAAACATTGTATTTTATTTCTTGTTGAGTCTTAGTCTGATGTAAAGCCTTGTCAACACACACACACACACACACTTACTCAAAATTTCATAATGTGTGTCTCTCTTAAAAACCCCCCAAAAAGAAGTCAAGACAGTTTGAAGAATTTTAACTTTTAAGTACCAGTTGACTTAAGCTTTTGCCAGTCGACTGATAAGTACAAAATTGTTTAAAATTATTCAAACTCTGATCAGTCGACTCATATGGCAACCCAGTCGACTGTTCGAGAGCTTTTGACCGTTTTCTGATTTTCAAAATCAAAATTTTTCAAACTCAAAAGTTCTGATCCGTTGGTTGACAGTTGTGTAACTATTTTCCAAACGTTCAGGAGATCAAAACTCCTTATATAGAGTTTCATATCTCACTGAAAAGAATAACTTGAATTTTAATACCCCCAAGCATTCTTGTGAAAAACTTTTTAAGAGATTTTCTGTGAAAAACAAAGCTGTCAAAGTTCATACACTTTGGTTCTCTACATTCAGTCCAGTATAGCATTGAATTCGCTCTGGACTGAGTATAGAAGTCAACCTTGTGATTTAGCCTCGTGCATCAACACATACACCAACAAGGCTATAGGTTGATTGTAAAAATTCTTCTTGTACTTTTGCTCTCGGTTGGAGAGTGGTTGTTGACTCTTGGTTGTAGAGTCGGTGTCTTTTCACTCTTGGTAGTAGAGTGGGTTGCTTTCTCTGGTTGAGAGAAAGGACTACGGGTTAGACAAGGTTGTTGTCGTAACGCCGTAGGGTATTCTTGTAATTTTTCAAGAATAGTGGAAATCTCAAGTGGGTTGCTTGGGGACTGGATGTAGGTCGGGAGGACCGAACCAGGATATATCTTGTGTACTCTGTGATTGATTGTCTTGTGTTTGCATTTACTTTTGCTTGTTTAAGTTCTGCAAAACTTGTCTGGCCAGTCGACTCAGTTTCGTATCAGTCGACTGATCAAATCTTGTATTAGTTGTTCTCTTTGTTTCATCAGTCGCCTGCCTTATCTATAAGTCGACTGCTTCGAGAGTTTAAATTTTCGTTTATTTTGGCTATATCAGTCGACCGGTTCACCACTAAGTCGACTGTGCCGAGAGAAATTATTTATTCCGCAATTTATTTTTGATAAACACTATTCACCCCCCCTCTAGTATTTGTTGCTTCGCCTACAGGATCCAACACTTGGTATCAGAGCAAGGTTACAGGCTATGGCAACTACTTCAAATACAAATCAGTACCATGAAGGCCAATCTACACAACGGCCACCACTATTTGATGGAACGAACTACAATTATTGGAAGTGTCGAATGCGAATCTATCTTCAATCAATCAACTACGAGATATGGCAAATGACAGAGACGGAATACACTGCCTCTACCATTCCATATGCACAATGGAATGATGATCAAAAGAATCAGACTATGAACAATGCCAAAGCAATGAATGCTTTATTCTGTGCACTGACGAAGGAAGAATTCAACCGTGTATCCAATGCTACAACCGCACATCAAATTTGGCATACACTCGAGGTAACACATGAAGGAACGAATAAAGTAAAAGAGTCTAAAATTTCTGTTCTTGTCCACAGATTTGAGATGTTCAGAATGAAGGACAATGAGACTGTGTCCGAGATGATTACAAGATTCACAGACATCACAAACTCTCTTGTGGCGCTTGGAAAGACTTATACCCAAGCAGAGATGGTCAGAAAAGTCCTACGTGCACTCACTCCAGAATGGGAGAAGAAAACCACAGCAGTAGAGGAGGCGAATGATTTGTCAACACTTACTCTCGAGAATCTTGTTGGTAATCTCATGGCATATGAGGTCCAACTTGAAGATCGAAAGAAAGATACTGAATCACACCAAGCAAAGAAGAAATCATTGGCTTTTAAAGCCATGACCGACTCAGAAGATGAGGAGGAAGATGAAGAAGAAATAGCAATGTTCACTCGGAAATTCAAGAAGTTCTTAAAGAAGGGTAAGTTTCATTCTAAAGTTAAAGATTCTAATGACCCTCCTACACGTTTCAGGTGCAATAAAATAGGTCACATGAAAAAGGATTGTCCCTTAGAAAATGCAAAGAACAAGGGAAAATCATCCAACTTCAAGAAGGACAAATATCCAAAGAACAAATTTGCCAAGAACAAAAAGGCCTATCAAGCTACATGGAATGATAGTGATTCATCTTCCGAAGAAGAAACGGATGAAAATAACGAAGTGGCAAATGTGTGTTTTATGGCTGCACAAGAACATGTAAGTAATGATTATGATTCCGAAGATCTTCTTGATGCTTTTAATGAAATATTCCAAGAGTTAAAGAAAGAAAAGATTAGAGTTAAGAATCTTGAGAAAGTGAATCAAACACTTAATCAAGAAAATCTTAACCTTGATAAGGAAGTAAAATCCTTAAATTCTCGCATTGCAAGTTTAGATACTGATCTTGAAACTCTCAAAAAGAATTATGAAGAGATTTCAAAGAACGTGTCTAAGTTTAACAAAGGCAAAGAGAATTTAAATGATATGCTTCATCATCAAGTTACATCTAGTCAAAAATTTAGACTTGGTTTTAAAAAACCTTCTGTAAAAGAATCTCCTGTTTTAAACACTAGTAAAAATAAATCAGCATCTATTTCTAGTGTTACACACAAGTTGTATGATTTCTTTGCAAAACCAAAGGTTGTTAAATTCAGTGATAAAAGCAATACTAACATTCGGTTAAGTCGACTGAACCATACAACCAGTCGCCTGTCCAGAGAAAGTGGATCTTATTCCACAAGATCAAAACCTCTTATAAGTCGACCTAGTGTATCCACCAGTCGACTGATGTACACCAACAGTCGACTGTATAACACTGGTAAGTCGACTGGACAGAACAAACTAGTATGGGTTCCAGTCAGTCTAAATCAGAATGATAGAATTGCTTATATTCACTCATATATGTTAAATGTGTGTAATTCTACTTATTATATTCCTGCTTATGGAGGAAGATCAAACTCTTCATGGGTTTGGTTTCCCCCAAACTAATGTGTTTTGGACCTAATAAAAAGGGTACCATATTTACCTTAAAATTTTTATAGGTACCCAAGAAAGAACGCTGGATATTAGACAGCGGATGTTCAAAACACATGACAGGGCATGCCAACCTACTATCCACCATTCAAAGTATAGATGGAGGAACCGTCACCTTTGGAGATAACAACAAAGGCAAAGTCATCGGTATTGGCATGGTCGGTAAAATATCTAACCCTATTATAGAAAATGTGCTATTGGTTAATGGTTTAAAGCATAATCTCTTAAGCATTAGTCAATTGTGTGATAAAGGTTATAAAATAGTTTTTGAAAAAGATGCATGCTTAATTTATGATTCTACTATGCAAAATGTTGTTTTTCAAGGCTTTCGTAAAAATAATATTTATGAATTGTGTTTGAATGCAATTGATTTTTCAAATGATTTTTGTTTAATAGCCTCTAACAATGAATCTTGGTTATGGCATAGAAGATTTGGACATGTGAACATGAAAAATCTCTCAAAATTATCTAAATATAACCTAGTTAAAGGACTGCCAAAACTATCCTTTAAAAAGGATAAGTTATGTGATGCATGTCAACTAGGAAAACAAATCAAATCCACTTTTAAAACAAAAGACGTAATCTCTACTAGTAGGCCACTTGAATTAATTCATATGGATTTATTTGGCCCTACTAGAGTTGCTTCTTTAAATAAAAGTAGATATGTGTTTGTTTTAGTAGATGATTTTTCAAGATTCACTCGGACATTCTTTTTAAAACATAAAAATGATGCTTTTGAAGAGTTTGCACATTTTTGTAAACGTGTTCAAAATCAAAGATCTCTAACCATAGTCACTATTAGAAGTGATCATGGTGGAGAATTTGAAAATGAAACATTTACATAATATTGCAACAAGAATGGTATAACACATTCATTTGCATTTCCTAGAGCTTCACCACAAAATGGAGTGGTTGAAAGGAAAAATAGGACTTTGCAAGAATGCGCACGTACTATGCTTGTTGAAAGAAATCTACCAAAACATTTTTGGGCTGAAGCTGTTGCTACAGCTTGTTATGTTTTAAATAGAATTCTTCTAAGACCTAAACTAAAGAAGACTTGTTATGAGTTATTTTTTAATAAAATTCCTAAAGTCTCTTACTTTAAGACATTTGGTTGCAAGTGTTTTATTCTAAACACAAAAGATAATTTAGACAAATTTGATCATAGATCTAATGAGGGTATCTTTTTGGGATACTCAAATAGGAGTAAAGCATATAGAATTTTCAATAAGTCTACAATGACTATTGAAGAATCAATGCATGTTACATTCGATGAATCCTTACCTTCATCAACATTAAATAAAGATGATGAAACTGATTTATCACCGTTAGATAATGTGATTAAATCCTTAGAGCAAACTAATCTATCTGATAAGTCGACTGATAAGGTCTCCCAGTCGACTGACGTAAAGCAGTCGACTGAAGAACAAGTCAAGTCGACTGATCCGATTGAGATATCTTCAACTTTACCAAAGTCATTTGTTGAAGTTAAAGATCATCCTCATGACTTAATAATTGGTAACATCTCCCACGGTATTCAGACACGATCACATGTTAATATGATCTCTCATACAGCATTCTTGTCAGATTTTGAACCTAAAAATATACAAGAAGCTTGTAAGAATGAATATTGGATGAATGCCATGCAAGATGAACTAAACCAATTTATAAGGAATGATGTATGGGATTTAGTTCCTAGACCTCCTGATCAGACTATCATTGGTACCAAATGGGTATTCAAGAATAAGTTAGATGAATCAGGACAAGTTGTAAAGAACAAGGCTAGATTGGTTGCCCAAGGATATAATCAAGAAGAAGGTATAGATTTTGATGAAACATATGCTCCTGTTGCTAGACTAGAATCTATTCGTATTTTATTATCTTTTGCTTGTTTTATGAATTTTATACTTTATCAAATGGATGTGAAAAGTGCTTTTCTTAATGGGTTTATTAAGGAAAATGTTTATGTTAAACAACCACCAGGCTTTGAACATGAACAATTTTCAGATCATGTTTATAAATTGAAAAGGGCTTTATACGGTCTTAAACAAGCACCTCGTGCTTGGTATGATCGTCTAAAAACTTTTCTTTTAGAAACAGGATTTGAAATAGGTAAAGCAGACACTACTTTGTTTATCAAAAGAGTTAAGAATGATATCTTAATCATACAAATATATGTTGATGATATAATTTTTTGTTCTACTAATAATCATCTATGTCAAGAATTTGCTAATACCATGAAAAATGAATTTGAGATGAGTCACATGAGTGAACTCAATTATTTCCTTGGATTGCAAATTAAACAGTCCTCAAATGGCATATTTATCAATCAAGGCAAATATGCAAAGGAATTACTCAAACGTTTTAACATGGATAGTACTAGTAGTAAATCCACACCTATGGCTACTACTACTACTCTTGACAAAGATTTATTAGGTAAGAGTGTTGATCAAAAACTCTATCGAGGTATGATTGGTTCACTCTTATATATTACTGCAAGTAGACCAGATATTATGTTCAGCGTATGTTTATGTGCTAGATATCAATCTAGTCCTAAAGAGTCTCATTTAAAAGCAGTGAAACGAATTTTAAGATATATTAAAGGCACATCTGAATATGGCACATCTGAATATGGTTTATTTTATCCACGCACCGATAATTTTTAACTTTTGTCTTATAGCGATGCCGATTTTGCTGGAAGCAAAACTGATCGCAAGAGTACTAGTGGTACATGTCACTTTTTGGGACATTCCCTAGTATCTTGGTGCAGTAAAAAGCAAAACTCCGTATCCCTATTAACCACAGAAGCTGAATACATCGCTGCAAGTTTGGCATGTGCACAAATTTTATAGATGAAACAAACCTTATTAGATTATGGTATTTCATTTGAGAAACCCTCAATTATGTGTGATAATACCAGTGCAATTAATCTATCTAAAAATCCGATTCAACATTCACGTACGAAGCACATTGATATTCAACATCATTTTCTACGTGATCATGTTTTAAAAGGAGATATAGCTTTAGACTTTATCTCTACTGATAAACAAGTAGCAGATATATTTACCAAGCCCCTTAAAGAAGATACTTTCATTAAATTAAGGAGAGAACTTGGAATTTGTGATTTTATTGATACTTGTTGAAATTGGCTTCTGTGAAGTCGACTATCTTTTAGAATAAGTTGACTGAACTGCTTTTTAAACATACCAATTTTTTCTCTCTGACCAGTCGCCTGGCTTCTCAACCAGTCGACTGATTAGTAGACATAAAATATTTTTTTTCTTCTCGACTCAGTCGACTGATCTCCCTACCAGTTGACTGTCGCGAGCTAAATCATCTTCAGCGACTATTCATCGCGTCTTTTGAGATGGAATCACTTATCTTTTCACCCGTGATCTTTAATCCTCACCGTCGATTTCACTTCTCTTTGATCTCAGCCGTTCCCTCACAGTTAAAATCCCTTTCACCAGCTGTATTTCACTTCTTACCATTCTCAAGCTTTTACCCCCAAATTTCAAAACCCTAGTTTTGGAGAAGAAGGTGATCAGTGCTGCTTGTGCTTGCTCTTGCTCGATTCTCAATCTCTCTTTTCTTAGGTATAAACTCTTTCGACTCTTTACTCATGGCACCCAAACGATCGAAAAGATCTCGTGAGGGTACTTCTTCTTCACAAGAATACACCCAATATCTTTTGAGTCCCGATCTTCTTGATCGTTGGTATCTCTTTTGTACCATTCAAATCTTCCCTGGAAGATTTGTAAATTTTGGTGACTTAGATCGTTTTAACCTCATTCCACTTTTTCAAAATTGCAGTCTTTATGACTTTCTCTCATTATCTAACCAACCAAATTACTATCCCCAACTCATTTATTTGTTTTATACAAATATGAGTGTTGTTCAAAAAACAAATGGGGATGTGTTAATCCGTTCGTCAGTGAAAAATATTAAAATGACTATAATACCGACTAGGATTAATGCGATGTTGGGTATAGATGATGGTGGAATTCCTCTTGATGAAGTTATTTTAGATGATGCCTCTATATTGTCTAAAATTCTCTTACCTAATTCCCGACTTCCAATGACAAGCAGAAATCTAAGACCAATTGCTAAGCTTGTCGGTAGAATATTAGCTTATAACATCCTTCCTAAAAAGGGGAGTTATGACCAATATTCTATTGAGTTACAAAAAGCTATATATGCAATTTTTGGTAGGATAGCTGTTAATTGGGGTCAAGTTATCTTTTCCAAACTTTATCAAGACCACACTCATTTTCTACCCTTTGGAGGTTTTCTTACTAGAGTCTTTACTGCTTTTAAAGTTGATCTTGAGTCGGAGACAAATGTTGTTTCTAGATATGAGTGTTTTGATCGTGCTAGTTTGGCACGAATGAAACTCCTTGATGCTCCTACTCGATCACCCCCTAGGTCTCCTCCAATGTCCCAAGCTCCCTTAGGTTCATCTTCTAGACCTAGAGCCTCTCAACCTTCTACATCTGATGATCCACCTCTCCCTCAAGCCAATTATGATGACCCTCGTACCATGTACGACTGTGTGTCCTACCTAATGAACCACTCAGTCTCTGTAGATACCCAACTCCATACCCTCAACTCCAAACTAGACAACCTAACTCATCTCTTCACTTCTCAGTTTCATCATCCTTCTCAAGATGATGACGAAGACTCGGAAGAAGATGATTGAAGATTACTTCTTTTTTATTATTATTTATGTAATTTTCCTTTTTATGCATTTTGTTTCTATGTATTAGATCTTCTCTCTTTTAATGCCAAGCAATTGAAACTTTATGCTTTTTGATGATTCCAAAGGGGGAGAGAAAGAAAGCTGAGTCTGAGTTATATTTTATCTATGTGTTACTTTTTGTATGTGTGTTATGTTCTATCTGTGCTACATTTGTTAAACATTGTTACACTATTCAGCATAATATTTTGAGTATTCAAAATATCTCTCTGGTCAGTCGACTTCCCCAAGGATACAGTCGACTGCTGCTGCAGCTATGATACTTGCTGCATCTGTGATATTTGTTAAACTGCTTTCATGTTCTGTTCAGTCGCCTGATCTATTTTCCAGTCGACTGATACATTCTGTATATCAAGATTTTACTTTATGTATGCAGATTGTGTTTTTAATAGGGGGAGCTTTCAAAATCTTATGCTTGTATAAACTGTTATCAGCTATTGTGTTGTCATCATCAAAAAGGGGGAGAATGTTGATTCTTGATTTTGATGATCACAACACAGTGCAACATGTGTCTATGTTATACAGCTAACATTGCAGTGCAGAGACTAAAGACATTTCTAGCTGAACAAACAAACAAGCTCAAAAAGATACAGATGAAGAGACAAGGATCAAGATTCAATTCAAGACTCAAGACTCAAGACTTCAAGCTCAAATGTGTTATATTATTTTGTCTTGTAAACATTGTATTTTATTTCTTGTTGAGTCATAGTCTGATGTAAAGCCTTGTCAACACACACACACACACTTACTCAAAATTTCATAATGTGTGTCTCTCTTAAAACCCCCCCCAAAAAGAAGTCAAAACAGTTTGAAGAATTTTAACTTTTAAGTACCAGTCGACTTAAGCTTTTGCCAGTCGACTGATAAGTACAAAATTGTTTAAAATTATTCAAACTCTGATCAGTCGACTCATATGGCAACCCAGTCGACTGTTCGAGAGCTTTTGACCGTTTTCTGATTTTCAAAATCAAAATTTTTCAAACTCAAAAGTTCTGATCCGTTGGTTGACAGTTGTGTAACTGTTTTCCAAACGTTCAGGAGATCAAAACTCCTTATATAGAGTTTCATATCTCACTGAAAAGAACAACTTGAATTTTAATACCCCCGAGCATTCTTGTGAAAAACTTTTTAAGAGATTTTCTGTGAAAAACAAAGCTTTCAAAGTTCATACACTTTGGTTCTCTACATTCAGTCCAGTATAGCATTGAATTCGCTCTGGACTGAGTATAGAAGTCAACCTTGTGATTTAGCCTCGTGCATCAACACATACACCAACAAGGCTATAGGTTGATTGTAAAAATTCTTCTTGTACTTTTGCTCTCGGTTGGAGAGTGGTTGTTGACTCTTGGTTGTAGAGTCGGTGTCTTTTCACTCTTGGTAGTAGAGTGGGTTGCTTTCTCTGGTTGAGAGAAAGGACTACGGGTTAGACAAGGTTGTTGTCGTAACGCCGTAGGGTATTCTTGTAATTTTTCAAGAATAGTGGAAATCTCAAGTGGGTTGCTTGGGGACTGGATGTAGGTCGGGAGGACCGAACCAGGATACATCTTGTGTACTCTGTGATTGATTGTCTTGTGTTTGCATTTACTTTTGCTTGTTTAAGTTCTGTAAAACTTGTTTGGCCAGTCGACTCAGTTTCGTATCAGTCGACTGATCAAATCTTGTATTAGTTGTTCTCTTTGTTTCATCAGTCGCCTGCCTTATCTATAAGTCGACTGCTTCGAGAGTTTAAATTTTCATTTATTTTGGCTATATCAGTCGACCGGTTCACCACTAAGTCGACTGTGCCGAGAGAAATTATTTATTCCGCAATTTATTTTTGATAAACACTATTCACCCCCCCTCTAGTGTTTGTTGCTTCGCCTACAGGATCCAACAAGTATCTTAACTTTAGTATAAAACATGATTTTTAGATAAATCTGTCTTCTTTCCAAATTTTCTAATAGAGATCGATTTCGTTTTCGTATGTGTGAGATATGACTGTTTTACTACAGAGGTGTATCTTATTTCCAGATTTCGTTTCTTGATGATTTCAATGACTAAACTATTTTGATACTAATGCTAAATATATTATTTTGATCTAAAATTTTGCACAGTATTTCTATGCCTATTTAGGGATTGCCCAGAATTTTGGTAAATTTTATTGATGAGTTTATATTTCGTTTCATGCTTGTTTATAAAAATAATACTTGCTGCATTTTGCTCGCTGTTCTGAAAAGATTCGTATTTTCACCCTAATTCCTTTTCCTGTATGAAAAATATTTGTGAATATGAAAGTTATCTTATTTTTTCTATTTTCATCTTCCTTTGACGGATCTGGATTTCGTTTCACGGTTTGCGAGATATCATTGTTATCGTACAACAGGTGTTGGGAACTCTAGATTTGCCAAACTATCGTTTCGTGATGTTTTCTGATTTTTGTTGGCTAAACTAATCTTATTGAAAAAATTTGAAACTTTATATTTTGATTCTAGAGATATAAGGGAATACCCCAGATTTATTCTGGAATTTATTATGATGTTTTAATGCTGTTTTCCTGACTTTGAATTCGATTTACTTATTTCTGGCTAAATGTATTTTCTGGATTCGAATCAGTTTTGAGTTATGTTTTTCTAAAACACTACATGACTTATATGTATTCTCTGGATTCCGTTGGAAGTCTATTTCCCAGATTCTCTGACGGATTCAGGTTTTGATATTTGTGATAACGGGAATCGCTGTTTTAGTACTGTACTGTCGTACTGTCCTGAATTAGGGAGTACTTTATTTTGTTCTGTTATGTGACTATCTTACCATCTGTACTGCTTATCTGTTATTCTGAACTTATGGGTCGTTATATCATGCCAGAATTACTCTGTTTCTTACACATACACATCTGTCTGAAAATAATTGTAAAATAATTAAGCCGGGGTTTATGGGAAAGATCTAGTAGTAGGAATGCATAGAAATGTGTACTTAGAAGGGGGTCCGTGTTTTCCATATGATTATCTGTTATCTGTTATTCTGTACCCTTTCTACATTACTACCTATAGGAAGGTGTAAGGAAGAAGAGAACTCACTAGGTTCTATCTGTCTGTCTGGATCTGTTATCGGATATCTGTCTGTTTGAACCCTGAGTACACGGCCCTATATGATCTCTTACGAAATCTACAAATATAACTGTTTTGAATGTAGCAACCATGTAATAAAAGGATGGTACATGAAGTGCTACCTAGTTAGTAATTAATACAAGACACATAAGCATCTGAATAAGAATCTGCATCTGTATCTGTTATCTGATTATCTGAATATCTATTATCTGTCTGACACAATCCCTTGACATCATTATTTGACACTATTTATATATCTGTCTGCATGCTATTTGACTTTTGACACTTGACACATGTTAGTATACCATGCTAGTTGATTCTGCAATACCATGTTATATCTGTTCTGGCATTATTTAGATCTGTTAGTTTTCCATGTACTTGTATCCTGCATTACAAGCGGCCCGTAACTTGCATTGACGGGTACTTGTTTTCTTTTTTCCTTCTCCTGCAATTTATTGATTGCAGATCAGGATGGCCGTTTGCCCGATGGCATTAGAGAAATGAAATATTAGTGCTAGATTTCTTTTGCTATTATTATTATCTGTTTCTTTTGAACAATGTATTTGAAAACTTGGATTTTATTTGTATTTGGGCAATGTGACCCAGGATATTAACTTGTTCATATCTGTTTATTTGAGACTATTATATTATTGGTTTTCAATTAATTTCTGTTGGCACTTTATTTTGTTTTGAGAAATATATGTCTATGAGAGGATGATTCTTTTGGCTTCCGAATCTGATTATTCTGAGATTTGTTGTAAAGATTCTGAACAGCTTATGGATGATGCAAATCATTCTCTGGGTTGAGTCGCGTATCCGTATTCTGTATTCTTTTTGGGAAGCGGGGCATGACAAGGTTTTTAGTGGTATCAGAGCACCGGGTTTGGCTAATGTATTAGTTGCCTAATATATTAGCCAAGCTTGGCTCATACTGAGATCTACACAACATTTCATCAACCTCTCACACACACACACACACACACACACACACACACACACATATATATATATATATATGCAAAATGAAATTTTTACCAACTCGGATCCGAATGCTGACTGTTTTGATTTTTGTGCAGACTATGGCTCGTAGAGGTTCTTCTCAGTCTCAGCTTGATCCACTTGAGGCTGTCACTATTGTGCTCGAGCGGCTGATTAACCAGTAGCAGAACCACAGTGATCTAGTGATGGCTGCTTTGGAAGCTTCTCGGGGTCAGATTCCCGCTTTGTCTATGCAGGCTGCTCTTCCACCTCGTCCAGGTGTCATGGATTTCATGAGGCTGCATCCCAATCGTTTTTCCAGCACTGAGATGCCTTTGGAGGCTGAACAGTGGTTGATCCAGACTGAGCGTGGTTTCTATCCAGTTGGTGGATCTGGCTCATATCTGGTGGATGGCCGAGTCCGAGCGACTTGAGAGGCCTATTGCTTGGGCCACCTTCACTCGGGGATTCTTAGAGAAATTCTTCCCCAGTAGTACTCGAGTTGAGATGGAGCAGCAGTTCATGGCCCTTAAACAGGTTAAGTCATTATTCTATTTTTGAATTTGTTACATAATTGTTCAAACAATGTTGTAACATGGGACTTCTTGCAACAGGGTTCCAGGTTTATAGATGAGTACGTTGCTAAGTTTATTAGACTTAGCCGCTTCGCTGCCGTTCTTGTGGCTACCGAAGAGGATAGGGCTCGTAGATTCACGAATAGGCTTGAGCAGGATATCAAGAGGCATCTTGTCTCTCTCCGTTTGCATACTTATGCTGAAGCTCTTGAGGCGGCTCGAGCTCAGGAGCAGGCTCGTGGTGGTTCGACTTTTTCTCAGCGGACTGTTCTCGCTGCTGCTTCTAGGCCTTCTGTTAGTCCTATTCGGAGGCCTTTGCTTGCCCATCCTGTCAGGGCAGCTCCGTATCCTTCTGCTGGTTTTCTGAGGGGTGGTTTTTGCGACTTTTTCCAGATATCTGGGCATGAGTGTAAGAACTATTTCCGTGCCTCTCGCCGATGCTTTAGGTGTGGTGCTACCGAACATTCTATGCGGGATTGCCCGTAGCAGCTTGTGGCTCTTCCAGCCAGGGGTCCTCTCTAGTAGGCAGCTCCAGCTCATGGTCCAGTTAGGCCACCGCTTCCTCCTCAACTACAGATTGCCGGTCAGAGGGCCGTTGTTCCGAGGAGAGGTCAAGCTTTCAACTTTATTGTTGTGGATGCTGAGATAGCTGATGGAGTCGTGGCATGTATATTTTGCTTTTGTTGTTTTGTTACTTTCGCTTTTGTTCCTTTCCTTGTTTGGTCTTGCTTTATTTCTTTCTGTTATCTTCTGCATTATTGTTTTCCCTCACCCTTGATTGTTTGCTTTTCTTTTCTCCTTGTCTTTTGTTTCCTTAGGTGTCATCCTTGTTTGCTCTTTTCCTTCCCATGTTCTCTTTGATTATGGGGGAACCCATTCTTTTGTCTCCTCTCGATTTGTGGCTCACCATCAGTTGGATTGCAGCAACATGTTAAAGGCTTGAAACATTTTGATAGGTGGTGGTGTTGTCATTTGTTCCCGTGAGTACAGGCAATGTCCCGCTGTTATTGGGGACACAGATTTCAAAGCCAACCTGATTATAATTGGGAGTTCAGGATTCGGTGTCATTTTGGGTATGGATTGGTTGGGTGAAGCCCATGCCATCATTGATTGCCATGCCAAGAAAGTTGTTTTCAGAATTCCAGGTCGAGCAGAATTTGAGTTCCATGCCGGAGAGTCTTTCCTTGGCCGAGCAAAGATTGCAGTGGTACAGGTGGATTATGCGATAGAATTGTACTCAGGCTGTGAGGCTGCGCCTATAGTAGTTCAGAATTTCTTGGATATTTTTTCAGATGAGTTGCATGGCTTACCCCCTGATAGGGATGTGGATTTGGTATTGATGTTCCGCCTAATACTGTGTCGATATCGAAGAGTCCCTACAGGATGGCACTAGTTGAGCTAGCAGAGCTTAAGGTGCAGATTCAAGAGTTGCTTGAATTGGATTTCATCAGCCAAGTGTTTCGCCTTGGGGTGCTCCGGTCCTTTTTTTCAACAAAAAGGATGGTAGTCGTCGTCTGTGAATTGATTATCGGGAACTGAACAGTGTTACTGTGAAGAACTGGTATCCTTTGCCCAGGATCGATGATTTGTTTGACCAGTTGTGTGGGGCTGCTATTTTCTCGAAGTTGGATCTTCGTTCGGGATATCACCAAGTCAAGGTGAAGGATGCGGATATACAGAAGACTGCATTCAGGACTAGATACAGGCACTATGAGTATCTTGTGATGCCGTTCGGGGTCACGAACGTGCCTACTCTATTCATGAGTCTTATGAACCGGATTTTCTCTCAGTTCTTGGATAGATTTGTGGTGGTCTTCATTGATGATATTTTGGTATATTCTCGGAATCGTGAAGATCATGCTGAGCATCTTAGAGTGGTTTTGCAGACTTTGAGAGAGATTCAGCTCTATGAGAAACTCAGCAAGTGCGAGTTTTGGCTCGACAGGGTTTCTTTTTTGGGGCACATCATTTCTGGCGATAGTGTTTCGGTAGATCCTTCTAAGATTGTTGCTGTGAAGGACTGGCCTATTCCTATGTCAGTTTCCAAAGTGTGGAGTTTTCTTGATCTCGCTGGCTATTATCGAAAATTCGTCCAAGATTTTTCGAAGATTATAGGGCCGTTAACTAAACTGACAGGAAAGGATCAGAAGTTTTGTTGGTCTGATGAGTGCAATGAGGCTTTTGTTGAGTTGAAGAACAGATTTACGTCAGTGCCTGTGTTGACTATTCGAGATGGTTCAGGCGAATTTGTAATTTATTATGATGCTTCAGGTAAGGGTCTTTGGGCAGTTCTTATGCAGAAGGGCCGTGTCGTTGCGTATGCATCGAGGCAGTTGAGGCCGCATGAAAAGATTTATTCTACTCATGACTTGGAGTTAGTGGCAGTGATCTATACTTTGAAGCTGTGGAGACATTATTTACTTGAGGACCGAGTGGAAATCTTTACAGACCACAAAAGTCTCAAGTATGTTTTCACCCAGAAGGAATTAAACATGAGGCAAAGGCGATGGTTGGAGCTTATGGCCGATTAAGACATCAGTTTGCAATACCATCCTGGTAAAGTAAACTTGGTGCCTGATACTTTGAGCAGGAGACCAGAAGTTATGTTCCTTACTTAGCAGAGTGATCTCATTGATCAGATGCAGAGGTTGGATTTGGAGGTTTTGTTGCCAAGTTCTGGTCGATGTTGTCTTGCGCTCCAGCTTCATTCTTCTCTTGTTGATTAGATTAAAGAGGCTCAAGCTGGTGATATGCAGTTGCAGGATTTTCGAGCTGATGTTGAGTCTGGGTTCAGAACGGACATGGTTATTCATGCTGATGGTTTGCTTCATTTTGGTTCTCGGTTGTGTGTCCCTAAGGGTGAAGTTTATCAGAGGTTACTTGAGGAAGGTCACCAGTCTTCGTATTCTATCCATCCTGGCGGTACTAAGATGTATCGAGATTTGAAGCTTCATTTCTGGTGGCATGGTATGAAAAGGGTTGTAGCTTGGTTCGTTGCTCAGTGTTTGATCTGTTAGCAGGTTAAGGTAGAGCACTAGAGAACCGCTGGACTTCTACAACCGCTTCCTATTCCAGAGTGGAAGTGGGAACATATCACCATGGATTTTGTGACCGCTTTTCCGAGAAGTCCTAAGGGTCACAATGCTGTTTGGAAGATTGTCGACCATTTGAAGAAGAGTGCTCACTTCATTCCCTTTCGTGTCGGTCAGTCTACTGAGAGCCTTGCTGAGTGGTACATGCAAGAGATTGTCAGGCTTCATGGGGTTCTAGTTAGTATTGTATCCGACAGGGATACGAGATTCAGATCTCAGTTCTGGAAAAGTCTTCAGGCTAGTTTGGGGAGTAAGTTGAAGTACAATACAAGTTTTCATCCCCAGACTGATGGACAGTCAGAGTGTACTATTCAGATTCTTGAGGACATGTTGCAATCCTGTATGTTGCAGTTCGGTGGATCTTGGGAGGACCACTTGCATCTTGTAGAGTTCTCATATAATAACAACATTCAGGCCAGTCTTTAAGCTGCTCCGTTCGAGGCACTTTATGGACGTAAGTGCAGGTCACCAGTGTGCAGGGATGACTTGGTGAGAGAAAGTTGTTGGGTCCGGAGTAGATCACCAGGACAGTTGATGCTGTGACTCAGATCAGAAAGCATCTTCAGGCAGCTCATGATAGGTAGAGGCGGTGGGCTGATGTCTATCGGATGGCTTTAGAGTTTGTTGTTGGTGACCATGTTTTCCTGAAGGTATCACCGTGGCGCGGTGTCATTCGGTTCGGTGGTGGGGGCAAGCTTAGCCCCAGGTTTATTGGACCATTTAAGATTTTGGAGCGAGTAGGCAGGGTGGCCTATCGTCTCGCTTTGCTGTCAGCTTTATCAGGAGTGCATGATGTTTTCCATGTCTCACAACTCAGAAGATATATCCGCGATGAGAGTCACGTGATCGACTACTCTGAGTTGACCGTACGGCCGGATTTGACTTGTGAGTTTCCACCAGTTGCTATTGTGGATCGGTGGGAGAAAGTGCTTAAGAACAAGGTCATCAAGCTGGTTCGTATTGCTTGGCATCCTCACTCGCTCAGTGAGTCGACTTGGGAGCTGGAGGAGGAGATTCAGCAGAAATTTCCTCATTTGTTTGAGTAGTGGCTGTATTATTTTGTTTTGTTTTGTTTCGTTTTCTTTCTTTTCTTTTTCTTTCGAGGTTACCCTATGTAACTTCCTTTTGAATTTCGAGGACAAAATTCTTTTTGTTAGGTGGTAGGATTGTAACCCCTGTTTTTCGTTTTTCGTATTCTTGGTGTATTTTTCTTCTTTCTTGAGTATTTATACTCTCTTTGTATTTTGGATCGTATATTGGAGTTTGTTTTCAATATATATTCATTTTGTTCATTTTTGATCTCCGTGTGATTTATTTTTCTGTTCCTTGATTTGTTCTTGATCGCTATTATTGCTTTCGCTCTTTATTTAGTTCTTGTTCTCTTATTTTGTCTTGAGTGCTCGTGGTGGTTTGGTTGCTAATCCTATTGCTTTTGATCCCTAATTAACTACCAAAGCCAAATAGGCTACAATCCTATTTTAAATCCTATACAAATCCTATTAAAATCAACTCCTATTAGACAAATCCTACTATAACTCCTAAACTATCCACAACCCAAATGCCCAATACCCAAACCCCATAACTCAACCCTATATAAAACCCTCATCTCATACCAAAACCCAAACCCTAATTACCCTACCCCGATCTCCCCTCTCTTTCTGTTTTGCGCCGTCAGCCCTGACAAACACCCCAGCCCCCATCTAGACCTGCACTGCCCCCCCCCCGACTACCCCCTCCCGTTGTCATCACCCGAGCTCACACCCAACACCCCTAGCCGCCAACCCTTGCACCCGAGCGCTCCTTCACCATCTCTCTCTCCCTCCGTCCGCCTCTCTTGCCGGTGTCGTGCGTCGACGACAGAGGTAGCTACAGTGCCACCACTCAGCTAGCGCCACCGCCACCTCACCCTCCCGATCTCTCTATCTCTCCCTTTTGTTGGGCTTGCACGTGCTCAGAGTTGCACATGTATTTTCTTTGGTTCGTGATTTGCGTTCGTGGATTTTGCTCGCCGTGTTCGTTGCCGGGATCTGTTCTTGTTTTTTTTGATCATATGGGATCTGTTCCTGTTATTCATGGGTTTTCGTCGTTTTCGTCTTCGGTTAAGGCAAGTAACTTGTACTCAATTCCGTTGTATGATAAAAGTCATAAATTCCGCTTATATTGTAGTTGGGTTCTAGAGACAACTCGTGTGTGATGTATTTTTGATGAGTATTGTCTCTATAGTGCTATTTGACCATATTTGCCTCACGACACAAATTTGACATGAAACAACTTAGGTTTTGACCGTTCTTGATGTGATTATATTTGTGAGATAATTATGAGAATTTGTGTGTTTGTTTGGATCCATGCGATATCTTGTTGTGGACATTTTATATACCTCATTTCATGTTGTTTGGACACTTAGTAGACTCTATAACATATTTGGTTGTGTTTGGAACAAGTTTCGTATATTGTATGTTGATTTGTTGTTAAAAGGAAAATCTGTATTTTGTCGATGATTAGTTTTGATCGGTATTTTAGACCATATTAAGGTCAGTATCTTAACTTCAGTATTAAACATGATTTTTAGAGAAATTTGTATTCTTTCCAAATTTTCTAACATAGACCGATTTTTTTCTCGTATGTGTGAGATATAATTGTTTTACTACAGAGGTGTATCTTATTTCCAAATTTCGTTTCTTGATGATTTCGATGACTAAACTATTTTGATACTAATGCTAAACATATTATTTTGATTTGATATTTTGCACGATATTTTTATACCTATTTATGGATTACCCAGAATTTTGGTGGATTTTATTGATGAGTTTATATGCCGTTTCATGCTTGTTTATAAAAATTATACTTGCTGGATTTTGCTCGCTATTCTGAAAAGATTCGTATTTTCACCCTAATTCCTTTTCCTGTATGAAAAATATTTTTGAATATGAAAGTTAGATTATTTTTTCTATTTTCATCTCCCTTTGAAATATCTGGATTTTATTTCACGGTTTGGGAGATATCATAGTTTTCGTACAGCAGTGTTGGAAACTCCATATTTGCCAAACTATCGTTTCATGATGTTTTCTGATTTTGTTGGCTAAACTAATCTTACTGGAAAATTTTGAAACTTTATATTTTGGTTATAAACATATAGGGGAATACCCCAGATTTATTCTGGAATTTATTATGATGTTTTAGTGCTATTTTCCTGACTTTGAATTCGATTTACTGATTTCTGGCTGAATGTATTTTCTGGATTCGAATCAATTTTGAGTTATGTTTTTCTAAAACACTATATGACTTATATGTATTCTCTGGATTCGGTTGGAAGTCTATTTTCCAAATTCTCTGACGGATTCGAGTTTTGATATTTTTGGTAACGGGAATCGCTGTTTTAATACTGTACTGTCATGCTGTCCTGAATTAGGAAGTACTATATTTTGATCTGTTATGTGACTATCTTACCATCTGTATATGCTTATCTATTATTCTGAACTTTTGGGTCGTTATATCATTCTAGAATTACTCTGTTTCGTGCACATACACATCTGTCTGATAATAATTGTAAAATGGACAAGCCGGAGTTTATGGGAAAGATCTTGTAGTGGGAAAGCATAGAAATGTGTAGAGGGCCCGTGTTTTCCATATGATTATCTGTTATCTGTTATTCTGTACCCTGTCTACATTACATTCTATAGGAAGGGGTAGGGAAGAAGAGAACCAATAGGTTCTATCTGTCTGTCTAGATCTGTTATCCGATATCTGTCTGTCTGAACCCCGAGTACACAGCCCTATATGATCCCCTATGAAATCTACAAATATAACTGTTTTAAATGTAGCAAACATGTGATAAAATGATGGCACATAAAGTGCTACCTAGTTAGTAATTAATACAAGACACATAAGAATCTGAATAAGAATCTGCATCTGTATCTATATCTGTATCTGTATCTGTTATCTGATTATCTGAATATCTGTTATCTGTCTGACACTATCACTTGACATCATTATTTGACACTATTTATATATCTGTCTGTATGCTATTTGACTTTTAACACTTGACACATGTTAGTATACCATGCTAGTTGATTCTGCTATACCATGCCATATATGTTCTGCTATTATTTAGATTAGTTTTCCATGTACTTATATCCTGCATTACAAGCGGCCCGTAACTTGCATTGACGGGTACTTATTTTCTTTTTTTCCTTCTCCTGCAATTTATTGATTGCAGGTCAGGATGGTCGTTTTCCCGATGGCATTGGAGAAATGAAATATTATTGCTAGACTTCTTTTGCTATTATTATTATCTTTTGCTTTTGAACAATATGTTTGAGTACTTGGATTTTATTTGTATTTTGGCAATGTGACCTAGGATATTAACTTGTTCAGATCTGTTGATTTGAGACTATTATATTATTGGTTTTCAATTAATTTCTGTTGGCACTTTGTTTTGTTTTGAGATATATATGTCTATGAGAGGATGATTCTTTTGGCTTCCGACTCTGATTATTCTGAGATTTGTTGTAAAGATTCAGAACAGCTTATGGATAATGCAAATCATTCGCTGGGTTGAGTCGTGTATCTGTATTCCCTATTCTTTTGGGGAAGTGGGGACGTGACATGAATAAACTCATAAACCATCTACTTTTCTAAAGTGAACACACGTCAAAAATTTCACATGCTAATTCACACAAATTTTAATTTCCTTCAAGTCCATTTTAATTAACATGCACTTTACTTAAATTTTTAGAGTATCTACTATCACACAAATCACAATTCATGAGAGAAAACTAAAGAATTCTGCATTAGCAATTTAATTTTAGGGAAATCTACACAAACAACTACTCAATAATTTTGAAAGCATAAAGGATCACCCACCTATTAGGAGAGTACTAAAAATAATTCCGCCTTCAAAAGGTACTCCGAACTCCACAAAGTCGAGTCACAAACCGAACTCCGAAAGCCTCCGAGCGCTCTGCCTCTTCTCTCCTCCTCTCTTAATTACTCACAGCAATTTAGTGAAAATAGGGGTTTTTTTTTTTTTTTTTGTAAACAGTGGATAGATAGAGTAGGGGTGAATGAATAGATTTATATAGGATCTTACTGTTCCGTTATAAAACCAACTCCACGTTTCCTCCCCATTTCCACGCACACCTGAGTTGCGGCCCACTCTCTCTCAAACCGCACACCACTCTCCACTAACTCGAAAACACGTGCACGTGCAGTGCACGAGTACACAAAAATAATAATAATTTATTAATTAATTACTCTTATAATTACAAATTAATTTATTTATTCAATGGGTTATTAGGTTTATGGGTTTAATAAAAGACTAAATAAAAGATAGTGAAAAAAAAGGATTCATGCATACTACAAAATAAATACAGTTGAGAGGAACAAACAAAATTTGAGTTTACACGTGTGTTGCACGTGCAAAAAAATTGAAAAAGTATTTTTAATTAAAATAAATTATACGGGATGTTACACCTGCAGTTGAAGAAGTGCATCAAGTGGTATCAGAGCAGTTAGATCTGGGGCAGTGATCGGGGAGGAACGTGAACCAGGACCGCCGGATCCTAGAGGAGTATTGGGGGGTGGTCCGAAAATGGATTGGCAGCAGCGACATCAAACCTTGGAATCAAGATTGGGAGTTGTTGAGTTGCAGATTAAGAATTTTCGAAGGAGATGGCGACTCAGTCTTCGTTAATGTTCGCGCAGATGCAGCAGATAGCGGAACAAGTGAGGTTGCTTGTTGCGGCTGGCAAGCTGGAGAAGGATAACGGTGGATCTATTGGGCTAATCTTGACGCCAAATTTTTTCTCCTAATTCGTCAGGCAATTAGGATTTTGATCATGTTTCTATGAATGTGAATCATGGTTCTTTAAGAAGGGGAATGGGTAGCTTAGCTGAGAGGCAGGATCTGGGTCAAGTTGCAGCCAAAATTTTTTCCCCCAAACCTCCTAAATTAGATGTGACTCCATTTTCTGGATTGGGAGATGTGCTTAATTGGTTGTTTCAAATTGAGCATTATTTTGAAGTATATCACATTGCTGGGGATGAGAAAGTTAAAGTGGTTTATTTTTTCTTGAAAGAAGAGGAAATTCAATGGTGTAGGTGTTTCCTAAAAAATATTGAAGGGGTTGTAACATGGAAACAATTTAGGGAAGGAATTTGCACTCGGTTTGGGTCAGGAGTGTATGAGAATGCTGCAAGAACCTTGTGCCGTTTGGAGCAGACAACAACAATGTTGGATTATCAAAGGAAGTTTGAAAAACTAAATTTTTTAGTATATGGGGTGAGTGAGCCTTACATGGTGCAACAGTTCATTAGTGGTCTCAAAGTTGAGATTCAACATGAAGTGTCGCTCGCGGAACCACAATCTTTAACAAAAGTTTTTAGGGTAGCCCTTAAGTATGAGAAGAAGAATGAATCTTTGCGAGGTGGGAGTAAGAGTACATTCAAACCTTATTACAAAAGTTCTTTTACTCAAGGTTCCAGTTCTTCTCCAAATGAACAGATTTTGCCCAAATCTTCAACTATAGCAGGCCATGTTTTAAAAAAATTGTCTCCTAATGAAATTTGGGAATGAAGGAAGAAGAATTTGTGTTTTCATTGTGACGAGAGCTTCATACCAGGTCATGTTTGCAAGACCAAGGTTTACATGTGTATTAAGGGCGATTGGGGTATGTTTAGTATTCAAGAAGAGGAGGAATTGAATCAACTGTTGGCTATTGATAACACTACACATGAACTTGACAATAAGGGGGATTTTGCTGCCTTAAATATAAGTACAAATACTAAGTGTTTAATACTCAAGGGTGAATGGTAAATCAGTACACATTCTGTTAAACAGTGGGGCAACTCATAATTACATTGATCCATATATTGTTGAGAAAGTGGGGTTGCAATTATCCATTAAGCAGAGGTTTAATGTTAGGGTGGTTAAGGGTAAAGAAGTGGAAGGCAGTGTGCTTTGTTTTGGTGTCAAAACCAATTTTTAGGGTTACAAATTTGTTGATGATTTCTTGGTCTTTCCTATTGGTGGTCATGACGTAGTTTTGGGTGCTAAATGGATGAAACAGGTTAGGGAAGTGACTGTGAATATGTTGGAGAAGCGATTGAAATTTTCTCACACAGGTAGAAATTGGGATTTGGCAGGGTTAAGACCTGGTGCAAACCAATTTATCAGTGATAAAGAGGTTAACAAGATTTCTTTGTTAACTCACAGGGGATTTATTTTGTATCTGATAAATTCAGCTGTTGGACAAAAGTCACAAGTTGACTTGCCAAAGGATATGGCTGGTTTGTTGGGGGAATTTCAAGATCTGTTTGAGGAGCCAACAGGGTTGCCCACCAATCGAACGGATGATCATAAAATACCATTGGTGGAGGGGTCTAAGCCTGTTTGTATTAGGCCATATAGGCATTCATTTGAACCAAAAAAAAGGTTACATAAGAACTCATAGGTGATATGTTGAATCAAAGAGTTATTCACCCAAGTACTAGCTTTTATTCATCCCCAATTTTTTGGTAAAGAAACATGATGGATCTTGGAGGATGTGTGTTGATTATAGAGCTCTTAATCAACAGACGGTGAAGGATAAATACCCAATACCTATGATTGATGATCTACTAGATGAACTGCATGGTACTAAGTTCTTTACCAAGCTGGATTTGAGGTCAGAGTATCATCAAATCAGGATGCACAGTAATGAAATTTCTAAGACTGCATTTCGCACTTACAGTGGACATTATGAGTTTTTAGTTATGCCATTTGGGTTGAGCAACGCACCCTCTACCTTTCAAAGTTTAATGAATGACATATTTCGGCAGCATCTGAGGAAGTTTGTTTTGGTATTTTTTTGATGATATATTGGTCTTTAGTGCTTCTTGGCAAGACCATTTGGGACATTGAGAGTTGTGTTGACAATTCTGCAAGACAACAAGTTGTTTGTAAGAGATCAAAGTGTAATTTTGGGCAGAATCAGGTTGAATACTTGAGTCATGTTGTATCATATAAGGGAATAGTTGTTGATCCTATTAAGATGGCTGCAATTAATGATTGGCTAGTGCCAACAAATGTGAAATCTTTGAGAGGATTTATGGGCCTTACGGGGTATTATTGGAGGTTTATACGGAGCTATGGGTCTATAGCTGCACCCCTCACTGCATTAACGAAGAAGGAAGGTTTCTTATGGTCTGAAAAGGTAGCTGAGGCTTTTGAAAAATTGAAGCAAACTCTAATGTCAGCTCCAGTAATTCAAATGCCAATTCTAAATGAAATCTTTGTGGTTGAATGCGATGCTTGCAAAGAAGGGGTGGGTGCGGTTTTAATGCAGAAAGAGCATCCAGTAGCTTTTATTAGCCAAGCATTGAGAGGAAGGAGCTTACATTTCCCAGCTTATGAAAAAGAAATGTTAGCAGCATTACTTTCGGTGAAGAAGTGGAAACAATTTTTATTTGGCTGAAAGTTTATAATCAGAATAGATCATCAACCACTTAAATATCTCTTAGATCAAAGGCTATCTACTGAGGCATAACATTCTTTGTTAGTTAAACTATATGGGTTTAATTTTGAGGTGGAATATAAGAAAGGAAGAGATAACATTCCTGCGGATAGACTTTCACAAATGGATATGGATTTTTTCTTAATGCAATTGTCTATATTGGTAGCAGATTGGTGGAAGCAGGTGGTTCAAATCACTACAACAGATGATTATTATAAAAAATTGGCATATAAACAAGGAAATAATGTCAATGGAAAATACTTGTTTGACTAAGGAGTGTGGTATAAGTCAGGGAGAGTAGTGATAAGTCCTACTTTTCCCTTTCGACAGCTGCTAATTCAAGAACATCATGATACACCTACTGGGGGGGGGGGCATTTTGGCTACGATAGAACTCTTCAAAGGATTAAGCAATCTTTTTGGTGGAAGGGAATGTGTGATGTGCAAAATTATATCAAGGAGTGTGTGACCTGTCAAACTAGTAAATATGTTTGTCATGCACCTGTGGGCCTTCTACAACCCTTGCCAATACCTGGGAGAGTATGGGAGCAAGCGAGTATGGACTTTATAGAGGGATTACCTCAAAGTGCCAAGTACTCATCCATATTAGTTATTGTTGACAGATTGAGAAAATATGCACATTTTTTCCCGATACATCATCCTTTTTCTGCTAAAGATGTAACCAACATCCCGATGGAGGGTGTCTTCAAGCTGTATGGGATGCCAGTTTCCATAATTTGTGATAGAGGGTCAGTATTCAGAAGTACCTTGATGAAGGAATGTCTCAAGTTGCAGGGCACTCAGTTGAAATCTTCGATAGCTTACCATCCTCAGTCTGATGGTCAAAAAAATGTCGTAAACAAGTGGTTGGAAACCTATTTGAGATATTTTTTTCATCATAAACCTAAGGAGTGGAGTCGATGGATAGCTTGGGCAGAGTATTGGTATAATACTACATGGCATGGGTCTACTAAGACTACCCCTTATCATGCTTTGTATGGGAGGCCTCCACCCACATTAGTGTCTTGTATACCACACACTGCGAAGAGTTTGCAGGTTGAAGAGACATTGTTGGATCGGGATCTTCATTTGCAGATCTTGAAAAATCAGCTCAGGAAGGCACAAGATAGGATGAGGAGGTTGGCATATAGGAGGAGGGTGGATATGGAGTTCAATGTTGGGGATTTGGTTTACCTCAAATTGCAGCCTTATAGGCAAACTAGCGTGGCTTCTCGAGCAGTTCCCCTCTCTACTATGGCCCATATACTGTTCTTGATAGAATTGGTAAAGTTGCATATAAGCTGGATCTACCGGAAGGAGCAAAGATACACCCAAATTTTCACATTTCACAACTTAAAAAGCATTTAGGACCATCTGTGGTGATTCAAAGAGCAGTGCTAACAAGAATTTCAAAAGCCTTGTTAGAAACTGAAGAGATTATAGACAGGATGTCTGTTGTTAAGGGAAAGCGGTTGGTTTCTGAAGTGTTGATTAAATGGAAAGACCAACCACAAGAAGATGCAACCTGGGAGGATTATTAGGAATTAGTTAAGCGTTTTTCTTCATTCAACCTTGAGGCAAGGTCTAAAAGAATGGGAGGAGGAGTTGATACACGTCAAATAGGAACTTAATGGCTGCAGATTGAAGTGAGCAAATAATGGCGTAAATGAAGAGGAAGAAGCAGTGGAGAATAAGTGTACAGGGTTGAGTATCAATGCGTTTCGGTCCAAAGGTTTTAAGGGCTTATATGCAAAAGTACCGCTTAATAACGATTCGAATGGGGACGTTGTAAATAGTAGTGTTAGCAGCCGTTGGATGTGATAGAGTGAAGGGTTTAGATTGTTTGAGTGGGGTCCACTGTTTGTAACGGCTTAACGGCCTGTCATTTTACATATGTCGCATGTGTATTGAGTATATAAATAGAGTAGAACAGCTTTGTTGAGACTGACTGGTTTCGAGCATTCATCTCCTCCTTTCTTGATTGTTTCTCTTGCTTTCTTGATTGATTCTTGTTCTATTTCTCTCCATCTTCCATTACAATCTCCAAATCTCTCCACAAATGGCCAAGAAGAGCTCCAAAGCTACTTTACGCCTGCAGCTGAAGAAGTGCACCATAAAAACCCATTATTCGATCACAACCAAAATTTATGTTCCGCATCGTTTAAATTGATCTTCCATCTTCATATCATAGAACACATAATAAATAAAACTGCTAGATTTAAATATGTTTTGCCTATTTATCATGATGTTGCAAGATGAATGGTTTTTCAGCAATAGAACTATTGTGATTATTAAATAAATGAAAAAAACACCATCAACTTTGATAATATTTGATCCTCTTATATTTTATGACTTGTTGAACACTTTGAACGATGTTGATCATGCATTTGGGAGAAACACAACCAATCGATTTATCTTTGTATTATCTTATTTTGTTTATAGTATGTTCTGGAAATTTTTTTATAAGACACTTTTTGAAAAAATTTGCAGAAAGAGGACATTTGCTAAAGTATTTGCGCTCGTGGACTCAACAACTAAACTCGTCGTTCCCAACAATGAGTCTAGTGTAAATTTCATCGCCATTGGGAATATCGAGTCTTCATTGAATTCTTTTAACTGGACTCGCCATTGAGAATGGCGAGTTTCTAAAAAAATTTGCACTAAATTCGCCGTGTCCCAACGGCGAGCATGAAACAACTAAACTAGTTGTTGGGAGTGACGAATTTAGTTATTGATCCCACAAACGCAAATATTTTTGCAAATATCCTATATGTGCAAATATTTTCAAAAAGTGGCATATATAAAAAATCGTTATTATACCTATATGCATTTAAAGTACTAATACTTTTCAGTTTACATTAAAGCCCCTCTACAATTTTGTCATCAACCAAACCACCCTTATTTTAATGAGTTTTTACCTACATAGGCCACTTTTTGAAAAATATTTGTGTTTTTGGGCCTATTGCCCAACTATTAGCGCTTTTGGCTACTTTGTGCCACGTCAGCAGCGACCGCTATTCCCAATAGCGGCATCTTTATTTCAACGTCGCTAATGGGAATAACGACCTATGTTTTAATTTTTTTTGAATTTTTTGTTTGCCGTCGCTATTTCCATTAGCCACCTTAGTATAATGAGGTCGCCGAGGAGATTATGTTTCCTACTGAGGTCGCTATTGGGAATAGCGACCTTAAATTTTTGGAAAAAGTTTTTTAGGAATCGCAAAGTGTCTCAATACATTCATTCGAGCGTACTAACCTCATTATACTAAGATCGCTAGTGGGAATAGCGACGGCAAAAAAAATTTCAAAAAAATAAAAACATAGGTCGCTATTCCCATTAGCGACCTCTAAATGAAGATGCCGCTATTGTAATAGCGGTCGCTACTGACGTGACATAAAGTAGCCAAAAGATCTAATAGTTGGGGAACTGGCCCAAAAAAGCAAATATTTTCAAAAAGTGGCCTATGACGGCAAAGAATTCCTAGATTTGCCCATGAAAGGACTTGCAATCCTTCTGTTTTAAATAGCTCAATGTGCTTCAACGATTGTATTCGCGATCTTGATCTTGTTGATTTACCTATTAACAGTAGATCTTTTACTTGGTCAAATATGCGTTTAGTCCCATCTTTGGCTAAACTTGACCGGTATCTGGTGTCCCAACCTTGGTTTGCCTCCTTCCAAAATTCTTTCGCTCAAGCTTTACCTAATCCTTGTTCGGATCATGTTCCTATCTTACTCAATTCTAATTTTTCGTTTCCTAAACTAAGGAAATTCCGCTTTGAAAAATGTTGGCTAGAAGACCAAATCTTTGTCAACCTCATCACCAATTGCCTTGCAGTGTTGTTGGTTCCCACGGCCTTGGGCGGATTCTACTCAAACTGCATGCAATTAAGCACGGGTGTAGAATCTGGCGCTATGAAAGATTTGGTCACTCTTAGGGCCTTAAAAACTTTCTCCTCTCTTCTATCAATTTTATTAATTCCCTGGAAGAATTTGGTCCCATCTCTGACTCCCTTAGGCGTCGTAGGAATGAGTGAAAGCAAGATTATGCTTCGCTCCTGCAACTAGAGCACTTAAAGTGGGCCTAACGTGGCAACGTGCTAAGGCACGTTGGCTCAAGGATGGGGACTCTAATACTTCTTTCTTCCATAATTTTTCCTCTCATCGTAGACGATGTAAACGTATCTCTTCTATTTTTGTTAACAATGTTGAGGTAAACAACGATTCAGATTTTCATTCGGCATCATTATCCTTTTATAAGGCCCTTCTAGGTACTCCGGGCAACAGCTCCATTCAACTTGATTGGAATCACCTCTATGGTGATGAAGATCCCAACCTTTCCTGTAACGCCCCGATTTTCATTTATGAAAATCTTTTCTTTTGCACGTACTGTGCACATGCAATTTGTGTGGTATGAGATCTTATAATTATCTTCATTACTGGGTAGTGTGTGTGTGTGTGTATATATATATATATATACACACACACACTACCTAGTAATGAAGATAATTATAAGATCTCATACCACACAAATTGCATGTGCACACTACGTGCAAAAGAAAAAAAAAATATATATATATATATATATATATATATATATATATATATATGAGCTCTAATTATTTTTTATAAAGGCCCTTTTTCTTCAGATAAACATAAGCCTTTCTTTTTAGCCCAAATCTAAATTATATTTTGTTTTGTAAGACTATTATTTTGGCCCATCAATTAAAGCCCATGAATTATTTCTATTTTAATTACAACTTGTAATATGGAACACTTTTTAAAGATTATTTTTTTTTATATAATGTACAACTTTTAAATGGAGAACTAGTGTATGCACGTGCATTGCACGTACACGTGCATGAGCACACTATTGGGCCGGTTTTGAAAGGAGTGGGTTTAATGCATGGGTGGTTACCTGGTGTGTGGGTAGTTACTACAACTCTTACTCTCATCCTAACCCTCCATCCTATAACTATCTATTTGATCCTAGCCTTACAATCACTTCCTAAATTAAGTATAAATATCCCCTAAAGTCCTTTCTCATCTTAGTACAATAGAAAGTTGATAAGAAAGAAAAGATTAGAGTGAGAAAAAGATTGAGAGTTAAGTGTGTTCTTTGGAGGCCGGTCACCATTACTTTGAAGCTTTCGGTGTGTGGCAAGGAGCAAGGAGCAAGGAGACGTACATTGCAACCAGGAAGCCTTACGGGATTTCGTTAAAATTCTTCAAAAAGATGGGTGTTTCTCATGACTTCTAGAATAGAAATCATGTTAGGATTTGAGATTGATTTGTTATTATGTATGTGTAAACTGAAGTGATAGAATGATTGTTATATTGAAATCTTCCATGCTATACATAATGTGAAAAATGTGAATGAATGATAAAGAACTAAAGATATTTAGAGAACTGGAAACTACCTGTACAGTCGACCGATCATGTGAACAGTCGACTGGTACAATGAAACAAAATATGTACAGTTCGAAATTCCATGAAATGATGTATTTAATGTGTGTCGTTATCTTGACTTTCCTAGCATGTTAATTCAGAGTTAATATTCATCTTCGTAGACACATAATGAGTAAAGGACGAATGTATGATTAGAAATTATATTTGGGTGAAAGAAAATACTAGTCATGTGAAATCTACATTTAAACATAAACTATGTTGTGATGATGGTAAGTGGATAAGAATCGCATGTTTATGTTGACAGTGAACATACTGTAGTTTACTAAAAATACTGTGTGCTAATTGAAGAACAGAAGAAAGAGGTCATTCCTTAATTCGAAATTTAACTATGTTCAGTCGACCGAATATATGTAGCAGTCGACTGTACTGAACATGAAAAGTTTCCAATTGAACTCTACAGAACAGCCGACTGGTTCGAATGACAGTCGACTTCCCCGTAAATTATAGTTAAATTTTGAACGCTGCGGAACAGCCGACTGGCCATGTACAGCAGTCGACTCTTCCGAGCAGTTTATTGAAGAACTTTCATTGGCTGAACAAGTCGACTGAGTTTGCTCAAAGTCGACTGTCCAGATTACTTTTTGATATCTCAGAATTCTAAGATTTGCTTTATGATAAAGATTATGAATCTACTATTGTTGAATGATTATTTTTTGTGACAATTTAGAAGAAGAAAATTCTATTTGTCTTCGCATGAATTTATATATGAAATGAAGTAAATCATTCTATTGAATCTATGAAAAGTTTGTATGATTGTGGAAGCTATGAATATGAAAAGAAAAATCTATTGTGATTATGAAAATGAACTATTGGGTTTGAAAGGCTCATTTTTTGGCGATTGTGAATTGAAATTGAAACTAAAGAGTAGCTAAGTCTCCCACCGGCAATTGGAAAGAAATGAATTGAAATGGAATTGAAATGAAAGACCAAGGTTGGGTCGTGTTGAATGAATGATTAAGTTCGGTATAGTGGAGAGGCTAACTCTAGAGCTTTGACTTTGTTCATGATTCTAATAAACTAAGGAATAGACACATAGTGGAGATGTGATGAAAGTAAGAGAAAAACACGAGTATGAGGGCCATCGGATTGGAGGTGTGGGAGTGATCCACAGGCTGCCTGCTTGATGCGTCAAGACATGGCGTGGTCACTACTCCAGAATTATCGTCCCGGTGGCGACGCTTGTGGGGTGTTTGAGTGGCTATAGGTGGTGCCATTGTTCCATGGCGGAGGCTGAATTGTCCATAGGTTGCCTGCTCGATGCGTCGTGTCAGTGCATGGGATTCCTCTCCAGGCTGCCTGGACATAGGCTCGTAAATCATAGAACATCTAAGATACTTACTATAGTTACCGTAGTAGAGTAAGTCATGGCGAGGGATTGAACCCTATAAAATGAAGTACGATTAAGGGCTTGCCCTCAGACCTATGTAGTATGAGATGCATAGAATCCGAATAAGTGCGCATTAGTGTCATATAATATAATAACTGCATTAAGGACTAAGTACACAATCACAACACGACATCAACAGGATAGACCCTTTAGTTTTGTTTGTGAAAAGGTTTGTGTTTTGTAAGAATTGAGAATCGTTATACTGTTTCTGGCATAGAGAGGATGGCCATGTATAATTTTCGTCGGTTGAATAAACTGACGTACCCATAGTTTTGTATGCAGGATAAATGGCTTGATAAAGGTTAAAGGAGAACCGATGCTCATAGATAACTCGTTGTTATATCTTTGTATAATGTTGTAAATTGCTTCTGCTGTCATTATATGTAAATTATTTGTGATATATGCTTCCGCTGTAAAATGTAAAGTGTAAGGATCTCATGTAACTCTGTTGTAAAGTGAAAAGTTTTATTTCCTTGTAAAATTGTACCGAATGAAGTGTAAAGATCCGTGGAAATCTCGAATTCAGTTGTTTTTAGAATTCGGGGTGTTACAGAGTGGTATCAGAGCCACGCTTCACACTGGTACAAATTTATAAGGAACGACAACCTAGAAGTGGATACTAGAGTGTGTGTTTGAGTCTAGAGATTTAAATGTAAGTTACTTACATTTGTGTTGCTCTATGATTTATGTTTCTTCCTCTCTATTTCTAAGATGGCTGATTACTTCGATCCCGCTGGAGAAGACAATTGGCATATTATCGAGGAAGAGTACTATCCTGGACAAGCAGATCCCGAGGAAGAGTACCATCCAGGGCAAGCAGATTCTGATGAAGAAGAATGGCCTGAGTCCCCAGAGATCACCCCACCTCCAGACTCGTCTGATGACTCTTCTTCTGACGAAGAAGAAGAACCAGTTTCGAATAGTCTTGTTGCCTCTCTTCAGAGGCAGGTTGAGACACAGCGGGAGAGAGTTGGATTATTGGAGGCTCAGTTGGCCAAGCGCAAGGACGATTTTTCGGTTCTCAGTCATCGTGTATGGGAGCTCGAGAAGAGAAAGAATATGACCGATGTGCTGAAGAAAGAAGTTGATGAACTACGGGGAGAACTTCGTGAAGCGAAGAGGAACCGTAGGAGTTAGACTGTTGTAGTTTCTACTATTTTCATTCTGATGTCAAGAAATGTTTTCAATTCGAATGTATAAAGTTTGGAATTCAATGAAATGCAAGTAATTTAAAATTCATATCTTATACTTCGAATTTAATGGATCTTTTACATCAGAATATGGTTAGAAGAGGAGCTAGAAACGGTGAAGTTCTGGACTTGGAAACGGAACTTGCGAGGGTTTATCAGACGCTCAACGCCGTGGCCATGAATCAGAACCAAGGGAGGGGGCCTGTGAATCCAGTGCTCGAGGCAATTAAACTAGTGGAATCATTCAAACGAATGAAACCACCTGTATTCGAAGGGAAGTCGGACCCTGATGTGGCTGAAAACTGGATTCGTCAGGTAGAGACTATATTCGAAGTGCTGGAGACCTCGGAAGGCAGTAAGGTAAAGTTGGCGACTCTACAGCTTAAGAAGGATGCGGCTGTTTGGTGGCAGTCGATGAAGCGGACAATGGGAGGTATTGTTCTTGGCTGGGAGGAATTTTTGGAAGAATTCCGTAGTCACTATTTCCCCTCCGATGTTCAGGAGAAGAAAGCTATGGAATTTCTGTCATTACAGCAAGGTGGCATGTCAGTTAGGGAGTACGAGACCAAATTTACTCAGCTAAGATACTTACTATAGTTACCGTAGTAGAGTAAGTCATGGCGAGGGATTGAACCCTATAAAATGAAGTACGATTAAGGGCTTGCCCTCGGACCTATGTAGTATGAGATGCATAGAATCCGAATAAGTGCGCATTAGTGTCATATAATATAATAACTGCATTAAGGACTAAGTACACAATCACTACACGACATCAACAGGATAGACCCTTTTAGTTTTGTTTGTGAAAAAGTTTGTGTTTTGTAAGAATTGAGAATCGTTATACTGTTTCTGGCATAGAGAGGATGGCCATGTATAATTTTCGTCGGTTGAATAAACTGACGTACCCATAGTTTTGTATGCAGGATAAATGGCTTGATAAAGGTTAAAGGAGAACCGATGCTCATAGATAACTCGTTGTTATATCTTTGTATAATGTTGTAAATTGCTTCTGCTGTCATTATATGTAAATTATTTGTGATATATGCTTCCGCTGTAAAATGTAAAGTGTAAGGATCTCATGTAACTCTGTTGTAAAGTGAAAAGTTTTATTTCCTTGTAAAATTGTACCGAATGAAGTGTAAAGATCCGTGGAAATCTCGAATTCAGTTGTTTTTAGAATTCGGGGTGTTACAGAGTGGTATCAGAGCCACGCTTCACACTGGTACAAATTTATAAGGAACGACAACCTAGAAGTGGACACTAGAGTGTGTGTTTGAGTCTAGAGATTTAAATGTAAGTTACTTACATTTGTGTTGCTCTATGATTTATATTTCTTCCTCTATATTTCTAAGATGGCTGATTACTTCGGCCCCACTGGAGACGACAATTGGCATATTATCGAGGAAGAGTACTATCCTGGACAAGCAGATCCCGAGGAAGAGTACCATCCAGGGCAAGCAGATTCTGATGAAGAAGAATGGCCTGAGTCCCCAGAGATCACCCCACCTCCAGACTCGTCTGATGACTCTTCTTCTGACGAAGAAGAAGAACCAGTTTCGAATAGTCTTGTTGCCTCTCTTCAGAGGCAGGTTGAGACACAGCGGGAGAGAGTTGGGTTATTGGAGGCTCAGTTGGCCAAGCGCAAGGATGATTTTTCGGTTCTCAGTCATCGTGTATGGGAGCTCGAGAAGAGAAAGAATATGACCGATGTGCTGAAGGAAGAAGTTGATGAACTACGGGGAGAACTTCGTGAAGCGAAGAGAAACCGTAGGAGTTAGACTGTTGTAGTTTCTACTATTTTCATTCTGATGTCAAGAAATGTTTTCAATTCGAATGTATAAAGTTTGGAATTCAATGAAATGCAAGTAATTTAAAATTCATATCTTATACTTCGAATTTAATGGATCTTTTGCATCAGAATATGGCTAGAAGAGGAGCTAGAAATGGTGAAGTTCTGGACTTGGAAACGGAACTTGCGAGGGTCTATCAGATGCTCAACGCCGTGGCCATGAATCAAAACCAAGGGAGGGGGCCTGTGAATCCAGTGCTCGAGGCAATTAAACTAGTGGAATCATTCAAACGAATGAAACCACCTGTATTCGAAGGGAAGTCGGACCCTGATGTGGCTGAAAACTGGATTCGTCAGGTAGAGACTATATTCGAAGTGCTGGAGACCTCGGAAGGCAGTAAGGTAAAGTTGGCGACTCTACAGCTTGAGAAGGATGCGGTTGTTTGGTGGCAGTCGATGAAGCGGACAATGGGAGGTATTGTTCTTGGCTGGGAGGAATTTTTGGAAGAATTCCGTAGTCACTATTTCCCCTCCGATGTCCAGGAGAAGAAAGCTATGGAATTTCTGTCATTACAGCAAGGTGGCATGTCAGTTAGGGAGTATGAGACCAAATTTACTCAGCTCTCAAGGTATGCTCCTGAGTTAGTGATGGATGAGGCGAGGAAGGCTCGTAAGTTCGAGCATGGTTTGAGGCCGAGCTTGAGATCCCGAATGATACCTCTCGGTATCAGGAGGTTTGACAAGTTAGTCAAACGAGCGGCAGCCACGGAGCAGACATGGAGCAGTTCCACGCTGTTCAGAGTAGGAAGAACAACTGGAATGCTGGAAAGAGGCCCGCTGCTACTGGGAATGCCAGGGGACAGCCGTCAGCCCAGAGGTTCAAACCAACGGGAGCAAATGCTGTCAACATAGATGGGAGACCCGGAAACAATTGGGGGAGACCTCCTATGGTGACTTGTTTCAATTATGGGGAGACAGGTCATTACCGATCCCAGTGCCCGAAGTTGCAGGATGTTGTCCATAAGGGACCAACTCAGTAGGCTGGGAAGAGACCGTACCAACCAGGGCGAGTATTTTCCTTGACTGAAGCTGATGCCGATGAAGTAGATCATGTCATCACAGGTACGAGGGCGGATGTTTAGAGGTTCATGTTGTTTTCTTTTCCCGCTTATTTAGTGAACTATTGCGTAATGAGTATGTATTATGTAACAGGAAAACTTTATTTGAATGGAATGAAAGCTGTTGTTCTGTTCGATACTGGATCCTCTCATACTTTTGTGTCTCCTAAATTTGCTAAAGTGTTGGGAGTTGAACCGAAGATCTTTCCAGGCAAAATCTTAGCGGTGGCTACTCCATCAGGGGAGACTTTAACCACTGGTCGGTATTATGCTGACTGTGAGATCGTGATTGGTGATTGAATCTTTGGGATCGATCTGATCGAACTGAATATTTTGGGAGTCGATGTTATCATTGGCATTGATTGGATGTCGGTGTACAGTGCAAGCATCGAGTGCAAGACCAAGACAGTAACAGTGAAGGCTCCAGGTGGACCTGAAGTCACTTTCCAAGGGAAGAGAGGATGTTCAGAGTTGGTTGCTGCTATCGGCCAGAAGAAAGGGATTCTGGCAGAGGTGCAACTGATTCCTATGGTTCGGGACTATCCGACTGTGTTCTTGGATGATTTTCCTGGGTTACCCCCACATCGTGATGTAGAGTTCAGCATCACTGTTCAACCAGGGAGCGCACCTATTTCTAAGGCACCGTATAGGATGGCACCAGTGGAGCAGGATGAGATCAAACGGCAGATTGAGGAACTGTTGGAGAAAGGCTTTATTCAACCTAGTGCGTCACCTTGGATAGCACCAGTGCTTTTGGTAAAGAAGAAGGATGGTTCGATGAGGATGTGCATTGATTACTGAGAGTTGAATAAGGTCACTGTTCAGAATAAGTATCCTATTCCCCGAATTGATAACTTGTTCAATCGTCTACAAGAAACTGTTGTTTTCTCCAAAATAGATCTTCGATCGGGATATCATCAAGTTCGAGTGAAAGCTGAAGATGTGCATAAAACTGCATTTAGAACTCGACACGGGCATTACGAATTCTTAGTTATGCTGTTTGGAGTGACGAATGCACCCGCAATCTTCATGGACATGATGAACAGAGTTCTGAGGCCGTTTATTGATTCTTTCGTCGTGGTGTTTATCAACGATATTCTCGTGTACTCCAAGTCAGAGAAGGAGCACACCGAGCATCTGGCAGTAGTTTTGGGGAAGCTTCAAGAGCAAGAGTTGTATGCCAAGTTGTCCAAGTGCAATTTTTGAAAATCTGAAGTGGCATTCCTAGGTCACATCCTTTCTAAGAAAGGAGTGGCAACTGATCCTCAGAAGATAGAGGCAGTGAGAGATTGGGCAAGGCCTACTACAGTAAAGGAAGTCAGGAGTTTTCTTGGATTAACTGGATATTACAGGAGATTTATCCAGGGCTACGCTCAGATAGCCGTGCCGCTTACTGGTCTGACCAAGAAGAATGTGAACTTCAAGTGAACTGAGCAATGTGAGGCAAGCTTTCAGGAGTTGAAAGGGAGGCTGACTACTGCGCCTATTTTGGCTTTGCCTAGGGCAGGTGTTGAGTATGATGTTTATAGCGATGCTTCACATCGTGGGCTTGGTTGTGTCTTAATGTAAGAAGGAAAAGTGATCACTTATGGGTCTAGACAACTAAGACCGCATGAGAAGAATTATCCGACTCATGATCTGGAGTTAGCCGCAATTATTTTTGCCTTAAAGCAATGGAGACATTATGTGTATGGTGAAAAGCTGAACATGTACACAGAACATAAAAGCTTGAAGTATATATACCAGCAGAAGGATCTGAATTTGAGGCAGCAGAGATGGCTGGAGGTACTTGAGGACATTCGTCCGGAGATTAAGTATCACCCATGGAAGGCTAATGTTGTTGCTGATGCACTTAGCCGCAAGAGCAGTCTGACTAGTTTGATTACAACCCAGAGGCAATTGGCAGAGGAGTTGGATCGGGCTGGTATTGAAGTTGTTCTGCATGACTTGGGATCATCGTTAGCTCAGTTGAGACTTCAACCGATACTGAACGAAAGGATTATTGTAAGTTAGAAGGTTGATGCGGAGATTCAGAAGATGTTGGAGCAGGTTGGTGCTGGCAGGTTGCCCGGATTTCAAATCAGGGATGGGGTGCTGTGGTTCGGAGATAGACTATGTGTTCCAAATCAGGCGGACTTGAAAGAGAGTATTCTTCAGGAGGCACATGCTACTCTTTTGTCTGTACATCCTGGAAGTACCAAGATGTATAGGGACATCAAACAGCATTTCTGGTGGTCAGGTTTGAAGTAGGATGTGGCTGAATTTGTGTCGAAGTGTGAGGTTTGTCAACAAGTCAAAGCCGAGAATCAGAAACCTGGAGGTCTGTTGCAACCGTTACCTATTCCGGAATGGAAATGGGATAACATCAGTATGGATTTCATTACGGGTTTACCCAAGAGTTCTAAGGGCAATGATGTGATTTGGGTTATAGTCGATCGGCTAACCAAGTCTGCTCACTTTTTGGCAATGAAACTTACTGCTTCGATGGACAAGTTGGCTGAGAAGTATGTTGGCAAGATTGTCAGGCTTCATGGCGTTCCGTTGACAATTGTGTCTGATCAAGATGCGCGGTTTACTTCGCTTTTTTGGAGGAGTCTTCAAACAGCTTTGGGTACCAAGACAGATTTCAGCACTGCTTTTCATCCCCAGACCGATGGACAGACCAAGAGAGTCAACCGTATTCTTGAGGATATGCTTCGGTGTTGTGTACTAGACTTTGGGGGCAGTTGGAAGAGGCATTTACCTTTGGTAGAGTTTGCCTACAACAACAGTTTTCAAACTAGCATTAGGATGGCGCCGTACGAAGCCTTGTATGGCAGAAAGTGTAGGACGCCTGTTTGTTGGTTCAAAGTTGGAGAGCGTCAGATGTTTGGACCTGAGATTGTGCAGCAAACCTCTGAAAAGATTAATCTGATCAGGAAGAGGTTGGTAGAAGCTCAGAGCAGGCAGAAGAGCTATGCAGACAACCGGAGAAGGGACCTTGAGTTTGAGGTTGGTGACTTTGTCTTTCTGAAAGTATCGCCCAGTAAAGGTGTGATTCGATTTGGCAAAGGCGGGAAATTAGCCCCAAGGTTTATAAGCCTGTACAAGATATTGAAAAGGATCGAAAAAACTGCTTACCGGCTTGAATTACCGGAAGAGTTGTCTCAGGTACATAATGTCTTTCATGTGTCTATGCTGAGAGGTTATATTCCAGATCCGACTCATCATTTGCCTGAATTGACGGAAGGGTTGCATTTGGATCTCAATTACGTCGAGTCTCCTGTCGAGATTGTTGATCATTGAGAGAAAGTCTTGAGGAATAAGACGATACTGATGGTCAAGGTAGTCTGGAGAAACCATTTGGTTGAAGAGGCTACTTGGGAGTCTGAGGAGAGAATGTTGAGAGAACATCCTGAGCTTTTTGCTTGATTTGTATTTTGTATTTTTATGCTTGCTTTTGTTTCTCGCTCTTGACTGTAGTTCCGGAGACGGAACTATTCTAAGGAGGGAGTGTTGTAAGGCTTCGATTTTCATCTTTTCTTTTGCACGTAGTGTGCACGTGCAATTTGTGTGGTATGAGATCTTATAATTATCTTCATTACTGGGTAGTGTGTGTGTGTGTGTGTGTGTGTATATATATATATATATATATATATATATGTATATGAGCTCTAATTATTTTTTATAAAGGCCTTTTTTCTTCAAATAAACATAAGCCTTTCTTTTTAGCCCAAATCTAAATTATATTTTGTTTTGTAAGACTATTATTTTGGCCCATCAATTAAAGCCCATGAATTATTTCTATTTTAATTACAACTTGTAATGTGGAACACTTTTTAAAGATTTTTTTTATATATATAATGTACAACTTTTAAATGGAGAACTAGTGCATGCACGTGCATTGCTCGTACACGTGCATGAGCACACTATTGGGCCGGTTTTGAAAGGAGTGGGTTTAATGCATTGGTGGTTACCTAGTGTGTGGGTAGTTACTACAACTCCTACTCTCATCCTAACCCTCCATCCTATAACTATCTATTTGATCCTAGCCTTACAATCACTTCCTAAATTAAGTATAAATACCCCCTAAAGTCCTTTCTCATCTTAGTACAATAGAAAGTTGATAAGAAAGAAAAGATTAGAGTGAGAAAAAGATAGAGAGTTAAGTGTGTTCTTTGGAGCCGGTCACCATTACTTTGAAGCTTTCGGTGTGTGGCAAGGAGCAAGGAGCAAGGAGCAAGGAGACGTACATTGCAACCAGGAAGCCTTACGGGATTTCGTTAAAATTCTTCAAAAATGTGGGTGTTTCTCATGACTTCTAGAATAGAAATCATGTTAGGATTTGAGATTGATTTGTTATTATGTATGTGTAATCTGAAGTGATAGAATGATTGTTATATTGAAATCTTCCATGCTATACATAATGTGAAAAATGTGAATGAATGATAAAGAACTAAAGATATTTATAGAACTGGAAACTACCTGTACAGTCGACCGATCATGTGAACAGTCGACTGGTACAATGAAACAAAATATGCACAGTTCGAAATTCCATGAAATGATGTATTTAATGTGTCGTTATCTTGACTTTCCTAGCATGTTAATTCGGAGTTAATATTCATCTTCGTAGACACATAATGAGTAAAGGACGAATGTATGATTAGAAATTATATTTGGGTGAAAGAAAATGCTAGTCATGTGAAATCTACATTTAAACATAAACTATGTTGTGATAATGGTAAGTGGATAAGAATCGCATGCTTATGTTGACATTGAACATACTGTAGTTTACTAAAAATACTGTGTGCTAATTGAAGAACAGAAGAAAGAGGTAATTCCTTAATTCGAAATTTAACTCTGTTCAGTCGACCGAATATATGTAGCAGTCGACTGTACTGAACATGAAAAGTTTCCAATTGAACTCTACAGAACAGCCGACTGGTTCGAATGACAGTCGACTTCCCCGTAAATTATAATTAAATTTAGAACGCTGCGGAACAGCCGACTGGCCATGTACAGCAGTCGACTCTTCCGAGCAGTTTATTGAAGAACTTTCATTGGCTGAACAAGTCGACTGAGTTTGCTCTAAGTCGACTGTCCAGATTACTTTTTGATATCTCAGAATTCTAAGATTTGCTTTATGATAAAGATTATGAATCTACTATTGTTGAATGATTATTTGTTGTGACAATTTAGAAGAAGAAAATTCTATTTTTCTTCGCATGAATTTATATATGAAATGAAGTAAATCATTCTATTGAATCTATGAAAAGTTTGTATGATTGTGGAAGCTATGAATATGAAAAGAAAAATCTATTGTGATTATGAAAATGAACTATTGGGTTTGAAAGGCTCAATTTTTGGTGATTGTGAATTGAAATTGAAACTAAAGAGTAGCTAAGTCTCCCACCGGCAATTGGAAAGAAATGAATTGAAATGGAATTGAAATGAAAGACCAAGGTTGGGTCGTGTTGAATGAATGATTAAGTTCGGTATAGTGGAGAGGCTAACTCTAGAGTTTTGACTTTGTTCATGATTCTAATAAACTAAGGACTAGACACATAGTGGAGATGTGTTGAAAGTAAGAGAAAAATACGAGTATGAGGGCCATCGGATTGGAGGTGTGAGAGTGATCCATAGGCTGCCTGCTTGATGCGTCAAGACATGGCGTGGTCACTACTCCAGAATTATCGTCCCGGTGGTGACACTTGTGGGGTGTTTGAGTGGCTATAGGTGGTGCCATTGTTCCATGGCGGATGCTGAATTATCCATAGGTTGCCTGCTCGATGCGTCGTGTCAGTGCGTGGGATTCCCCTCTAGGCTGCCTAGACATGGGCTCGTAAATCATAGAACATCTAAGATACTTACTATAGTTACCGTAGTAGAGTAAGTCATGGCGAGGGATTGAACCCTATAAAATGAAGTACGATTAAGGGCTTGCCCTCGGACCTATGTCGTATGAGATGCATAGAATCCGAACAAGTGCGCATTAGTGTCATATAATATAATAACTGCATTAAGGACTAAGTACACAATCACAATACGACATCAACAGAATAGACCCTTTTAGTTTTGTTTGTGAAAAAGTTTGTGTTTTGTAAGAATTGAGAATCGTTATACTGTTTCTGGCATAGAAAGGATGGCCATGTATAATTTTCGTCGGTTGAATAAATTGACGTACCCATAGTTTTGTATGCAGGATAAATGACTTGATAAAGGTTAAAGGAGAACCGATGCTCATAGATAACTCGTTGTTATATCTTTGTATAATGTTGTAAATTGCTTCTGCTATCATTATATGTAAATTATTTGTGATATATGCTTCCGCTGTAAAATGTAAAGTGTAAGGATCTCATGTAACTCTGTTGTAAAGTGAAAAGTTTTATTTCCTTGTAAAATTGTACCGAATGAAGTGTAAAGATTCGTGGAAATCTCGAATTTAGTTGTTTTTAGAATTCGGGGTGTTACATTTCCAGTCTTGATGCTCTTTTCTCTTTGGAAGAAATTAAATCGGCAGTTTTTCGAAATGAACAGTGATTCTGCACCAGGTCCGGATGGTTTCCCTTTTTTCTTCTTCCAAAAATTCTGGGAATCTCTAAAAGATGATTTGTTTACCATGTTCACCGATCTTGATCTGGGTGAATTCTCTTTTGATCGTATCAACTATGCTCATATTGTGCTTATTCCCAAATTAATAGGTGCCAACAGAGTTTCTGCTTTCCAGCCGATTAGCCTTCTTAATACCATCTTCAAGATTATCGTGAAAGTTCTTTATGCTCATCTTAGCCTGGTGATTTCTTCTCTCGTTGACCCAGCTCAATCTGGCTTTATAAAAGATAGATTTATTCTTGATAGTGTGGCTGCTGCTCAGGAGATTATCTCGGGCTGCCACCATTCCAGTTCAGAGGGTATCCTCTTAAAACTGGACTTTGAAAAAGCATACGACAAAGTTAACTGGGATTTCCTCTTTGATATTTTGCAATACCATGGCTTTGGGCCCAAATGGATTGCCTGGATAAAATCCAGTCTCTTTTCGGGTACCTCTTCCATTCTCATTAATAGCCCTGAAGGTCATAAGTTTAAGTGCAAACGGGGACTTCGTCAGGGAGATCCGATCTCCCCTCTCCTGTTTTCTCTAGTTTCTGATGTTTTGAGTTGGATCCTTCTGAAAGCTTGGAATTCCAATTACATCGATGGATTAAGAGGTTTCCATGGCTTTAGAGGCGTTCTTAACCTTCAATATGCTGATGATACCATTCTTTTTTTTCAAAGCTAATGGGGTAGTTCTGCGAAACCTCAAGCTTCTACTGTATCTCTTTGAATTAGCCTCTAGGCTTTCTATCAATTTTAATAAGACTTTCGTCCTTTGGTTAAGGGGTTCCCCCAACCGCCAGGCTGAGAATGCTCAATTTTTCAATTGTGCTTCTTCTTCCTTTTCTATCCATTATCTCGGTATTCCCTTACGATGGGGGAAACTCCATGCGGTGGATTAGATGCCTATGATTGACAAATTTGAAGCTAAACTCAATTCTTGGTCTGGTAGACTCCTCTCCCGTGGTGGTAGACTGATCCTTATTAACTAGTTTATCTCGTCCCTTCCCCTTTATATGATGTCATTCTTTTATGTCTCGTCCTGGGTTATTAAGAAAATTGACAAGATTAGAAAAAAATTCTTCTGGGTCAGGCTCCGCTAATTATAGAGTTGACAAACATCTTCGTAATTGGATGACGGTTTGTAAATCAAAGAAATATGGTGGCCTTGGTGTCCTTAACCTCAGGTGCCAAAACTTGGCTCTTTTAGGGAAGTGGCTCTGGCATATTCTGATGGATGAATCGTCCTCCTGGGCTCGTATGATCATTCATAAATATCACTCTCATCGCAAAATATGGGTGCTTGCTTCTAATCATTCTCCATCTGCTTCCCCCTTTTGGAAAGGAGTGTGGAAAGCGGTCGAACCTTTCCGCATTGGCTTATTTAAAATATGTTCTGACGGTTCTAAAACCAGCTTCTGGTCTGACTTATGGATTGGTAATTAGAAGATAGCATCAATCTTTCCTGAGTTGTTCTGTCTAGCCTCTAATCCTAACGCCTCAGTGGCAGACTATGCTACGGGGAACCACGACCACATTGGATGGATAATTCCATTCAGAAGGGTTCCCCCCCCCCCTTCTGCTTTTTTGAACTATGTCCTCCTTCTCTCTGACTTACAAGCTTACTCTTGGAACCACCATGAAGATGTTTCCTAGAGATGGACGTCCTTCGGGTTCTTCACCGTTAAATATTTTTACTCCTTCATTAACCACGGGGGAGTGTCTTCTCCATTGGCGAAATTTATTTGGAGTTGTAATGCTCCCCTCAAAGCGAAGATTCTTGTTTGGCTTACCATACAAGACAAGCTTTTGACTGTCAATAACCTCAATAAGAGGAATCTTTCTTTAGGGCAGCAATGTGCTTTTTGCCTTTCGCACCATGAGGATTCTAACCACTTATTTTTGCAATGCTCTTTTTTATCTTCATCATGGTTTATTTGTTTAAAGGTTTGGTATGTCACTTCTTGGCCTAATTGTATCTTCTCTTGGTGGACCTCTTGGAGAAACCTCAATGTCAGCCGTCCGGTTCTCAAATCTTGGGATTTGTCCATGATGGCATTGACTTGGATTGTTTGGACCGAAAAGAATAATTGCCACTTTAACAATACCTCTCGCTCCATCTGTTATCTTGTTGAAGAGATCTCCTTTTCTTTACCAAGTTCTGGGCCTTTACTTTATCTCAAAAAATGTTTTACAACCTGCACCTTCATAATCTAGAGGGAACGACCGCTATTTTCTTACATAATACTTTCCTTCTGCCTTAAATGTTATTCAATTACTTTTCTAGAGTCCGTTTGTCTATTTTCTTTCCTTTATGTATCTGATTGTGATATGTTTCTTTCACCTTCTTGGCCTTTTAGAGGTCGATAAGGCTTTTCTTCTTTTCCTTATTACCTCAATGATTTCTTTACTCTTCGCTAACTGGTGTTGTTTCATTCATTTGATCGCAGAGCTAATTTTGGAGCTGTTTCTTGCTTGTACCCCTAGCCAAGGTCTCCTTTTGCTTTTTTGTTGGCTGGTTGTATCTACGGTTTGTCTTTTTAATGGCTCTTGATTTTGATGGTCCTGGCTGGAGCTAGTCTTTGGATTCTCCATGTACCATTTTGGGGCTGTGTTTTTTTTGGACTCGCTATCTATTATTTCATACTAACTCTCTTACTCTTAATTAATTTAGTTCTTAGTTTTTTTGGCTTCCTCTTTCGAGGAGGCTGCTTGTTCCTGACTCCTTAGCTATCTAATATTGTGCTTACTGTTTGTTCTTATTTTTCTTGTTGGTCACGATTTTGGTGTGTTATTGCTTGTTTGGTTCTCTATAGTTTGAAGGTGTCTCCCTTCTCTTCATGGCTACCCAGTGTGGCAGACTCTGTCAGTTTTTCGGGTTTGGCTCAGCCAATCGACTTAGGCAGATGGGTGGGAATCACTTCTTTTGTTAGCTAGGGATAGCATCGGACTACGGTGCAGTCTTACCCTATCTTTCTTCTTTTTCATATCGTTTGTGTTAGAATATTTTTCAATTCCCTAATTCTAGCTAACTGATAATTGTCAATCCCTTTATTTTAGCAATTCCCTAATCTAGCTAATTGATAATTGTCAATCTCTTTACTTTAGCAATTTCCTAATTCTAGCTAACTGATTGTAATCCCACTATTGTAGCTTAATTGTCATTCCCTTTATTTTAGCAATTTCCTAATTCTTGCTAACTGATTATAATCCCACTATTGTAGCCTCAGATTACGAAGGCAATTCTTGTATATAAGCTAATGAGTGGAATGAAAATGACACGGGTTTCCAATTCTTTCATGGTATCAGTTGCCTAGGGAAATTTCTTCTGCCACCTTAGCCACCATCACCACTGTCCTCTTTATCTACTTACTTTCTTCCTTTCAATGGCAGAATCCAAAATTCACCCCGCTACCACCGTCACCAACATCAAAACAGTCATCCCCGTTGTGCTTGACATGGAAAACGGCCAATACATAAATTGGTCTACCCTGTTCAAGCTTCATTGACATGCTAATATGGTGTACGAACACATCGTCCCACCACCGGAAACTACGGCGCCGGTAGTCTCCTCTACTAATGCTGAAAAAGTAGCCAAAAAGGCTCTTTGGGATAGGCTCGATGCTATAGTCCTTCAATGGATTTATAGTACAATATCTTCTGATCTCCTCAACTCCATCATTGATCCGGATGATAAGGCCAAAGATGCTTGGAATCGCTTGGCTGACATATTCCAAGACAATCAAAATTCCCGTGCCGTCTTTCTCGAAACCGAATTCACTAATACTCATTTTAGTGACTTCCCTAATGTTTCAGCCTACTATAATCGATTGAAGGTTTTGGCGGATCAATTGGCAAACGTCGATGCAAAAATCTCAGATCAAAGACTGGTGCTGAAACTTAATGGTGGCCTCACCGAAGCCTACAGTGGATTTGTCACTATTATTCAACAACGTGACCCTCTTCCTTCCTTTGCCAAGGCTCGTTCCATGCTTTGTTTGGAGGAGAAAAGCATGCAGCAACGTACCCAACGTGACTCAGGTTCGACCTCGTCTTTGCTTGTTCATTCTTCCACTAATAATTCTGTTTCTTATGGACAGCAGAATAATAATAATAACAATGCAAGCAATAATAATAATCGAGGAAAAAGGACCAATACCCGTGGAAGAGGTCGAGGAGGGAATAACAATCATTACCGCGGCGCCGGTCGCGGAAGTGGCAACCAGCAGCCGCAACAAGGGCAGCCACGACAAGGGCAGCCTCAATGGACCTACCCGTCATGGGGTGCGTGGTTCCACAGCAGCCATGGGCAACTCCACCTTGCCCGTATCCCACCACTCTATGGCAGCGTCCACTTGCAGCAAGGCAGCAAGGTGTTCTCGATTCCCATCCCTCACAGTCATTCTATACTGCCATAGCACCTCCTAGAGTGGCACCAATAGACGTTGAGGCAGCAATGCATACTCTCTCGCTCAACCAGCCGGATGATAATTGGTACATGGATACCGGGGCAACCTCCCACATGACGGCAAATCAAGGTACACTCTCACCTTATTTTAATTTGAGCAAAAATAATGCCATCATTGTTGGTAATGATAGCACAATTCCGATTCGTGGTTATGGTAATACCTCACTAACCAAAACAACCCCTCAATTACATCTCAAAAATGTGTTGCATGCTCCTAAACTCATCAAAAACCTTATTTCAGTTCGCAAATTCACTATTGATAATATGGTTTCTGTTGAACTTGATCCATTTGGTTTCTCTGTGAAGGATTTACGGACGGGGAGTCCTCACCATAAATCGGGCCATTCCATCAACTAGTTTTCCTTCAACATTTTCTGTTATTTCTCCTAATGTGTGGCATTCCCGTTTAGGCCACCCAGGAAATGCATTTTTTAATTATCTTCGTCATAACAATTTTATTTCATGTAATAATGCCCGAAACTCTTTTTGTCCTTCTTTTCCACTTGGAAAATCTGTTAAGTTGCCATTTTATGATTCTATTTCTTTTACCACTATGTCTTTTGATATTGTTCACAGTGATTTATGGACCTCCCCAATTGTTAGCTCTTCTGGCCATAGATATTATGTTCTTTTTCTTGACAACTACACTAATTTTCTTTGGACATTTCCAGTTGCTAAGAAATCACAAGTATTTTCTCTCTTTCTTAAATTTAAAGCATTCATTAAAACACAATTTGAAAGGGACATCAAAAAATTTCAATGTGATAATGGTCGGGAATTTGATAATGGTCCATTCCATCAATTTTGTGACATTAATGGCATACATTTCCATTTTTCTTGTCCCCACACTTCTCCTCAAAATGGAAAATCTGAATGAAAAAAAAATCCATTAATAATATTGTTCGAACATTACTAGCTCACTCTTCGATGCCACCGTCATTTTGGCATCACGCTCTTGAAATGGAAACATACCTCCTCAATATCCTTCCCACAAAAGTTTTAGGATACACATCTCCAACACAAATTCTCTATCAGAAAAATCCATCTTTTTCTCATCTTAGAATTTTCGGCTGCTTATGTTATCCTTTATTCCCTTCTACCACAATTCACAATCTTCAAGCACGCTCCACATCGTGTGTCTTCTTGGGGTATCCATCTAACCATCGGGGTTACAAATGCTATGATTTCTCAAGTCGAAAAATCATAATTTCACGACATGTACAATTTGATGAAACACAATTTCCTTTTACTAAGTTATTCTCACCAAATTTTACAAGTTATGATTTTCTAGACGACGGCATGTCACCTTGGCTCATTCATCATATGCATCACCAAGCCCTTCCACAAACCCAACAACCCACAGTCCAGCCTCCTTCACCGCATGCAACACATGAACAAGACAATGCCCCTCAAAGTCCAGTCCACACGGCCCATTCTTCACCACCCACAACTTTAGCATCATCCCAGCCCAGCTCACAAATTTCTAGCACACCTACTACTCAGCCCACACGTCTGCATGCTCCACCGCCAACCCAAAGAATAACTACACGGAGCCAACATGAAATTTTTAAGCCAAACCTCAAATACCAAGCCTTAAGCACCACCACTACCATGTCTATATCACCCTTACCTCGTAACCCTGTGAGTGCACTTAATGACCCTAATTGGAAAAATGCTATGTTGGATGAATATAATGCTCTAATTAAAAATAAGACGTGGGAGTTAGTACCTCATCATTCTAATGTTAATATTATTCGTTCCATGTGGATTTTTGATGTGTCTAATTTTTATACAAATATTTGTATTCAATAACCCATTAAAAGTGCTTGTTTTCAATTATATTGTCTATAAGTCGTCTTGTTTCTCTAAGATTTCAATTGATTATTTATTTATGAAGAAATAAGATTTTTAATGCAAAAAGTGATTATTTCTGATAAAAATCAATAAAACAAAGAAAAACTTTTGATTTATTATTTTAAAGGATTTGTTAAATTTTACATGTTACAAATTAATAAAATAGGAGCAAATTACAATTTTAATTGTTATAAGGGTGTAAAAGGAAAAAAATAAATTTACATGGATTTGGATAAGGCAAAAAGATAAAAATCTGTTATTTTAAGTTTATCTAATTAAAATTAAATTTAAATACTAAATTCTGATTTGTATTTTTGCAGATATATCCTAATCCACAGGTGAGATGATGATACATCCTAATCCTACTACAAAGCTAGACCTACTCCTATAAATACTACCCAACCCCCGGAGACAAAAAGAAGCGAGCGAACACAGAGAACAAAAAAGAATAACACTTTGAGAAAGAGAAGGAGAGGCTTCACTCTGTTGGCACGAAACTCGAAGACTCAAAACAAAACCCAGACAGCACGTGACAGCGGCACTGTAGCTTGATTCGACCAGGAGCACTGTAGCTGACAGGGGCTTTGATTCGACCAGGAGCTGTCTTCTTCGTGCTGACGTGGCGTGCTTCTGTAATCTGACTGGGCGCATTTTCCAAGTCGATTTAACGCATGCAACAGTGCTCTGGTTCGACGCAGTCTTCAAGGAAGCATTCGGTTTTTGAGACAGAGGGGTTTGCAATAAATTTTTTTATTCTTTTTCGCCTCTCTCTAATTTTTGTAATGCAATCCTTGAACAAATTTATTAGTTGCAATATTTTTATTATGAATATGTGCAACTAATTTCATTGTTGGGTAGATTGAAACTATAGTCATGTAATGTTATAATCTTCTAAACACTATTTCTATCACTTATTGCTTGAACCCAGTTATCGTGATCAAACTTATAATATGAATCAACAATTGTTAGGAAGTTCTTCAAAACAGTCGACTGATCTGAAGAACCTGATATTATAAAGTTAGCCTATTATAAAATTGAATCTGTTATATGAGTATAGAGACGATCCGTATCTTGTGCTCATACTTGTAACAAAGGAATCTTTAGGGGTTCTTGGTTTAATCAACTTGAGGGATCGAGATTTGATACCAACTTCTAGAGCCTTGAGTGTTTGTTCGTTTCAATTGTTCCTACGCTTACTTCAAGTGCAACTTAGTAGATACCATGCTAAATACTTAAGGAAAGAAACGAATTAGAGTAGATACCATGCCTAATTCTTGGCCTAGGAAAACATTAACTTTAAGGAGTAGATACCATGCCCTTAAAGGAACAACATGAGTGATGAGAATGGTGTAGAAGTTAATCTAGCATTCTTAACTATAGGTGGAAATCAAGCCCAACTCATTTAATTGATATTTTTGATATACTACTTGATCTAGTTTTTAATCTCTTCATTTCCTTTCAAATAAACTTTTAGAACAAACTTTATGATTTGCATTTTTTTTTCTTTGTTTTATTGATTAGTGAGTTATGTACTACAATCTCTGTGGGATCGACCCTTGCTTTTCATTACGCTTCTATAAACGATACGTACACTTGCGAGGTTTTAATTTGTGTCTATTTTATCTATTTATTTAGATAGCTGAGATATACAACAAGTTTTTGGTGCCATTGCCGGGGATTGTTTAGTATTTTAACTTGCAAATCAATAAAAATCTTTTCTTTTCTTTTCTTTTATTTTATTATTAATAATACATATTTTCTTTTAGGTTACGAGATTTTGGTGTATGCAAGGGAGACGATCACTTCATCCAGAGCTACTACCTATTGACGGAGAGACAGAGTGCACTCTGCACAGACTAAGTCGACTATCTCTGTCGAATCAGTTGACTGTTGCTAGGTGCAAGTCGACTGTACAGCGAATCATTCCAAAAGCAATAATGGGTGAGGAAGTACCAAATCGAGTACCAATGCAGGACAAATTCACTCCGAAGAATATTGAGCAACCCTCCTGCATTGCTTATCAACCTAATGTCACAGGGAATATGCATCTATCTCCTCAATTACTCAGCATGGTTTCCCACTTCAGTGGCAGACTAGACGAAGAGCCTCACCTCCATCTGCAAGATTTCTTTGATCTTTGCAGAACACAAAGCATCTAAGGACTTACCCCTGAACAAATCAGGTTAATCTTGTTTCCATTTTCTTTAAAACTTAATGCTAAATTGTGGTATAATTCTTTGGAACCAGGATCAATTCAATCATGGGAGCAATTGGCAACAAAGTTCTTGAAAGAATTCTTTCCAGCCCAGAAAACCAAACAACTAAAAAGGGAGATTCAACTCTTCCAATAAAAAGAGGGCGATTTATTCTTCGAAGCATGGAAGGACTTCAAGAACAAGCTTCTCAAGTGTCCTACGCACAACATGCCTAAGGATGATCAGGTACAAGCATTTTATGAGGGTTTAAATGACACTAACAAAGCAATTGTAGATTCAGCTTGCAATGGAATCTTGATGAGGAAAAGTGGTGAGGAGGCCATCGAGCTATTCGAAGAACTCAGCGAGAACTCACAACAATTCTCGACAAAGGGAAGGGGCCTTTCGAAAAAACAGGGAGTTTACGAAATTTCTAGTAATAATAACATGCAATTAGAAATGGTAAACATGAACAAAAAAATTGATATGCTTGTTAATGCAATTTCGACGATGGGAGGCGTAAAAAACCAAACAAAAGAAATTTGTGCAATTTGTTCTCATTCTGATCATACAACTGATACATGTCCAATGTCTTCTTTCACAGATCAGGAGCATGCAAACTATGTAGGACAATGAGTGTTTCAACCAAAGAACAACCCCTTCTCGAACACGTACAACCCAGGGTGGAGAAACCATCCAAATTTCTCATGGAACAATAATCAAAACAATCAAGGCACTCAAATGGCACAAGGGCATGCACGGAACTTCCAGATGGGGAATGGGTTTGATCGGCCAGTTCAAGAACAGAAGAAGTTGGATTTCGAATCCAACATGCTTCAATTGCTCCAACAGCAACATCAAACATGCAACCAACAAGGGCAGGCCATTCAAAAATTGGAGACACAAATTGGTCAAATTGCTAAAAAGTTAAGTGAAAGAAAGGCAGGGGAACTCCCATCACAAACCATACCAAACCCTAGAGGACAAGAACAGCTCAAATCTGTGACAACACTAAGAAGTGGTAAGGTAATTGACAGCAAGGTTGGAACACACGCAGACGAATCAGACACACAACCATCAAAATCTTTGGGTTCCAACAAGGTAAGTGAAAAAGAAGGGGCAGTATTACCACCATTCCCTCAAAGGTTAGTCAAACAAAAGAAAGAACAACATTTACTTGATATCTTTGAAACTCTCAGAAAGGTAGAAATTAATATTTCCCTACTTGATGCTATTAAACAAATTCCTTCTTATGCTAAATTTTTGAAAGAATGCTCTACTCACAAGAGAACATTTCAGGTTAGGGAGGATGTGGCTTTGACAGAGGAAGTGAGTGCCGTATTGTTGAGGAAATTACCTCCTAAATTGAAGGACCCAGGTAGTTTTACCATTCCTTGCAGGGTTGGTGAGCACTTCTTTGAAAAGGCACTGCTGGATTTAGGGGCAAGCATCAATCTTCTTCCATACTCTGTTTACGAAAAGCTAGGATTGGGGGAACTCAAACCAACATCCATCACCTTGCAGTTGGCTGATCGCAGCATCAGGAGACGTAGAGGTATTTTGGAAGATGTCTTAGTTCAGGTAAATAATTTCATTTTGCCTGCAGATTTTGTTGTTTTGGATATGGAGGACTCTTCAATGCCATCTTCTTTACCGATCATTTTAGGTAGGCCCTTTATGAGCACTGCTGATATAAAAATTTGTGTTAAAAAGGGTACTATAAGTATGAAAATAAACGGTGAAAAGATTGAGTTTAAAATGTTTGATGCACTAAAATTACCACATGATGATCATGAATGTTATAATATTGATGTGGTTCAGGAGATTTTCGACCAAACATTTCAGGTACATAGCATCGATCCACTACAGGCCACAATTACACAGTCTCTAACACTATCTCATGTTGAACAGGAATATGATGATTGGAGGATTGCAGAGACATTACACTACCTTGAAACTCCAAAATCATATTCAGGTAAGTATGCACCTGCGTTTGAGAATCTTGTGTCTAATAACACTTTTGTTTCTTCTGTTATCAGGACACCAGATGTGGAGCTAAAGCCACTACCTGAACACTTGAAGTATGCATATTTGGGTGAAGACCAGACGTTGCCAATAATAGTCGCTGCAAACTTGAGTACGCAGGAAGAAGAGAAGTTGCTGAGGGTATTGCGAGAACACAAGGGTGCAATAGGATGGACCATTGCAGATATCAAGGGAATAAGTCCATCCAAATGCATGCATAAAATACTTCTTGAAGACAATGCAAAACCTAGCAGGGTGGCACAAAGAAGGCTTAATCCACACATGAAGGAAGTAGTAAAAACAGAGATCCTGAAGCTACTAGATGTTGGCATCATCTACCCTATCTCATACAGTAAATGGGTGAGTCCTATACATGTAGTGCCTAAAAAAAGTGGAGTCACAGTGGTGAAGAATGAAGAGAATGAGCTTATCCCTACGAGGATGACCATAGGATGGAGGGTATGCATTGACTATAGGAAGCTGAATAACGAACCAGGAAAGATCACTTCCCTCTTCCTTTTATTGATCAAATGTTAGAAAGATTAGCAGGATATAGTCATTATTGTTTTTTAGATGGTTATAGTGGCTATAATCAAATTGCTATTGCTCCAGAAGATCAAGAAAAGACCACTTTTATATGCCCTTTTGGTACTTTTGCATACAGGAGGATGCCTTTTGGATTGTGCAACGCACCAGCTACATTTCAGAGAAGCATGATGAGTATATTTTTAGACATGGTGAAAAGGTTCATCGAGGTATTTATGGATGATTTCAGTGTTTTTGGATCTTGTTTCGATGAATGCCTTAACCATTTGCAACTCATGCTTAAAAGATGTGAAGAATGCAATTTAGTGCTAAATTGGGAAAAGTGCCATTTTATGGTACAACAAGGTATTGTCTTAGGACATGTGGTGTCCAAAAAAGGCATCGAGGTGGACAAGGCAAAAATTGACATCATATCAAAGCTACCCCCTCCTACTATAGTCAAGGGTGTAAGGAGTTTTCTTAGACATGCAGGGTTCTATAGAAGATTTATAAAAGATTTTTCCAAAATTTCCAGACCCCTTTGTGGATTGTTATCTAAAGATGTTGAGTTTGCATGGACAGTAGAGTGCACAAATGCGTTCGTTACATTGAAAAATCTTCTCATTTCTGCACCCATCATCATGGCACCAGATTGGAACCATCCTTTCGAGCTTATGTGTGATGCAAGTGATTATGCTTTGGGAGCTGTTTTAGGTCAGAGAATAAATAAGGTACCCCATGCTATTTACTATGCTTCTCGAACTTTAAATGATGCACAGCTTAATTATTCCACTACTGAAAAAGAAATGTTAGCTATCATTTTTGCTATAGAAAAGTTTAGATCATATTTGATTGGATCTAAAGTCATTGTTTTCACTGACCATGCTGCTTTGAGATATTTGTTTGCAAAAAAGGATGCTAAGCCTAGGTTGATCAAATGGGTGATGTTGCTTCAAGAATTCGATCTTGAAATTAGAGACAAGAAAGGAAGTGACAATGTTGTCGCCGATCACTTGTCTAGGTTACTGCATGATGAAGAGAGAATTGTGCCTCCGCTGAATGAGAACTTCCTAGATGAACACTTATTTGAAATAAATATACAACTTCCATGGTTTGCAGATATTGTCCATTATCTCACTGCTCATGTTTTTCCTCCAGGTATGACAAGTCAAGAAAGAAAAAGATTGGTGGCCATGTGTAAGCACTATTATTGGGATGATCCTTACTTGTTCAAATTCTGCCCTGATCAAATTATAAGAAGATGTGTGGCAGAAGAAGAGCAAATGAGTATTCTACAACATTGCCACCAATATGCATGTGGACACTTTGGAACAAAAAGAACAGCACTTAAGGTATTACAATCTGGTTTTTATTGGCCTAATGTATTCAAAGATGTTTTTTCTTTTTGCAGGACTTGTGATAAATGCCAAAGGACAGGCAACATCTCTTCCAAAAATCAAATGCCACTGCAAAACATCCAAGTAATCGAGCTTTTTGATGTTTGGGGAATCGATTTTATGAGTCCTTTTCCTAACTCATTTGGTTATTTATATATTCTTGTGGGTGTGGATTATGTGTCTAAATGGGTCGAGGTTGTCCCCTCAAAAACTAATGATCACAAAGTTGTTGTCAAGTTTTTACAGGATAACATCTTCACCACATTCGGTACACCAAGAGCGATAATTAGTGATGGTGGTAGCCACTTCAATAATTTTCCATTTGCTTCTTTGATGAAGAAATATGGGATTACACATAGAGTGGGCACTCCATACCATCCTCAAACCAGTGGGCAAGTGGAGATTAGCAACAGAGAGATCAAAAGCATTCTGAAAAAGACAATAAATACAAGCAGAAGGGATTGGTCGCTATGCTTGAATGATGCATTGTGGGCCTACAGAACTGCATACATGATGCCCATTGGCATGTCACCATACCGTTTGGTCTTTGGAAAAGCATGTCATCTTCCAGTGGAGTTGGAACACAAAGCTTATTGGGCCATTAAAAAGTTTAATTTCGATATGAAACAAGCAGGTGACAAAAGAAGATTATAGCTGAATGAGCTTGAAGAATTGAGGCACGATGCATATGAAAATGGAAAGCTATACAAAGAACGGACCAAGATATACCATGATAAACAGCTAGCAAGGAAGGAGTTTTATGAAGGACAGAAGGTATTGATATACAACTCGAGATTACGACTATTTCCAGGCAAGCTTATGTCACGATGGTATGGCCCGTACATTGTTACAAAGGGCTTTCCACATGGGGCGTTGGAGGTTCATCACAAAGAGAAAAATCAAACATTCAAGGTGAACGAGCATAGGGTGAAACCTTATATTGAAATGAGCTTTGAGCTGCGAGAGGAAGATGTGAATCTTCAAACTATTCAATACATTGCATGAACTCATCAAGTCTAGCTGAAGACAAGAAACGCAGCGCTTATTGGGAGGCAACCCAATTTTCAGGGGAGTACTTACACTTTCTCTTTATTTCTCTTTATTTTTCTTTATTCATTTCTTGTTATTTCTTTTTCTTTCCTTCAAACCGGATGGTAACACATGCCTATTTTAAGTTTTTATTTCAAACATTGAGGACAATATTTCATCTAAGTTTGGGGGTAGATATTCACATTTGGAGTCTTTGATGTTGTGTCCTTTCTAACAACAATGATGAGAACATGAGCTCAGTTACTATAGGTAGATAGTGGAGGACAAGTATTAATTGTGGTCTTTATCTTTAAAAATGTTAATAACTTATCATATGGATCATACTTGAAACTTTTATTCATGTGGTCATGTCAATCCGACAAATTTTTGAAAGAGAATAGCAAGTGCAACTATGAGTAGACTTAAATACACATATTGTGAGTTTTGAGCCTTATTTTTTTTTTTGAGAGTCATACACTTGAAGATCTCAGTTGACTGCATTATTGAGATGAACTAGAACTTTTTTTTTGCTACTTTTCGAAACTTATTTTGGTTTTGCATACAAAAACTTGGAAGTGATTAAGGCACATAAGATTTTATCACCAAGGACAAATAGCCTACCCAACATCAATTATTCACTAGTTGCCCCTTTGCAGCCTATAAAAGCCTTCTTTTTGTAAGACGCATCATCCTTAACCATGCCTAGATGAATAGGTTACCTTACCTATATCTATTGAGTTAGTAGAGCAAAGAATTGTAAAAGAGATGTGGTATGTCATGTTGAAGGGGTTAAAAATATAAAGAAAAGTTGGAGGATTTGTCATAAGAAAAATGAAAAGTGCTCATCAAATAAAAAGTGCTATGAGTTATGGATGGTTGAAAGGTGTGGTAATAAAATGTAGGCTTGTGATATATGGCCTCATATTATTTCTATTATTAAAAAAAAAATTTAAATTAAATCTCTTAGAACAATGCAAGTTGCTCTACTAATCCTTTAGAATTTTGTATTCCTTTACCCCTTCAATTGTTTAAACCCTCACCCATGGCCCCATTACAACCTATATAAGACCTTTTAATCCAAGTATTTTGCAAATCAATGGTGTGAAGATGTAGTAGCAAGATCAAGCATATGGTTTCATCCAAGTAATGATAATTGTCACGAGATCTAGTTTGAAAGTCCTATGATAATGAGAGTTATATTTCTTTGGGAGTGTATGACATGGTGAGAATTTAGAGTTGAAATATAGTTGAGCTTGCTAACCTTAATCATGATTATGTTGCTTAGGAATTGGCCACACTACTATTTGATATTCAAGTTGAGTATTCGTGTGAATAAGTGATTAACATTTGAATTAAAACTTATTTAGACCTATCTTAATGCTTATTCTAACCTAGACACTAACAGTAGCAAGTTCTCTGAGGTAAATGTTGGAAGGGTCAAGATGTCAAGCAATGCTTGTAATTTATTTTGCTTGAGGACAAGCAAAATCTTAAGTTTGGGGGTATTTGATGTGTCTAATTTTTATACAAATATTTGTATTCAATAACACATTAAAAGTGTTTGTTTTCAATTATATTGTCTATAAGTCGTCTTGTTTTTCTAAGATTTCAATTGATTATTTATTTATGAAGAAATAAGATTTTTAATGCAAAAAGTGATTATTTCTAATAAAAATCAATAAAACAAAGAAAAACATTTGATTTATTATTTTTAAGGATTTGTTAAATTTTACATGTTACAAATTAATAAAATAGGAGCAAAATACAATTTTAATTGTTATAAGGGTGTAAAAGGAAAAAAATAAATTTACATGGATTTGGATAAGGCAAAAAGATAAAAATCTGTTATTTTAAGTTTATCTAATTAAAATTAAATTTAAATACTAAATTCTGATTTGTATTTTTGCAGATATATCCAAATCTACAGGTGAGATGATGATACATCATAATCCTACTACACAGCTAGACCTACTCCTATAAATACTACCCAACCCCCGGAGACAAAAAGAAGCGAGCGAACACAGAGAACAAAAAAGAATAACACTTTGAGAAAAAGAAGGAGAGGCTTCACTCTGTTGGCACGAAACTCGAAGACTCAGAACAAAACCCAGACAGCACGTGACAGCGGCACTGTAGCTTGATTCGACCAGGAGCACTGTAGCTGGCAGGGGCTTTGATTCGACCAGGAGCTGTCTTCTTCGTGCTGACGTGGCGTGCTTCTGCGATCTGACTGGGCGCGTTTTCCAAGTCGATTTGACGCGTGCAACAGTGCTCTGGTTCGGCACAGTCTTCAAGGAAGCATTCGGTTTTTGAGACAGAGGGGTTTGCAATAAATTTTTTTATTCTTTTTCTCCTCTCTCTAATTTTTGTAATGCAATCCTTGAACAAATTTATTAGTAGCAATATTTTTATTATGAATATGTGCAACTAATTTCATTGTTGGACAGATTGAAACCATAGTCATGTAATATTATAATCTTCTAAACACTATTTCTATCACTTATTGATTGAACCCAGTTATCGTGATCAAACTTATAATATGAATCAACAATTGTTAGGAAGTTCTTCAAAACAGTCGAATGATCCGAAAAACCTGATATTATAAAGTTAGCCTATTATAAAATTGACTCTGTTATATGAGTATAGAGACGATCTGTATCTTGTGCTCATACTTGTAATACAGGAATCTTCAGGGGTTCTTGGTTTAATCAACTTGAGAGATCTAGATTCGATACCGACTTCTAGAGCCTTGAGTGTTTGTTTGTTTCCATTGTTCCTACGCTTTCTTCAAGTGCAACTTAGTAGATACCATGCTAAATACTTAAGGAAAGAAACGAATTAGAGTAGATACCATGCATAATTCTTGGCCTAGGGAAACATTAACTTTAAGCAGTAGATACCATGCCCTTAAAGGAACAACATGAGTGATGAGAATGGTGTAGAAGGTAATCTAGCATTCTTAACTATAGGTGGAAATCAAGCCCAACTCATTTAATTGATATTTTTGATATACTACTTGATCTAGTTTTTAATCTCTTCATTTCTTTTCAAATAAACTTTTAGAACAAACTTTATGATTTACATTTTTTTTCTTTGTTTTATTGATTAGTGAGTTAAGTACTACAATCTCTGTGGGATCGACCCTTGCTTTTCACTACGCTTCTATAAATGATTTGTACACTTGCGAGGTTTTAATTTGTGTCTAGTTTATCTATTTATTTAGATAGCTGAGATATACAACAATTTTTCGGCATAAAAAGAAATCTGACGGTTCTTTTGAGCGACACAAAGCTCGTCTTGTAGGTGATGGCAGGTCTCAACAAGCTGGAATTGACTGTGATGGCTCTTTTAGCCCGGTAGTCAAACCGGCTACTATTCAGACTGTACTCAGCATTGCCTTGTCTAAGTCTTGGCAAATTCATCAGTTGGATGTCAAAAATGCCTTTCCCCATGGCAATCTGAATGAAACAGTTTATATGCATCAACCTTTGGGGTTCAGAGATCCCACATATCCAGATTATGTATGTTTGCTCACGAAGTCTCTTTATGGCCTTAAGCAAGCCCCTCGTACTTGGTATCAGCGATTTGCAGACTATGTTGCCACTATTGGTTTTACTCATAGCAAATCTGATAATTCTCTATTCATTTACTATCGTGGCACTGACATTGCATATATCTTACTTTATGTTGATGATATAATTCTCACTACTTCATCAGAGGTGCTTCGTCGATCTATTATGGTTCTTCTGAGCACAGAATTTGATATGAAGGATTTGGGGCCTCTAAGTTATTTCTTGGGTATTGTTGTGACCCGACACCAGCATGGACTATTTCTTTCTCAAAAGAAATATGCCGCAGAGATAATTGAACGGGCCGGAATGTCACATTGCAAGCCTTCCCCCACACCAATCGACACACAAGGCAAGTTAAGCTCCTCGGCTGGAGCTTCATATGATGATCCCACCCACTACCGTCGGTTGGCGGGTGCACTACAGTATCTCACCCTCACAAGGCCAGATATATCATATGCCGTTCAACAAGTATGCCTCTTTATGCATGATCCGAAAGTTGAACACATGGATGCATTGAAGCGTATTTTACTCTATGTCCAAGGTACAATTCATTATGGTCTTCGTTTGTATAAAATCTACAGTTCACTCAATTATATCTTATACAGATGCAGATTGGGGTGGATGCCCAGACACTCGACGATCCACCTCAGGTTATTTTGTTTTTCTTGGAGACAACCTTATCTCTTGGTCCTCAAAACGCCAACCCACCCTGTCTCGATCTAGTGCCGAAGCCGAATATAGGGGAGTTGCAAATGTTGTCTCCGAATCCTATTGGATTCGAAATCTCCTCCTTGAACTACATTGTCCAATTCACAAGGCAACACTAGTTTATTGTGATAATGTTAGTGCCATTTATCTTTCGAGAAATCCAGTTCAACACCAACGCACTAAACACATAGAAATGGATATCCACTTTGTACGAGAGAAAGTCAAATGTGGTGAGGTGCATGTCCTACATGTTCCTTCTCGCTATCAAATAGCTGATATTTTCACTAAAGGACTTCCGCGCATAATTTTTAATGATTTTCGGGACAATCTAAGCGTCCGTGAACCTCCCGTTTCGACTGCGGGGGAGTGTTAGAATATTTGTCAATTTTCTAATTCTAGCTAACTGATAATTGTCAATCCCTTTACTTTAGCAATTTCCTAATTCTAGCTAACTGATTGTAATCCTACTATTGTAGCTTAATTATCATTCCCTTTATTTTAGCAATTTCCTAATTCTAGCTAACTGATTGTAATCCCACTATTGTAGCCTCAGATTACGAAGGCAGTTCTTGTATATAAGCTAATGAGTGGAATGAAAATGGACACGGGTTTCCAATTCTTTCAGTTTGTGGTACCTTTGCTTGACTGGGCGCCTGTTGGGTGTTTTCGACTTTCTTCTTTAAGTGGTTCTTGGTTGTCTTTGTTGCTGTCGGGCCAACTATGCTGTTTTGGCGTTCGTGCTGGCTCAAGCGAGTGTTTTAGCCGTAGCCTGGCCAACTAAATTCAGTCCTTCGTGCCTTTTCTTAAGCGCCGCATGTTGCTAGTCCTTTACCTGTTGTCCTCTCGGCCGGCGTTATTAGCGTCCGCCTGCACTATGCCTAGTGGTCTTTGTTAGTGTTGTTGTTCAGAGGCTAATCGTTCATTAGCTGCTTTCCTGTATTATTGTTGCTTTTTGTATTTGTTGCGGTTTTGTTTGGGATACTCTCATGCTTTCAGTTTGCCCTCTTGTAAACAATTTTACTGTACATTTCTTTGGTTTAATATTATATTTGCTGAGCTGGAGTCTAAGGTCTATCATGTTTCTATAAAAAAAGATTCATATATTTACAAAAATAAATATCAGCTTCTGATTTGACAAATTACGGTAAAACAAAAAGATAAAGTTTTTAGAACATATTGAATCCTATAATTTGATGGTAATGATAAATTGATAATGATGATGACGATGTAACTTTTAGTTATAACTCAAATTTTATGATGTTTATGTTTATGTGAGATCTGAGATGAAACTGAGTATCTTATTGGTGATTGAGGACGTGAAGTGAAGGTGGTCGTAGTTGTGAAGTGTGGAGGAGGAGGAGCATGGATGGTGATTGATACCAAAAAGAGAAGAGCAAGTTGAGACAGTTGGGTTTTTTTTTTCTCTTTCGAGTTGTTTAATTTTTAATTAGGCATTAAATGAGGGAAGAATTAAACAATTCATTTAAAGCGTCCACTTATTAGGTGTCACTTATTGATGAGTACATAAATGTGAGTACAAAGTGCATTACTCATATAATAAATGTACAATGTAAATGTAATATCTCTGTGAAAAGATGAGGAGCAATAGAGTGCTTCTCAAACAAAATTATGTGTCATTAATCATTATTCAAGTTGACCTGAATTTAGCTTAGGCCCCTCATTTACCCCTGATTTTTTGCTTTTTGATGTCCCCTTGGTTTTTTCACTCCTTTAATAACCATTCAAAGTAGATATATCAATTACACCTCCATTTATCTCTAATCTCTAATCTCTAATATTATAATGAGAGAAGGCCTTAGTGTCATTTGTCAATCTACCAACACGTGCATCGTGTGTGCATAACTAATATGAAGGAGCTCTCAGGTTCGAGTCCTCACTATGTCAGATTTTTTACTTATTTTTTATTATATATTAAACATGTATCACATGTATAAATTTCTATCCATCTATCTATCTATCTATCTATAATATAATATACTACATTTGTCCGTGATCACGTGTCTTCAGAACGATACAGCATATGAAGAGCCTTGTAAACAGTAAATCAACAATTATGTAGCTAAAGTTTGAATACTACGACAATAATTAGTTGTAAATAGAATTCCATGTTTTCATTAGTATATGGTGAAAAATAATTATAAATTGTGGTATAAAAGTCCATGTTTCCATTAGTATATATAGAGAGTTAGGGAGGAGGGAGAGAGTGAGGGAGAAATAATTAAATAAATAAGTGAGTTGTTTTGGGGGAAATTTTGAATTTAAGTTTTGGGGGGAAAATATGTTTTGTGACATTATATCTAGGCCTTTTGATTTTGGGAGGGATTGAAGGAGAGCATAAATAAGTGAGTTGTTTTGGGGGGGAATTTGAATTTGAGTTTTGGGGGAAAAATATGTTTTGTGACATTAGATCTAGGCCTTTGATTTTGGGAGGGATTGAAGGAGAGCCACTTGATAGCTTTCTTTGTGTTTTATTATATAGATTTACTTACTATTTAACGGAAGAGTATGTCACAAATAAACAAATTTAAAAAAAATCACAAAAGAAACATCACTTTTGTTACCAAACAATCAAAGTGCATTGCACGTACAACTCCAAATCTATTTTCAACACGTGCATTGCACGTAAACATCAAAGTTTTTTCTTATTAATTTTAGAAAAATACGTGTATCGCTCGTTCAGCTACATTTTTAAAAAATTAAGGCATTCATCGCACATACTAATTACTGTTAACTTACATGTATTGCACGTTTAACTCAAACTCTTTATCAAAATGTGCATCGCACGTGAAAAATACAAGTTTTCTATAAAAACTAAGCATTTTAGTTTAGTTGTTTTTAAAAAGGGTAAGGCTACACCTACAATATTTTCTTATAACTTTTTCCTTTACAATCTTAGATGGTCCAATCTCATTAGAAATATATTATGGAGTAGGTTGTACTGGAGATAAAGGTTGGTGTATTTTGGGTGTGCCAGTAATAGTATACTAGTAATTTACACGTCCGATGCACGTCTTTATAAATATATATTTTTTTTTTATAAAAAAATTCGACGTTGTCTGTCATCGAATCTAAGACCTTTATATTAGTTATTCAAGTGCATTGCACGTGTTTGTTGGGTTACAATGCACGTGTTTGTTTAGTTACAAATAAAGTTTGTTTGGTGACAAACTCTCCCATTAAAATAGTAGAGATTATATATTATAGTATATATAGATAGATAATTTACAAGTGTGATTTAATATATCGAAAAAAAATTAAAGTAAAAAATTTGATATAGTGAGGACTCGAACCTGAGACCTTCATATTAGTTATGATGTGCAATGCATACGTTGATAGATTTACAAATGACACTACAATCTTCACCCATTATAATATTAGCGATTAGAGATATGTATATATATAACAAAGCAAATAGGGTGTTGAATTTTAGGGTTGAAAGGTTAAGAGCTGTAACAAAAAATAAAAATCAAACAAGGGGATCAAAATAAAATTTTCCCTTTCTATAACTAGAACGAAGGTGCTTTTCTAGAAGAAGAAAACCCGAGAGCTCATCTGTTCGTTCTTTTGTTCCCCAAAACGAAAGGGGAAAAGGAGGTAGAAATAGAAAAAAGGGCTGAGGAGAAAGAAGGAGAAGAAAAGGGGGGAAAGATGAAGCTGTAGCGTGGTTCGCTCTAATAAGCGTATAGTAAAATGAAATTTTTGAAGGGTTTATGTGTAAAGTTCCCCCCCATTTGCTTTACTCTTCCCTCCCGACCATCTTTCTTTCATCAATCCAATCAATCGACCCAACCCAACAACGACCAAATTCCTCAACTTCTCATCCAATTCCTCCACCACCTCCGAGTCTCCGTTCGTAACTTCCTTCTACTCCGAGCCTCTGACGGCTCTTCCTTTCCATCAAAACCCTAAATCTAACCCTAACCCTAATTGAACCCTAATTCCCTAATCTTCTTCGGTCCTCCTCTCCATCAAAAGGTATTCTACTCATCTTCTTTTCGTCTTCTCCATACAATTTAATATGCATTATATTGAGTTATATATTGAAACAATTTTTAATTAATTGAGTGTACATTTATAAATTCCATTCCGTAAATTTTTAGAAAAAGTACTTTTGCAGTAAATCCATAAGTTTAGTAGAAAGTGTAATTAGAAAGTGTAATTAGTACAGCGCAGCGCTAGGGGTGGTATACCGTACCGTACCGTACAAAAATTACTCTACCGTCTACCGTACCGGAATACTTGGTACACAAATTTCTCTACCATTACCGTGCCAAAATTTTGGTACTACCGAGTTCGGTAATACCGAAATATTGGTATGGTAATGGTAGTACCATGGTAGTACCGGACATCAAGAAATATCGATGTACCAATTTCAAAATTTGTTTTTCATGACCGACTGGCTCAATAAACAGATATATGCTTTATATATGTCCAACAATATACTCAGATATCAATAAAAAACATGTTTCCTTAAAGATAAAGTTAATCATTTCGGTGATTGCCCATAGAGGAATGTATTTACCTTACTGCAGATAACACTCAGCAATGATGTAGACAAGTAATCGAATACAGAGGTTTACCTTATTATTGCCCCTCAGTCTTCCTAATCGAGGACCACCAGTAATTCCGTGCACATCAACCATAATCTCGAAGCTTTCTTCTTCAACAGGTTTCATGGCCTTCATACATGCTTTGATCACTGTATCGCATAAATAGAATGAGAAGTTATTAGAGTGTGCTTAGATTGGTAGCGGCAAGTGACTATAAGTGAGAGTTGCACTTACATTCGATGCTTAATATCCATTTCCTGCAAAACAGAACCATGGGAGTACCGACTTGACGTGCATGGGGGTGAAGTGCTTCAAGCAGTCATTCCTTATTATCACCGGCTGTACTTTGGCTGGGGTGTTTATTTCGCTGGTGTTGGTTTGGAGAAGCTGGCATTTCTACAAAGGGGATATTTACTGCACCAAAAATGTGCATCAAACTATCATCAGATATCCAATTTGTAATCATTTTTTGTTGATTATTACTTTCTTACCAAGTAAATCACTGTACCAACTTGGCATCTATTGATCCAACTTCTTATTCTTGATTGATATTGTCATATATGTATATGAATAGACCGATATGGATATGGTTAGACCAATGTTGAAGACTTGCCAGTAATCACTTAGGGAGAAAGAAAGAAAGAATGAAAAAGGTTTACCTGCATTGATTTCGTTCATTGCTCTCTTCACGTGCTCATCAGGCTCAATATCGACAATGAGGGTCTGCACTATTTCATATCCATAAGCAGACATGGCCTTCTCAAGCTCATCTTCCACCGCCTTTGCTATGTCATTCTTCTGCTCGAAAGCATCATCCAGGTTGAGCTTTGGGACACTTGCTCTGATCACTGCAAAAGAAAAAAAAGAAAAGAAAATAAGACAAAGGCCGAAGGATTCAGAAAGAATGTTCTTTGATATTTGATTATGGTTGAGCCTCAGATATAAGTGCACATCAATGCAGTAATGCAAATCCATATGTAAAATTTTAGCTATCCCTCTTGCATCTTTACTCGAACAATCGCTATAAGCCTAAAACTAAAAAAATGTCCTAGTTTCTTACTGAATTGCAGGTAACCAATTTAGATTGCTTTGGTTATGTTCTAGATAACCAATTTAGACTGCTTTGCAGGTAACCAGGGGGGGGGGGGGGGGGGGACACGAACAAGAAACACCATCCCCAGCAAGACATGCTCTGTTGTCTGGTAGGTATCTCCACCAATCATATACTATACATACAGCCATATTAATATTAAACACACAATCAATATTCGATGGTTAAAACAGATGAAAAAATTAAGGATCTCATTTCCTAAAATTATCTGCAGCTAGCATTAATTCATTCTGTTCCCTAGCTCGTATGTATGAATACAAAACTATGACCACCAAACCCACTCCATGCCTCAAAATTGCTCCATATAATATACCAACAACAAAATAAAAATCAGATTAATATTATCCCAAACTAATTAAATTGCATCTCTTTTAAATGGTAAATCACTTAGTTGTAGCATCATATGGGCTGGAAACTTAACCAATCAAAAATTCATTCTTCTGCAAATAAGATGCAGCAGTCCCTTTTGATGGTCTTGGTCTTGGTCTTAATTACAACAACTTCAACATTCTCCTTATCATTAATTAAACCTAAAAGTGAAAGGCGCATCGAAACAAAGCATAAAATCCAAAACCCAAACTCCGAATGGAAGGAAGGAAGGAAACCTACAGAAACTAACAAAACCCACCCAAACTTATAATAAATATATGAGGAAGCGAAACCGAGTTCTTAAGCCTTGATTAATACAAATGGAAATTCTGTATTTATATTATCTCACTTCCCCAAAAACTACGCAAACAAACTGCAAATGATGCTGTCATATTCAATGATGATAATCATCGTCTAATGAGAACCAAGGCACTGCCTATTTTATCATTTTTGGCCCTAGTATTGACACAAGAAGAGCACATAATGTACAATCGACATATAGGGAGTATGACAGAAAAGGCTGTAAAACAGAAGATGGGTAAGCAACGGCCAACGGGCAGTAAAATAATCTATTCCAAAGTTTTTAGGAGCCTGAATAAGCCTGCTGCTTCCCTAATCCTCGAGAACTCAATACAGAAAGCCTGGACTTCAATGAAAAGATCTTGCACTGCATATCACCATAAAAATATATAGAAACATATCAATGCATATATTTCAGATAATTGCACGCATAGATGCACTAATCAAGAGGCATAAAAAAGGTGAGAAAAGAATAGTGGAACAATCTGATACTGTGTACAGCTGAGAAAAGAATGGAGGAACAATCTGATACTGTGTACAGCAGTAAGTAAAAAGAATATGTGCACGCCATTAACCATTATTTATCACTCAATTGATATGCAAGTCAGCAGGCCTAACATAGATAGGGTTCTTTTTTCAAAAGAGGAAAAAAAGAGTAAAAATAAGAAACAAAAAGAAAAGGAGAATGAACTATTCTGCACTCGAGTGTTTATCCAATACACATGTGGCCCTCCAATCCATATCTTATTTAAGTTATCATCGCAAACCTTACTTCTTCACATATGTAGAAACACAGGTTCATGCTTTAATTTATGCATTATCTTTTGATTATGTGTTAACTATCGTCAACCACTTATTCTCAAAATAAAACAAAAGAACTACAGTTTACCACTCAAAAGATATGCCCGCTGTGCCTGTCTATTAACTTTCAACAGGCTTTTATGGAGAAATTGTTGCAAACTGAATACAGATCTGCTCTTTAACAACAATAAACGAAAATTTGATAAGTTTTTGTTCTAAACTGGCCATCTCGAGCTCAAATATGAAAAGTGTTTATTCATACAAATGCAGCCCTCCATCTGTCAATCTAATTAACCATTCATGGAAAACCTTTTTGTTTTCAGAAATTGACATTATATACAAGCTTTAACTAGTAAAATAAGAGATATAAAGAAGGAAATTTACCATTTATGATCTTATTTCGGGTCTTATTTCGGATGCTTCAGGGTTAGGGATTGTGGCTGGAATTGGATTTGAAAGTGTGGGTTGTGTGGCTTCACCAGTGGAAGTGGAACCCGTAGGAGTACTACTACTATTCATACTAGTAGCCATAGATACAATATTACCTACAATAAATTTAGAAAACTAAGAGTTAGTGCAAAAATATACCAAACTTATATATCTTATTATCTTAGGTGTTGTTTACATCCTGTCTAATTAACTAGTATGATAGATTGATAGTATCCTTAGTGAGAAATAACTAAACTAAGCACAAATTGAAAGCTCAAATTGGATTTTCAGTAATTGAAAGCTCAAATTAACAGCACAAATTTAATTATCAGTAATTGAAACAATAAAATTGAAAGCTCAAATTCAAAGAAACAAGCACAATAAATTACCCTTCCAGATTTGGTGATTCGGTGATTCGGATGGAAGAGGACGGGTCTTGGAGGCTTGGAGCTGTAGCCGGTAGGAGGTGAGGGAAGACCGGAAGAGGACAGACCAGAAGAGGAACTGAGTTGATGTGAGGGGGAAAGTGGTCGATGGAAAGTGGTCGATGGAAGAGAACGAGCGGGAAGAGGACGGGTCTTGGAGGCTTGGAGCTGTAGCCGGTAGCCGGTAGGAGGTGAGGGAAGACTGGAAGAGGCCGGATCGGGATTCGGGAAGAGAAGAGAAGAGGGAATAGGAAGAGACGAGCGACGAGGATTGGGATTCGGGAAGAGGGAAGAGGAAGAGAAGAGGAGGGATTCGGTGGGTGGCTGCTATAGAAAATGAAAAAGAAAGAAAGAGGAGAAAAAAATGAGATTAAATATATATATTAAATATATTCGGTACGGTATGGTATACCAATGGTATAAAAAATTTGTACCAGTACCATACCATCAAAATTCGGTACGGTACAATACCGAAAATTTGGTATGGTATTACCAAGTTTCGGTATTGTATGGTATGGTAATGGTATGGTACGGTATGGTACGGTAATATGGTATTTTTTGACACCCCTACGCAGCGCTATGTAGTGTTCGCGCTACGTGCGCTACCCGTGATGTTTTTTTTTTCCTTTTTTTCACAGCCCGATGGCCTTTCCCCTCCCAACTTACTTATTTTTTTAGGGTTTCAAAACCAAACCCATTGACAACTGGAGCAGCGATGGACTACTGGAGCGGCGAGCGACTCCGGTGACTAGACCGGCGAAGGCGACGGGTTCAGGCGACGGCTACAGCAATTTCGAAAAGGTATTCATCTTCTATTGAGTTTTTTTTGTCCTCTCATTTGTATTCTTTTATTTGATTTCTTTGATTTCGATTTTCTTCTTCTTCTTCTCCTGATTTTGCTTATTTGGGTTTTGATTTTTTTTTTTGCTGATTTCAGTTTGAATTTTTTCTTTTTTTGCTGATTTGGGTTTACTAATTTTGCTGATTTTGATTATGATGGTCAATTGAAAGTATCTTGCAAATGGATAGATAGACTCTGGGATGTGAAAGATTAAATGAATTTAACTCACCAAGTATCAACTACTAGTAAACCCATCTAAACTTTGTAGTTTGTAGTTTGTATTTTGTAATGCTGATTTAACAAGGAAAGAGGAAGACAGTGGACATGAAAAACCTTGCTATATGATTATGAATTTGTGATAAGTTGGCTATAATGAGCAGTGAGCACTATACCTTAATCTCATTTAATAAGAGTTATCTACTGAAGTTCTCCTAGTTAGAAATAGTACAAATGCTGAATAACATCATAAGAAGCTGAAGAAGAACAATAAAACAGTGAGAAATCTACAATAATATGGAAACATTATACATAATCCAGTTGACTGGCAAGATAATGATTTACAAGACCATGGCACCACGCTTTGGCTAAGCCATCCAAACTGAAATCAGTATTCAGTAATTAAAACATTTTGACAACCCTGTTTTGGCTAAGCCACAATCAAAGATTAACACTGCAACTTCCTAATCAGATGAAGTCTTGATCCTCTTGGATTAAATCCGATAGAGTATATGATTTTGAGCTCTTCATAAGTAATGTTGCAGAACTTTTTGAGTTTGATTTGACCTGCAAAAAAAATTTAAAAAAATTAGAGAAGCAATGAAGTCATTTAAGTACTATAAAATTATTTTGTTTGTTGTTTGTTGTGTATGTGTAGAATAAGAATTATAAACTATGAAGTTCTCAAGTCTCAACTTCTCATTTTTGGTGAAATATTCATTATTTGTCATTATTTGGCTTCAATTTTTTTCCCCTCTATGTTCTATTGAATTATTTAGAATTTATTATTATTTTTATATTTTTATATTTTATTTTTTAAATTAAAAAATCAACCTTTTTCATAGCTTACGCTATTGCGTTACGGAACCTAATGCTACGCTATACGCTATCGCTATTTACAACATTGGAACTGTCGCGCCCCTTAAGTGAAAATCCTGGCTACGACACTGGCCCAGACTAGCTACGCAGATTTAGAGATGATGCTGCTGCCTCCAATTGCACCAGAGGGAGCTCCAATAGGAGCAGTAGTAGGTGGAGGGATTTTCCTACCTGCGCTTATCACTACCGTGACGGGGTTCACATTTGTGCTTGTCATTGCAGTGATCTACACCTGGGTGCAGCGCCGGATCTTCCCTTCTCGAAGCCAATGTCGCATCAACGATGGGGTCGTCGCATCACCTTCACCACCTTCTCAGAACTAACTAGGCACAGGGAACTTGTAGATTGTTAATGTGAACGAATAATTTAGTGCTGATGGAAAGATCGTGTCTAGATGTTCTTCACCCTTTTCTTAATGACAAAGATTACTACTTTTATTCATGAATGCCGAGGATGGATTACTCTTTGATTCAAGATCTTGCTAATTATGCATTAATATGTTCAATCTACATTCTAAACAACTTCAGCATCTTTTAGTGGACTTGGGCTTTTTGCTTGATCAAGTTGGATAGCTTGGCAAATGATCAATAGATGTATTTTTGCTAAATATTTTGTGAAGGATGTTAGTTATTTATATTCCTACAGGTTTGGGATGGACTACTCTTGATTCAAGATCTTGATAATTATACATTAATATGTTCAATCTACATTTCTAAGCAAGTTCAGTATCTTTCCAGTGGGCTTGTGGTCTTCTTTGCTTGATCAAGTTGGATAGCTTGGCAAATGATCAGTACATGTATTTTTGCTAAATATTTTGTGAAGGATGTTAGTTATTTATATTCATACAGGGTTGCTTGCACATTCTGAATTTGCTCAATAATTACTGAATGGTTGATTTGAGTTTTTAATTGCTTCAATGTTTAATGTTGATCTGTCTCCTGAGATATGAACCAAAACAACATGTTTTCATTATTAAACGTTTTAAGATTTGGATATCAAGGATGCATGCTGGTGTTGGTTTTGTATTTGGTAATGATCTTGGACTTTCTTATAGCCATGGCTGCCCGCTTCACTTGCCCCTAGCACGGCAAGCCTCAGCTTTGAGGGAGAGAGTAATGCTGTTTTACTGGATGTACGTAGGTTTTGGAGTTGTTGGCACAAAGCAATAAGTGAAGAAGATTGTTCTCTTGTACAAACATTCAAAATATGTGTTAGATGTATTGTTAGATACATATGGCTGAGTTTGTACTTTTACCCTCTATGTATACTTGTCTTAGTATTCAATAGTATTCATTCGTATTATCTCTCAGTCTCTTTTCGTTAACCTAACATGGTATTAAAGCAAGTGACCATAATTTCTAATTCCAAATAACAAATCCCAAACCTTGATCTCTTATTAACACCAGCGCCGCCGTCTTGATGTCATCCCGTCGCTTCCGCCTCCATCCCTAGTGCAATGCCTCTCAGATCCCGCTCCCCTCTTCTCGAACATCCCGATCAGCAAACGCAGCGCCACCAGCAGCAGTAGAAGTAGCTCAATCCTCTGTCCCAACCTCCCTCACTCTCAACCTCCCTTTCCCACCGATCCAGATGCCAACCCTAATCCACTTCAAATCCAAACCCGAACCTAGAAACCCTAATCAACTTCTCCAGATCCAAACCTGAAACCCACCTCCCTAGATCCAGATCCCAAAAAAAAAAAAACCAAAAAAACAAAAAAAACAAAAACAAAAAAACAAAACAAACGGCTGCCTTCTCTCCTCTACCTAATCCTAATCCCAAATCCCACAATCCTAATTCCTAATCCCTACTTCAAACCCGGTCCAAACCCTAATCCCGATCCCGATTCACCTCCTAATCCAGATCCAACTCTAAACTCGACCTAAACCTGACCTTTTTTCCAAAACAAAAACACAAAAAAATCCAATCCCATCCATATCCAAAATCCCACTTCCAAATCCTAGTTCAAATCCAAATCCAGTCCAAATTCAAAATCCAACTACACACCCAAATCCCATTCCCAAATCCAAATCTGACCCCGCTCCCAATTCCAAATCTAACATCCACTTAATCCCAAGTCAAATTCCAAATCTCCTTCACAAACCCGAAACCATCTTCCAAACCCAAATCCGAGCCCACATATTTTTAAAAAATTTATAAATTTAACAATTTTAAATTTTAAAAATTCAAAAATTAAATTATTTTTTAAAAAAAATCAAAATTTTAAAAAAATAGAAAATTAAAATTTCAAAATTTTGAAAAAATTCAAAAATTCAAAATATTTTAAAATAAAATAAAATAAAGTAAAAAGTAAAAATATATAAAAATTAAAAATATATTTTGTAACGAGGTTTTACTGCTTCCACATCACCATGAAATCTCAGTTTCATCAGTATCCTCCCATCTCCACAGACTTTCTGCTTACCGACTTCCCACCTGCCTCTTGCGAGCTTCGCACTAGTCTCATGCCTTTTCCTCGTAACTATTGCAGCATCCCTCTCTATGATCGTCTAAGTACCTTTGCACTATTTGCAAACAAATTTGCCTAATAGAGAGCGCTTGCCGTCTTCGCCTTTGTAACTATTATCAGAAGGCTGGTCATTCTGATAGTGATTATTTTGTCCAACAACCACCATGAGAACTAGGATCAAAAGGAATTGCTTCATCTGTTATCTTCCTCCTCTTTTTCTTCTTTCTTTTCGGATTTTCATTCTCCATGTTAACCAGAGCTGTTCTTTTAGGGCTGCCCCCGACCTTGAGGTAAGTGAGGCGGCTGCCTTAGGTCCCCGATTTTTTTTGCAATTTTAGGAGCCCAAAATTTGTATTTTCCTTGTAAATATGGATACGTATTTTGTGCGTAAAAAATTATATTGTAATTAGGAGCTCCAAAAATAATTATTTGGGTCTTTCGCCTTAGGCTCCTGAGAAGTGAGGGCCGGCCCTATGTTCTTTATAGGATGAATCAAGTGAGAGGTGTAAATTAGATTTAGACCCCCTCACTCCTTTTTACAGGGGAAAAGCTCCCCAAACTAAAAGAAGAATGTGAATGTAAGAGGTATGTTTTGTAAGAGGTAACTTGTGCATGCAGGTTGTCATGAATTCTTCCCTTCATTACATCTACTTATTAAAGTCTATATTTCCCTAAATATGTTAAAAAAAGGAAAAAAAAAGAAAAAAAAAAAGACAATAATTCCATTAGTTCTCCCTGAACTAATTGAGTTTAAAAAATCTACACAGAAAATGTATTGCAAATTTGCCATGCCGTTGGTTGTTAATCTAGTTTTTGGCTTTGAAGTTCATCAAAATTAAATAAATGATTATAAGAAAACTACAAAATAAATGTGTTTGAATTTGGTATAAAAGGTGCCGGATGTTCATTACATTACTGGCGATTGTTCATTACATTACAGACAAACTATTGCGAACATGAAGGAGGTTGGATGTAGCCTTGATCCACTAAAAATGGTAAGAATTATGGTATCAGAGCCCCTCACAATTATGGCGGTGTCAACAAAGGCTCACCCGTTGCTCCATAGAAATCCGGTGAGAAACCACCATCAACCGCCCCCACGTACCCTTCTATCCTTCGTCACATGCCTTGATCTAAACCTGCATCAACCCGTATCTTCTCCACATCATCCTTCATCATTTTCAAGTCGGCTCCCGGGTGTTCAATGGAATGCTTTCCTGGCCCCAACTTATGTCCTACAAATCCAATAGCTAATTCCACCACCTTCATCAGCCTCCAATATCATCATTAATTATTCATTCATAAACTTGGAGGGATAGATCAATATGACAAAGCTAGTCCACCTTTTCCTCAAAAAAAAAAAAAAAATAAAAAAATATGACAAAGCTAGGATAATCACGATCCCTGCCGGCCCCATCATCACATCCAGAGTTTCAAGAACAAAGTTGAGGATTAACTTCGTTACAGTATAACACTACAACATTTATAAGCTACCGCGGCATATATACCCCAGCGTTCCTATGTCGCGTCGGGGTTGAATCGGACCTGGAATTGTGCTAAAAAAATCTACCGATATACGCCAGCGTTTTATAATAAACGCCTCCGTAGGATAAACTACAGCGGTGTTTTTTACATAAACGCCGGGGTATTGAATGCCTAATATACAATACAATAATACCGTACCATACGGCGGCGTTTTTATTGAAAACGCCGCCGTAGTGAAAGGGATAAAATCCCCAACCCAGCCAAACCCTAACGATTCGCTGTCACTCTCTCTCTAAATTTCGGCGGCAATTTTTTTTTTTTCGCGCTAAAATCTACCACCGATTGTGCCACCTTCCTCTCCTTCTCTTCATCGTCGTTGCCGAAGTCTCCTCCCCCGTCGTAGCCACTCCAGTCGCCGTCCCCGCCTCTTCGTCATCGATCGTCACTCTCTCCCCCAAAACTCCCGGTCCTTTCTCTTCACGCCGTCGCCGTCTCCATAGCCCCCGACATCGCCGTCTCGTTCTCTGTAACCCCCACTTGCACCGTCTCCGTTTTCGTAGCCCCTGCCATCGCCCCCCTGAGTCCTTTTCCGTTCCCCCGCCGTCGACAACTTCGTAGTTGAGTGGTATAATACTTTATTATTCTCATTGGTTTTAATTGTTTATTATGTGCTAAATATGAATGTTATTATTGTGCTAAGTATATTTTTTTACTAATAATTAGTCATGAACCAAATAAATATAGCGGCTTCTTGTTATTCTTGTTATCATATTGACCGCACAACACCCTCGATATTCGCCCTAATTCTCTCAACAGCAAATATCCTTCACCATATTAATTATTAAGAGAATATATAATATTGAGTATATTTCTGAGGTATAATTGATACTTCAGAGGAAGTCAAATGAACATAATTCAAGTTTTGAAATGCTTTACACATTTGAAAAATGTGAAAGACTTCAGACCCTCACCTGAGTCATCTCTCTGCTGATAATGATAGAGACTCTTAATAGTAAATACAAGATGACCATGTTTCTTAATCTTCTTTGTACACAGATAACGTTGGTAATTTATTGGATGACTGCATATGTGAATACAATCACATTCCTTTTACTACATGATGATTTATTATATTGCAAAGTTTTTAATGTGTATAACATCAAACAATATCCTCTGATATATAAACCACACAATTTTCTATTAGGATACAAAACTCTCATATAAATAGCTGGTGAGAGAGATTACGTGATGGTATCATATTGCTCTATAGAAAGTATTTTGCCAAACATTTCTCACGTGTTTTGCATGTGTATTCTCTAATGATAGTTCGACATGAATTTGTTAGAAATGGTAGTTAATGAGATACATGACAGATCAATTAAATAGTTCGATATGAATTTTGATAAAAAGATGCGGCATAACGCTAACTAGATGATACATATATATAAGCAAAGGCGTATCTGAATTTCAGGGGGCCCTAAGCAAGTTTTAAAATGAGGCATTTTGCAAGTTTATAAAATAAAAAATGAGTATTATTTAAATACAAACAAACTTTGAGTCTTGGAGGACAAACTACTTAAATGAAATCAAATTTATATATATATCCTTCCAAAAAAAAAATTAATTGATAACGCACGCATTTTCCATAAAATGTATCATGGCAAAAAGAAACTCGGACAAACTCTAACAATTAAAAATGAAATACATGATCTCAACTATTTTAAAATGTCTTACTTGCTACATTTAAATCTTTAACATAATAACATTGCATACACAATCCATGTTCACCAAAGCAAGCTCATCATTTGCTTGGTTAGCTTCTTCATTTGCCAATTTTTCAAGTCCATCATCTTTATTATGCTCCTCATTCATTACATGTTCAAATTCCTCATCAATTGATTCATTTATATGTTCCTCACTAACCAAATCTTGAGGCTCAACATTTTCACTAGCCAAATTAGTTTGGTTAATATTTTTAAAAAATTTGTCCATTGCACCTTTTTGAGATTTGGTAAATTCTTCAATTCTTTGATTTTTTCATGTCCGAAATCATACTTTCTAGGTGGTATACTTGAAATATTAAATTAACAATACAAAATTTAAATAACAAAGTTAAGGAACAATAGTACCTAATTGTTGTAGCTTCGAAATTTGCCTTCTTCTTGAAATTTTCAATAATTTTCTCCAATTTCAGTCCCAAATCAAGAAATGAATACTCCTCGAATGATATCTAAAATTATAAAATACAAATACTAAATTAATAATGCAATACAAATAATAAAATACAAATACTAAATCCAAGATGCAAACAGGAACACTAACACCACATTCCACATTTCCACTGATGATTAAATCGTATTAACTAATGTCTAATAAGATGATTAAATAGTATTAACTAATAAGTAAACCACTGAACACTAAGTTACTAACAAGATGATTAAATGGTATAATAGTATTAACTAATTACTAATAAGTAAAAATAGTATAACACTAACACCACATTCCATTCCACTGTCCACAGTCACTGAGTCACAGATGATTAAAACTTAAAAGAAAAAAGAAAAAGAAAAAAAAAAGATGAAGACAGAAGTCTGAAGAGTGAAAGAAATTACCTGGCAGGCTAGCACAGCAATGTCCGGAGTTGGCGACGGGCGACGGGAGACGGGCGACGGTGTCGGTGATTTCTGGTTCAGTGGTTCTGGTCCTCTACTCCTCTGGAAGAAAGAACTAAGAAGAAGAACACTAAAGGTCCAAAAGCAAAAGAAAATTTGGGAGAGAGAGAGAGAGGAAGAGAGGGAATAAAATTGTCAGTGAATTGCGTCCAAATCAAGGGAGAGAAATCTGGGTGATGGTTGGGTTTCTTTCCTTTTTTTTTAGTGAATATTTTTTTTAAAAAGGGGCCCTTATACAATTTGGGGGCCCAAAGCAGCCGCTTGGGCCCAGATCCGCCACTGTATATAAGTTGATTTTTCATATTATCTGTTAAGTTTTCTTCTCGAATGATTATATTGATTCTGTGATAGATTCAAGATGCCAAGGCGATCAAAAAGGATGAACCCATTGGAAGGCAACAAAGGTAAAGGGGAGGAGCAGCCATTCGAAAATAGTGGCAATCAAATGGAGCCAGAGGGAGAGGCACATAACTATCTGTCCTTAGCCAGATCAATGAGTAAAGATCCTTGGAGTAAAGAATCTTGGCCAAAGACACGTACTGATAGGGCAACTCTTCCTCTAGATGACAAGAACCTCCCTTTAATAATAGTGATGGCGTTAAAAGAAATTTTGAGTTGGGTTGGCACTTGGCCGGGGAGATAAATTTTTTTAGGGTGTCTAACAAAACATTAGGTATTACTCACAATTTCGGCATAATCATAAAAATTACCATTCCCTTTCCATCACTTTATTATTATTATCATCATAATGTTTTACTAATAAAACAGCATTCAAATTAGGATTGCCTTTATGGCAATTTTCCATCATGCATTTATGGATCCTTCATCCAACACCGCTTAATTAGAGGCATCATAAAAGGTCACTGCAAGCTTTACCAACTCATTTACTCACTTAATCCTCGTTGTCTTTTCTCATCAAACAGTCAAAGGACAAGCCCCAATGAGTTGAAAAATTCAAGACCATAATTTAACCTAATGTCAACCCTCTTTTAGGTAGTACCAAATTCCTAGATTAAAAAAACTGTTGAAGAAATTCACAGTGAAGATAGTATTATATAACTATAAGATAAAATTAAGAAATGGAAAATTTTAAGTACATAACTACGAAATTCCTAAGGGGTGATTGGATTTGTATCATAGATTCATAGTGGTTCTCATGTTGAACATGGATCATCAAGTTAGGGATTAGAATTGGATAAGGAAGAGAGAATTAAGGAGCATTGATGAGACACTGACTGAGGCGGCAGATTAGCTAAAGATTGAACTTTTTCCTAAAATGACCCTTTTTATGAAAGTTTTGCCACAAATGACCTGTTTTTTTTTAATTCCATAAACGCCCCACTCGCTTTTTGAAAAAGCGAGTGTGGTATAAACCATCACGCTTTTTCAAAAAGCGAGTCTTAGGGCTCAGAAAATTTGAAAAAGCGAAGACTCGCTTTTTGAAAAAGCGAGTGTGGTATAAACCATCACGCTTTTTCAAAAAGCGTGTCTTAGGGCTCAAAAAATTTGAAACCTAAGACTCGCTTTTTGAAAAAGCGTGATGGATTAGACCACACTCGCTTTTTCAAAAAGCGAGTTTTGGCCTTCTTTGCTCAGCAACACTCGCTTTTTGAAAAAGCGGGGGGAATTAACCCACACTCGCTTTTTCAAAAAGCGAGTGTCGTTTGGGACTGAAACCAGTGAAGTATTGATCTCTGGTTATCAACAGATTCAAGACTCGCTTTCCCAAACACCGCGCTTCTTTACACCAAACTCGCTTTCTGAGAAAGCGAGTCTTTGGCTTGTTGAAATAAATCTACAGGCAAAAGACTCGCTTTCTGAGAAAGCGCGGTGTTCTGTATTAGAAAACCGAGTCTTGCCTATGTTAATGAAATTTTTAAGTTAGATTACGATACTCATAACGCAACAAACACACTAGGACATCAACAAAAAATACAAACGAATTTTCAAAATAAAACTTTATCGTCTCTATCGACATAATTTAGTACAATTACAAAGTCCAAATTAAAAGGTACAAGCATACTAGGGTTTCAGAGTTAGAAGAGAAGGAGAAAGAATAGAAAGAATAATGAGATCTGTTTGGCGATGGGGGTTTAAGTCCCAAATGACACTCGCTTTTTGAAAAAGCGAGTGTAGGTTAATTCCCCCCGCTTTTTCAAAAAAGGAGTGTTGCTGGGCAAAGAAGGCCAAGACTCGCTTTTTGAAAAAGCGAGTGTGGTATAATCCATCACGCTTTTTCAAAAAGCGAGTCTTAGGTTTCAAATTTTCTGAATCCTAAGACTCGCTTTTTGAAAAAGCGTGATGAATTATACCACACTCGCTTTTTCAAAAAGCGTGATGAAAAAGCGAGTGGGGCGTTTATGGAATTAAAAAAAAAATAGGTCGTTTGTGGAAAAACTTTCATAAAAAGGGTCATTTTGGGAAAAAAATCCTAAAGATTAGAGAAGGGAGTGAAAAAGAGTGACACGAGTGGAGGAATGAGAGAGGGAGAGAGGCGGTGGGTCAGGTACTTAAGAACCTTTTTTCAGATAATTATCAGGTTAATTGTAGGATTCAAGAGTTTCCAATTTTCAAAAACTGGGATTCTTTATTGAACCTGAATAGGAGCTTCTCCACGCTTGAACTAATATGCATTCAAAGGAGTTGGACTAAATTTGTGGCCAGCTCTAATTTTAAAAAAAATAGGAAGTAGCTAAACACCAACTAATACATTTTGTAGTGTCATACAACCTAAGTAAGCTAATATTGAAAATAGGGGGGAATGGAAACCCTTTTCAACGAAGAATTTTGATTCCCTTGAATCCAACATTCCTTTCAAAACTATCCTAGCCACTTACCAAACTAAGAAATCCACAAGTAAATGGAGGATTCCCTTCCACATTGCCGCGTACAAAACGCCCCTAAGAGATTTACTATGAAAGCACATGTCATGTTAAATGTTTTGTTTCGTGAACATTTCATGATCATTTAGAAATCATATAACAATGTTAGAGCATAACCATTTATGACCAGTGCTTTGTGTTATTGCATCAATTGAGTGACTATTATATGTAGAGTGAATTTTCTAAGTGTAAAATAAATGTTTTTTAAGAACCCCTCAAAGTCCACTACAAAGTGAAGTGAGCATGCTAAAAAGTATCCGGTGGAAAATTGGCACCATATAACAGACTTTGATTGTTATTTTTTTTATTTTGAATATTCACTTTAAACTTTCACAGAAGAATCACTTTACAGTTCTGGACTTCCACTAAAAAACATACCAGTCACTCAGTCTATGTAATAACACAAGTTAAAATCTCAAGAGAATCATGAGAAACATTCACAATTGCCATAAACGTTTATGCATGAATACTGAAATAGAATTTTCTAAAATCAATGAATATTTTCCACACATAATGTTTACAATAATCTTTAGTAAGAACATGCAATTTCATAAGCTGTGAAAGATCATATGCACATATAGTACTGATATGATAATCATATGGTATCTGATTCACTTTTTGCTACATGAAAAATAAAATATAGACATCCCACTTTTAGAACTTGCTAAAACATTTGCACACTAAATTAAAGCTTTTAAAGAACATTTAGCAAGACAAAACCAACTAAGTTATATCTATATAATAAAACACAAAGAAAGCTATTAAGTGGCTCTCCTTCAATCTCCCCAAAATCAAAGGCACAGATCTAACCTCACAAAACCCATCCCCCCCCCCCCCCCCCCTCCCCCCACCCCCCCCCCCCCCCCCAAAAAAAAAAAACACTCATTTATTTATTTAACTCTCTCTCTCTCTCTCTCTCTCTCTCTCTATATATATATATATATATATATATATATATGGAAACATAGACTTTTATACCCCAATTTATAATTATTTTTCACCATATACTAATGGAAACATTGACATTTATTTACAATTAATTATTGTCATACTATTCAAACTTCAGTTACATAATTGTTGATTTACTGTTTACAAGACTTTTCATATGCTGTATCGTTCTGTAGACGTTCCATAGGCACGTGGCCACGGGCAAATCTAGTATAATTATAAAGCATTTCAAGAAAAATCTCACATAATATTGCTATGAATTTTGCAACGCTAGTGAGAATTAGCCGTTCAGAACATTATTATTCCATTTCTCTTCAGGGAATCAATCAAACTTGTAAATTGCAATATTCCTATAGACAAATTAATCTTAAATATAACATGGCATAAATCGTCATATATTGTCCCCAAATTCTACGCCTACATAGATACTGTAAGGGTAGTGTTTTTGTTGGTGGCGGCCAAGACTGTCTAGGCGGAAGCGATTGCTAGACCGCTGCGCCAACAGGACAGGCACCCAAAGAAAGCGTGTGCCCGACTTAGTTAAATGACTAAGCGATTAAGGCCGTGCCTAGGCGTAAGGTGGCATTAAGGCACTCACAATTTTTTAAGGGTATTAAGTCATTGAACCCAACCCGCATCTTATAAAGATGTAAAAATCTTAAACCCTAGCCTCCACTCAATTTTGCTTGTGTGCTCCTATGTTTTCATGTATGACTCTTGGTTCCGTTTGTATTAAACTTGACGTGTTGGTAGTTCATGTACTTGATTACTTGTTAAATTTTTAGATTTGTGACTTGTATTATTTCTATCTTTTCAATCATTGAAAAGGCTCGAATGAAGTAATCTCATAGTAATTAATTTGTGTCCAATTCTATTAAGTCTTAATTCTAGTCTATTATTTGCTTGTTATTTAAATTTTCCTTTCATTTTCTGAGCTTTTCTTTTAAAAAATTTGAATTTTACGAACTAAAATATGAAGTTTAAATTTGGAAAATAATAGAAATCCCCCTAAAGTTTCAACTAAAAAATAGAAAACCCCCTAAGGGGGCATTTGGTACGCGGTAATGTATAAGGGAATTTAGGATTACCCTCTTGATTACCTAGTTTGGTAAGACATAGGTAAGTTTTGTAAATAATTTTAAATTTCTAGGATTATCAAAATAATTAGTTTGGAAGGATAAACATTTTCCTTGAAAAGGGTGGGATTTGTGGATTCCTCCATATAAAAAATGAGTGAGATTATTGCATACCCAAACCACCCTATAGATTTCTGGCTTATCATATAACCCGCTCTTGTTCCCTCCAACCAAATTCACCCACTACCGTGTTCATCTCTTCGTTTTAAAAAAATTTAATCTCGTGTTCAGATGTGTTTTTCCTAGCATATATATTGGGAGATATACTCGAGGGTGAGATATGAAGATATTTTATGCATCCTTCTGTTCGATCTGAGCAGCGAGAAGATGAAGATGATATCACCTCCTCCACCACTTTTAGGTCGTAGGGTGTACAGCAACTATTAGTTAGCCGAATTACAAGGGATTCTCTGCTTCTTGGAGATGTTTGTTGACAACGGCAACACATTGCGGATGGACATATGGAAGTTAAATCATCAATCTGATTGTCACACTTATTATTGGAGTCATCTATACGCATTGAGATGGGGGCAGAGTCCAGATTCAAAATTTGGAGTTGGATGTGGCTACAAATCCTTCTCTCCCATGTGCATCATGGATGAAGGTAGGAGAATTTTACTCAGGAACGTGGATGCATTTTACTGTTATGATACACTATTAGAAGATGACAGTTGTAGTAGTAGTCATAGGGGTCTTCGTCATCGTCTTAAACTGTATCAAGAGTGAAATGGAGATGCCAAATTTCCCAATTGGTGTCATCCATGTTCCTATATGGTCCATGGCGAGACAACAGTCACGCTAGCTGTAATGATAGTACAAAGACCAATGCATTTTTTAACTTTCCGCAGAAGAATAGAGTTTTCTACGTGCAAGCGATTTTGAATGGTGACATCTAGTTGAAAGTGATATTTTTAGTAGCTATTGTTTGATTAGTTCTTTTAGTTGCTTCAAATAAAGTGAACATTTTAACTAGAAGTATTTTGTGTTTAATTTATCATAATGTTTAGTTGTTTTTAGATCTTCAGGTGTTGGGTTCCTTTATGAATCTATATTATTTATTTATTTGGCATGGGGGTGCAAATGTCCAACTGCCTAGCATATTCTGAGTTCCATTCTTTTATGTTATTTTTTATGTAAAATTATTGAAATATGTGGAGTTGAAATTTACTTCTATGAACTTTATTGTTTCATTTGTATATATTTAAGTACCTATGTCTTGTGTTAATAAATACATTTCATTTTTCCTTTTTGTTATGTTCTTCATCTAACTAGTTGAAATATATTTGAATCATAGTGTAATTTTTTTTAGTAATCTATTTGTTAATTTACTAAAATTTTATAAGATATATATCAGTATTGCTTTTGCACATGCATACATATGCATCAATTACTAAATTAGATAACTTTTATATTTATTTATTTTTAAATAAAGCCAAAAGGGTATTTTCGATAATGTCTACTATAGAGATGGATTGATGGGAATGAATTGTTCTATACCAAACACGGTAATAAAGTATTCCAGTCATGTAATGTCGTATACCAAATACAGTATTGCAACATTCCCGGGAATCTTCATTCCCACCCTCATATTCCTGGGAATCCACTAATTCCTGGGAATTCTCCAATCCGCGTACCAAACGCGCCCTAAGGTTTTACAAATGATACATTCATCCCTTACCATAACTATTCATATGTTTAATGGACCGATTTACCCCCAACTAGTGTCCCTTCCTTCCTTCCCTCCACATCCTCCACCACCCTCCTTTTCTCATTTGATGGGTTCTCCTCTATAATGTTGCTACTCATGGTGGTTGTGAAAATTAGGAAATGGGTTTGGTAGCAAAATCATGATTGTGGTTTTTTTTCCTTTTAATTTTGTTGGAAGATTATATTCTATTAAGGTATATAAAATATATTGTTACATTACAAAATCTTTGCATTAATCAAGGGATAGGAATATTGAGGAAGAAAGAGCGGACGGGATAGAGATGAGGAGGGTAGTTGAGTTGGAGGAGGTGGAAGAGGTGGGCGAAGGGGAGAAAGAAGAAGATAAGAGCATTAGTTGACGGTAAACTAGTCATTAAACATTTGAATAGTCTACTTAGGCGGTGAACATGTTACTAGTAAAATTTAAATCAAACATTTGAGAAGAGGTTTAAAATAAGATGAGAAGCGCTTATATTAGTTGTCAAATTTAAATCAAAGGTTGTAATTGGAGGGGTTAAGTTAATTAAAACACCGATTTTAGTTACATATCGGTTCACTTTCACCTACCCAAAAACCCTATTTTTTCTCTCCAGCAAATTCTTGAAACTCACTTTCACGCTCTCTATCTCACGCTCTATGAAGTTTCTGAAGCTTAATTTCACGCTCCTTATCCCCGCCCTCTCTCTCTCTCTCTCTCTCTCTCTCTCTCTCTCTCTCTCTCTCTCTCTCTCTCTCTAACCCTTGCTTACACGACCTCTCTCATCTAGACTCTCGCTATCCTGCTCTCTCTTTCGTAATCTGATCCAGCTTTTCTTTCCGACAAGCTTCTTTCACTTCTTTTATTATCTAGAGTTTCAAAATTTTTAAAAAAAATTGTTAATTTGTATCATCTATCTTCTTCCAATTAAATTTGAACATCTTAGAAGAGAGTGACACGAGATTAGTAGTATTAGAATATGTCAATATCTTTTATATTTAGTATCTTTCATATTTAGTATACATTAATTTAGGAATCATGGCAACACAATTATAGGAATCAATTATGATTTTGTAGCCAAGGCTGTTGTATATATACATGGTTATCATGTCAATGAAAGGCAAGGTAAATATTTCTTTCATGGTATCAGAGCCATAGCTGGGCTCTTTTTCTTCCTCTATTCTCTCTCCTCCTCTTTCTCTCTCCTTGCCACTCATCCTCCCTCATGGCCGAAGACCACCCTTCCTCTCCAATACTACCTTCTTCGAATCCTCCAAAACCTACTACCTCTACATTTCATCCGGCTCTCACCATCCCTAACATCACCAACTTCATCAAAGTCACGCTCGATATTGAAAAAGGCAAATATAATATGTGGTCTGAACTCTTCAAAATCCATGCCAGAGCCTACCAAGTCCTTGATCATATCATTCCCCCATCTCCAAATGATACGCCGTCCACTTCGGTCGCGCCTTGACGTTGTTGTCTTACAATGGATTTATGGCACCATCTCTAATGATCTTCTCAACACAATTATTGAACGTGATTCAACTGTTGAACTTGCATGGAACCGATTGTTTGATATCTTCTTCAACAACAAAAACTCTAGGGCTCTCTACCTAGAACAAGAATTTTCGAGAGTCACCATGGAGCAGTTTCCTAATGCTTCATCTTACTGTCAACACATTAAATTGCTCTCGGATCAACTTTCTAATGTTGGTGCTCCCGTTTCAAACGAACGGTTGGTGCTTCAACTCATTTCTGACTTAACAGATGCTTATGCTACTGTGGTTTCCAAATTCATCATGGAGAATCACTTCCTCCGTTTTACAAGGCCCGTTCTATGCTCATTTTGGAGGAAACAGCACGGGCAAAAAGGACAACAAACACCACAGATAACTCTGCTTTCCTAGTATCTCAACATGACAACTTTGCTGGAAATCTGTCTCACTTTCAAAACCGCAATACCTACAATGGTAGCAGCAGCCGCGGTGGTCGTGGCGAAAGCCACCGCAGTGGCCGTGGTAGAGGCAGAGGGGGTGGTCGTGGCGGCCGGTCGCAAAACCACCGGTCCACGTCATGGCAGCCGCCTCCAACGCAAACACAGCAGTGAGCGTATCCTCCATGGGCAGGACCGTGGCAGCCATGGGCCACACCACCTTGTCCATATCCTACAACAGGAAATTGGCAAAAACAACTCACATCTCAGCAGGCCCGCCAGCCAGGAATTCTTGGGCCTAAACCTCAGTAGGCCCATCTAGCAGCCGTCCCTCAACATGCACAGTCGTCATATGCACCAACCGGTATTCATGCTGCAATGCAGACTCTATCTATCTCTCCTCCTGACGATCAATGGTATATGGACACAGGGGCCACATCTCACATGACTGCAAATGGAGGTAATCTTACGTCTTATTCCAATATAAGCAATAATATTACTGTTGGTAGTGGTCATCATATTCCAGTTATTGGTTGTGGAAATGCATTATTCCCTAACCCACATCATCTTTTAACCTTACATAATGTCTTGCATGCACCCAAATTAATTAAAAATCTTGTCTCTGTGAGAAAATTTACCATTGACAATGATGTTTCTGTTGAATTTGATCCCTTCGATTTTTCTGTAAAGGATTTTTAGACCGGGATGCATTTAATGAGATGCAAAAGCTTGGGTGAACTTTATCCTATTACCACAAGACCATCCACTACAACACCATCCACCTTTGCCGCTTTATCCAATGAATTATGGCACAATCGTTTAGGACATCCGGGAGCTCCTGTTTTAAATTCTCTTCACTGAAACAATTTTATTATCTATAATAAGTTTCGAAATAATTTCTTTTGTCATGCTTGTCCCCTTGGGAAGCAAATAAAATTACCTTTTTATGAGTCTTTGTCATCCACTTCCATGCCTTTTGATATTGTGCATAGTGATCTTGTTAGGGTTATATACTGAAAGCATCACTTTTGTATTAACTTTATTTCCTTATTTTATTTGAATGAGAATCATATGGGCATATGTTTACATATTGTGTTTATTATAATATTAATGCAAGTATCTGATATTCTATAAGGTTGATAATATGGTGTGAGGTGACACACAGAAGATCATATTATCAGTTCTCTATGGAATATATAAATAGTTCACAACCTAGACGGACTTGGACAATCCATTAGAAAGGTTGTAGTGTAATCTGGTATTAGTCTATCTTGACTACAGGTTTACACTAGTACACTTTGTGTGTATTGAACAGGACCACTTGAGGTTGTTCTCTTTGTACTGACTACAAAAGAGAACAAACACCTCTGCTATTATGGATGCTTATGCTCTTAATCCAGATATAATGACAGACATGTAGATGCAGTGTGCATTACTTTGACTTATAAAAGAGTGAGATTCATTATGGATCAACAACCTCTATGAATTGGGTAATAGCATTGTATGTATGATGGGCTGTTGATTGTAAAAGGAATCCATGTTCCGATACATCGGGTTGATGATGTCCCCTTAAGGAGCTCATAAGGATTGTCATGTAAACCCTGTAGGTGGATTACATCCGACATGACAAATAAAGTTGAGTGGTACTACTTAAGGATAAAAGATGTTGATCAATATAGTTGTCAGTAACTTAATTTGATCGACGGACATTCGATATCTTAACATGGGGAGCTGAACGAGCATATAATAAAAGGAGCCCATAAATATAATTTGGGATTAGGAAGGTAGTGCAACAATAGCTCTTTAGTGGACCGAGCTATTGTTAATGGGCCTGGGTTGTGTGTTCGGGCTGAACACGGGATACCCAGATTCGTTAGGAGACCTAACCCTAATTTCTCCTCATGGTCCCTGCCGTAGCCTTATATATATATCCTCTATTCTCTGGCCGTCATTTATTATCAGAGATAAGAAGTTTTCTCTAAATTCGTGATTCACGTAAGGAGAGAAAGAGAGGTCAGCCAAGGAGAAGAAAGGTTGGGAGACCGTCGCCCACCCGACGTCCAACCCGAGGAAGGAATACGTGCAGAAGATCTTGGGGTTGCTGACGGCTCGAGGTTGCTAGAAACTATCGTCTTCTTCTCATCGCAGGTATAATTCGTGAACCCTAGATTCCGCTATAAAGGGTTAGATCACGTATTAAATCTGTTAAGATTTTATGATCGATACGCACACCAATCCGTGGTCCTGGGAATCATCGCAGTTCCATCATGGACATCACTTACTCTTAGTTCAGGTGGACATCGTTATTATGCTTTATTTCTTGATGACTTCACGAATTTTTTATGGACTTTTCCTCTTGCAAATAAATTTCAAGTCTATTCCATTTTTCTACACTTTCTTACTCACATTAAAACACAATTTGAAAGAGAAATTAAATGTTTTCAATATGACAACGGAAAAGAGTACGACAATGCATTTTTCATAAATTTTGTGAACTCAATGAAATGGCTTTTAGATTTTCTTGTCCTCATACATCTCCTCAAAATGGAAAAGCCAAAAGAAAGATTCGTACCATAAATAACATCATCCGAACTCTTCTTGCTCATGCCTCCCTCCCACCTTCGTTTTAGCACCATGCCCTACAAATGGCAACTTACCTTCTCAATATTCTCCCAACAAAGAAACTTGCACTCCAAACTCCCACAAAAATTCTCTACCAAAAAGATCCGTCATATTCTCATCTTCGAGTTTTTGGATGCCTCTGTTATCCTCTCATTCCTTCCACTTCTAGAAATAAATTGCAAGCTCGATCAACACCTTGTGTTTTTTTGGGATATCCATCGAACCATATAGGTTATAAATGTTATGAGTTGTCAAGTCGTAAAATAGTCATTTCAAGGTATGTTGTATTTGATGAAAATATGTTTCCCTTTACTAATTCAATTGCTCCCTCATCCTCCAGCTATGATTTTTTGGATACAAACACTACACATTTCCTTTACTTAACCAATCAACCTTTTTTTACCTCTCATGATGTCCAAACCTCCTCCCCCACCCAACACCCAACTACACCGGCCCTATCCTCATCATCACACCATACTACTCCACAAGGCACCTCCTCCCACACCGAACATACCACCACACTGGTCCAACACACAAACCCCCTCCAAGCCCAACATACAACAACATCTTCTCCAGAATCCACATCTTCAACTCCCTTACAACAACCCACTTCTCTAGCCAACCCACCACACTCTCCTCAAATGACCACCCGAGCACAACATGGCATTTACAAGCCTTGCCAACTTTTTAATCTCCATACCTCTGCCCCACATTCTATTTCTCCCTTGCCTACTAATCCCCTTAATGCATTAAATGATCATAATTTGAAAATGGCCATGAAAGATGAATATGATGCTCTTATTGAAAATAAGACGTGGGACTTAGTGCCCCGTCCGGCTAATGCTAACATTATTCGCAGTTTATGGATTTTCAGGCATAAGAAAAAATCCGATGGATCCTTTGAACGTTATAAGGCTCGTCTAGTAGGAGATGGTGCAGGTCAACAAACTGGTATAGATTGTGGTGAGTCCTTCAGTCCAGTAGTCAAACCGGCTACTATTCGGACGGTAATCAGCGTTGCTTTATCTAAATCATGGTGCCTTCATCAATTAGATATCAAAAATGCCTTTTTACATGAACATCTTGATGAAACTGTGTACATGCACCAACCCCCTAATTTTCGCAATCCCCAACATCCTGACTATGTCTGTCTGCTAAAGAAGTCTCTCTATGGCCTCAAACAAGCCCCTCGGGCTTGGTACCAGCGATTCACTGATTTTGTAGCCACGTTGGGTTTTTCCATAGTGTCTCAGATCATTCTTTATTCATTTATCACCAAGGCAATGACACAGCTTATATTCTTCTCTATGTGGATGACATTATTCTTACAACATCTTCTGATACTCTCCGACAATCCATCATGTTTAAACTTGGCTCTGAATTTGCAATGAAGGATTTGGGTCCCCTAAGTTATTTTCTGGGTATATCTGTTACAAGACATTCAGGAGGTCTTTTTATTTCACAAAATAAATATGCCGAAGAAATTATTGAGAGAGCAGGCATGTCCTCCTGCAAACCATCTTCTACACCAGTAGACACAAAAGCAAAACTTAGTGGATCTTCAGGAAACCCATATCATGATCCAACCGAATATCGTAGTCTTGCCGGAGCTTTACAATATTTGACATTTACAAGACCAGATATCTCTTATGCCGTTCAACAAGTGTGTTTATTTATGCATGACCCGAGGACCCAACATATGACTGCTTTGAAGCGAATCCTTCATTATATTAAGGGTACTCTTACTTTCGGTCTACATATCTCTCCCTCCTCAGTTGATAAACTCACTACATATACCGATGCAGACTGGGGTGGATATCCCGACACCAGAAGGTCTACATCTGCATATTGCGTATATCTTGGGGACAATTTAATCTCTTGGTCTGCAAAACGACAACCTACCTTGTCTCGATCCAGTGCTGAAGCCGAGTACTGTGGAGTTGCTAATGTAGTTTCTGAATCCTGTTGGCTTAGAAACTTACTCTTGAAACTTCACTGTCATGTCACGAAGGCTACATTAGTCTATTGTGATAATGTCAGTGCGGTATATCTTTCTGGCAATCCTATTCAACACCAACGCACTAAACACATTGAGATGGATATACACTTTGTGCGTGAAAAGGTTGCTCGTGGTCAAGTACGGGTGTTACATGTTCCTTCGCGTTACCAAATTGCCGACATCTTCACGAAAGGACTTCCACTGCAACTTTTTGATGATTTTCGACATAGTCTCAACATTCGTCAACATCCTGTTTCGACTACGGGGATGTATTAGAATATGTCAATATCTTTTATATTTAGTATCTTTCATATTTAGTATACATTAATTTTGGAATAATGGCAACACAATTATTGAAATCAATCAATAAAAGAAATATTTTTCCTATCCCTAATTCTAACAAGTAGAAAGAAATGAATCTCACAAGGAATAAGCCATAGCTTAGTTGTTTTGATCCCAAATAAGAAGAAATCTGCGAACTTGTTAATCACATAACAAATGCATCTCTTTGCAATAGTTGTGAAGCCATCTATAGTAAATCGTATACAACAATGGTTTATATGTTTACCTCCATTAATTCCTAAATAAAAAGAAATTTCAAGCAATCTTGTTATTATCTTCTGATGTTGTATTCCTTGGGAGAACTTTTTGTACCTTAACACAAGCAAGTTGTTAAAAGTCAAAATACTTTGCAGTTTCATTAGTTCCACTTCTATTTTCGACAATCTAAAGTCAATTTCAATTGTCTGATTGCATTTATTTTCATATTCTTTTATCAGTTACCACAAAAATAGTTGTATAGAAAACAAACAATAGGTATATACAATTGAAATTCACAAGTTGAACACATATTAATACATATAAATATGTAGAGATCAACATTAAGCAGTTAAAATAGGAATTAATCGCCAATTAATCGGCGACTAATCGGTAATCGATCTAGGTCCGATTAGTTCCTAAGGCGATTAGTCGAAAAAATCGGCGATTAATCGACGATTAATCAGTAACCAAACCTAGACCGATCAGTTCTGAAACAAATTTTAACTGCTTAGGATCAACATGGATAAGAATATAAGTGAGCCAGATGTCGCTAAAGTCCCAACATCATACTAATAGGATCTTTTTCTAGTTGAAGTATGCATCTCAAAGCACTATCCAGTGATTACAGGGCAAAAATCTTGATGTCCTAAGTGTTCAGCAATGATCAATGCTTAAATAGTAATTTCGAAATTGCCATCATATGCATATATAAACACCAATCGAGTCTCATCCTTCAACACTATATTCCCCCTTTCAAAACTTCTTTTGGCGCCCATTTTTATCTCCAAAATCCTAATCATTTTTTTTCCATATGATTATTACTTTGGTTCTGAAAACTATGTTCACACAATAAATAATTAAGTATGCTATGATTATCATAAACTGATCAAACTGCATAAATTTTTCAAAGCTTTGTAAAATGGAAAATTCTAATAACTCTCTCTCTCTTATCACTCAATTAATCTAGAGAAATGCTACTTAGAGCACACATTCCACGGAAACGATAAAAATGATCAATCACAATAAGTTTTACACCTAATAACGATATAAATAAATGTTACAGGAAAGAACAGACAATCAAGAACGTTAAAATGATGAATTAGACTGACATTACATTTTTGGACCGTAACAGTTGTTGGAAGAAGAATTAACATACCTATGGTTTCTTTCATTCCAAAAAAATGAATTTTTGAAACTAAACTAATTTGGGTGATTAGGATTTTTTTCGATGGATATGGGGCATCAAAAGAAGTTTTGAAGGGGGGAAGGGGGTTTGGCATTTATATATGTGTAAGATGGCAATTTTGAAATACATTTTAAGCATTGGCAGTTGCTCAAGCCACTCGATACATCAACATTTGTGCCATGTATGATCATTGAAGAGTGCTTTCAAATGCGTACCTCAACTAGAAAAAATTCCTCAAAATCATTGCTTTATATGATTTACTATAGGTAGCTCCGCAACTTTCGGCGAGAGCTGCAATTGTTATGTGACTAATAAGTTCGCAGATTCCCTATTTGGGATCAAAGCAACTAAGCCACCATTTATTCCATGTGAGATTCATTTTCTTCTACTAATCTAGTGTCACTATCTTCTAGGATCTTCAAACTTGGAAGAAGATAGATGATTGAAGTAAACAAAAAGGTTATTACTTCGAAACCTTAGGTAATAAAAGGAGGAAGAGAAAGATGTTTACGGAAGAGAGTACAAGAGCAAGAGAAGGCGTGAGAAAGAGTCCGGACGAGAGCCAGGGCGTGTGAGGGAGGGTCAAAGAGAGAGGGTGTACGATACAGAGCGTGAAAATAAGTTTTAGAAGCTTTAGGGTATGAGACAGAGTGAATGTGAGTTTCATAAACTTGTGGGAGGGTGGAAAAACTTAGGGTTTTTAGGTGAGAAAGTGAACCGAACCGATCGGTGAATAAAACCAATTTTTAAAATTAACTTACCCCCTCCAATTACAACCCTTGATTTTATATCTAACAGCCAATATGAGTACTTGTCATCTTCTTATTTCAAACCTGTTCTCATTGGATCGCCCCTCCTTGGGGACTTAATATAATATAAAATTTTGTTTGTTCATCACCTCTTCATTTCTTGTTTTCGTTCTTCTTATCTTTCAGGCCAAACTTGGACCCAACCTTGGTCCCAAGTGATGCCACTTGTGGCCGAGTATGATGGTCCTCCGGCAATCTCTGATGGTGGGAGACTAACCAGTGGCAACTCACCCTTGTCGGAAACCTATTTGCTCCTTGTTTCTCTCTCACTCTAGGATTTTAATAATCAACATCTAATTAGCAAATACTCAATACATGTTTTTGATTTAAAGAGCAGTAGCCTTAATTCTTCGATTTATTCTTCAAATAGGTTCATAGATGATGATTCTCCTTCTTCCTTTCTTCACTTTAGCTACTCTCCTATTCACTCTCATTCTCTCCCAAACTTGATCATGGCTGGCTGGAAAATGGAGAATTGGAGATAGAGAAAAGCGGTCGAGGGAAGTAGTAGAGTGAGATTATTGGGACATTTGGCAAGGTTAGTCTATGGTTTCTTCCCCCTAGAAGGCCAAATTTACAATGAATCATATTTCTATTAGTCAAGAAAAACAATTATATTTGTAAAATCATTTTGCACTCTAATTATATCGTACTTTACCTATTTATAAAATTGAAAATTGGGAATTACAATTTACCTTCCCTTAAAGAGTTTCGTCCTTGAAACTTCACAAGCCTTATTGCTTCAAGAATTTTTGAGATTTCTCTTGCATATTGCCTTTTGCATCTTATTCTCAATTACACATCTCGATTTTGATTACTTAATAAACTTAGAAACAATGACAACTTTTTCTAGGACCATAATTCCATCCCGGCAACTTTAGTTTAATATTAAAACTATATTGTTCAATCCATCCATAAGTTTTATAGTTTAAGACTTCTAGTTCATCATTTCAATTTAAGCTCTTTATGTTTTCTTGGTTTAAGACTTCTAGTTCACCAATTTTATTTAAACTCTTTATGTATGTGGCAAAATATAAATGACTAGATGACTAGTATTAAATCCCAATCCAATATAATCTTGTAAATTCTTAAATCATCCCCAAAACTTGCTAGAAGTCCAAACTTTAACCAATATCAATCACTATTAACACACATAACTAAGATCATGGGCGGAGCATAGCGAGCCCCCCCAACCCCCCCCCCCCCCCCCCCCCCCCCCCCCCACCACCACCACCAAAAAAAAAAAAAAAAAAAAAAAAATCAAAAAACCACCTTCATACTATTTTGAAAAAACCCCAAAAATATTATGATTTGCTCCTCCAAAAAATTAAGTTTTATGGTTTGCCCCTCCTAAAATTTATGAAAAAACTCTTATATATATCTATATATAGCCATAAGATTTTTCCTTGGCCCCCCGGTCAAAAATTGTTCTGGTTTCGTCCCTGACTAAGATGAACCTAGAAAAATACACCTTTAATTCCTAGGAAAACATATATTTATCAAAAAATTCTAAGCTCTAATACCGCAACTCTGTCACACCCAAGTATATGTGTGTGCAAGCTCCAATGCACATAGGAGAAATTACATGACAGAGCAAAAACCATGTTATTTGGCAAGGTAACAGCAAAAAAGCAATGATAAATTTAATTGAATCTGAGAACTCAAAATTTGAGCAGACAATGCAAAAAACAATTTGAAACAACTGTGAATTTACCAAGAATTTTCTTCCATCAGAAGAAAAATTATAAAGACCCCTACTTATATGGTGGGGACTTAAAAGAGGATATTAGCATAAAAAATGTGAGCATAAGCAATACAATAGTTAATGCAAATCAAAAGCCAACCACCATATGAAAAATATAGAAAGTCTGCATTGAAGATAGAGGATGTCTAAGATCCATAAGACTGGACCAGTTAGCCTCAAACTAGCCCAAATCTATCTAAGGGTGGATAACAATTTGACAAAAAGGTCTCGACGCAGCTCAATTTAATTTGGCAAATGGATTGAATTTGACTGTCACTCTTAAGGCAGATAATGAGAGTTTGAAATGAAAGAAAGAATGCTCCATTTTCCTTGGGTATCTACAGATCCATATTGATAAAACCGACAAACGCGCATAAGGAAATCAAAAAAAAGGTAACCAAAAGTTCTAATAGACATTAATGTGTAAATTACTGTAAACTACAATGAAATTTTTATGTTTGTTAGTTTACTATTATGCACTTGCTTTACATGCATGCCTACCATGAACTTCTTTTGCCTTTTGTTATATTACCATACTAGTATATCCCCTGTACAAATTGCACAGACTTTATCAAAAACTAAATTAAAATATGAATAACATTTTTTAAAAAAAATCGACAAAACCTCTCCATATTTACAACTTCAAAATCATCATAATTATAATTTAATATTCAACAATTATGTAGTAAAGTTTTGCACATAAAAGAAATGATTCAAACACAAATATTTAATGATAATAAGGCACATCCAAACTCAATCACAATAATCTTTCATACTTAAATCACAATTATATATACAACAGATGGCTTAAATAAATTGTTCACGATAAAAAAGAGTCCAATCCAAACAGTTAAAATGCAAAATTTATGTTCTAAACAACTATTGTTTATAGCTATGTAAAAACAAAATAGAAAGAAAAACGTGTACTAATTTCAACATTGAAGTATCAAAATATGTTAGTAATTTCAACATTGAATCACATTACCAAGAGACGGAATTCTCCACACATGAACATCATATGTCAGCCTACGTTAAAAAAAAATAAGAAATGAAAATTTAGTTAGGTGCATCACATTAAAAAATTATTATTTATATAGCGGAATGAACCAATGCGAATTGATATAAGACGATACATAAAAGAAAAAAGAATAAGGAATAAATAAGGCTTTGATAAACTCTACTAAGATGACATTATGAGATTCTTAAAATATAAAAACATTGTGTGCCAATAAATACTATTTTCTCTATTTGAATATTATTAGATTGTTGATGACATTTACCTTTCAATTGATTATCATGGAGTTACGCACTTTTTGAAGAACTTCTTGATATACCACATTACGTGTACGAACATTAGTCTTTTGGGGATCATTTGAGTTATCTGTCAGCAATATCTTCAAGCCAGAACGGGAAGTGCAACGCGATAATGCTACATACAATTGACCGTGCGTAAACACAAGTTTTTTAAGATAGACCCCAACGCTATGGAGAGTTTGGCCCTGACTCTTGTTTATTGTCATAGCAAATGCCAACTTTATAGGAAATTGTCTTCTTCTGAGGACAAATGGCCACCTGGTTTCTGTAGGCGACATGCTCATTCTTTGAATCACAACAGTCTTACCTACACATCTTCCTGTAATAATTGTAGCTATAATAATATGTTCTCCCAGAGTATGAATAATAAGACGTGTTCCATTGCAAAGTCCCATAGACTGATTCAAATTTCTCAGCAATATAATTGGTACTCCTTGCTTCAATTCTAAACAATGATTTGGTAGCCCGCTCATCTTAATTGTGTGTAGAAATTCTGGTGGATGCATATCCTGCTCATTTGTACCATTCGGGGTATGTTCAACTGAATCTGCACTTAAGTAGTTAACAACCTGTCCAGGAATCATAGACAAAATATGAGAATTAATGGCATCAACTTCTTCATTAGTAAGTGCTAGAATAGCGCATTTTCAAGGAATGCTGGGTCATTATATCTAGATTCGATATTAGGATAAATCCAATCTATCAAACCCTTTAGACCATCTGCAGCTTTAATTAGAAGGTCATTTGGTATTTGTATACAATCCTTTGCAGAACCTCCAGTATTAGATTCACCTAGAATTTTACCTTCTCCCACATCTAAAATCCACTTTGCAAAGGTCTCTTGTTCATTCTTGTTAGCTTGATCGAGTGAACTCCCCATCAATCTCATGTTTTTTGTCAGCTCATACACTTTACATGAAGACCAAATATGTGACCTTTGTAATGATGCAGATACAATATGGGGTCACCCACCTACTGGCACGATAGGCAAAATCTGTCGAAAGTCCCCGCCGAGAACAACAACTTTTCTGCCAAATACGTCATCAGCTGCACTTTCATTATTAAACTTCATTAGATCCTTGAAAGTTCGATCAACAGCTTCAAATGCATGGCGATGCATCATTGGTGCTTCATCCCAAATGATCAAATCTGCATGTTGAATGAGTTGAGATAAATCATCCTGTTGGAAGATAGAACATGTAGAAGTTTTATGGACTTTTATTGGAATACGAAACCTCGAATGCGCAGTGCGACCTCTAGGTAATAACAAAGCAACTATTCCAGAAGAAGCTACAGTGAGGACTATTTTTCTTTTAGCTCGAAACCTTGCAACTAATGTATTCCATAAAAATATTTTTCCTGTACCGCCGCTACCATGAACAAAGAAAACACCACCCCTATTACTTGAGTGCGCTGAAACCACAGCTTCCAATATCTGAATTTGCTCATGTGTCAACCTATGGAATAATTGCTCAAACTCTTGTTTTGACTCATCGACATCATAACACAATTCATCGCGTATCTGTTGATTTTGAATGACATGTACATGTACATCCTCGGGAAATGGGAGTGATGGAAATTCTTTAAGAGATCGCCCGTTCTGATTTAAAATGCTTTCAATATCTGAAAGAGCTAAATTCTTCAACTGGTTTTCTGTCAGCTCTAATTCAAAATCATGTGATTCAGTCCTACATTTAAGTAATATATTATCTGATAGATTGCTCCAATGTTTGTTCCATAAATCGATCGGATTAGTTGGCTCAGAAAACATCAATATCGAAGTAAAAAAGTTTCTGAGCCAACGACCTGATGCAAAAGAGGATGCTTCGGTTAGTGCCTGGTGCCAGTCATTGTCATCCTCTAGCAACCCAAGTACACAACATGCAGACTGATAATTATGATAGGTCACTCCATTCACGGTTCTTAAATGTGCATAGCTAGTCGCTCCACGCACCATGCACAACAATATCCGTAAATAAAACCTCTCTCCTGCAACTGGAGGTGCATAGTATAGTCTTCCAATTGCGAAACCACGAAATCTTCTTGACCACTTCCTATCAACTGGTTTCCATACCCATTTTTCCGGAAATTCAGAGTATGTAAGATCTCGAGCATCTTCATAAACTTGATTAGCCTCAAACTAACCATCTAACATCGTTTTCTGATATTCAGCTTTTGAGACAACTTCGGCCAAGTTAGCATTTTCATTGAAATAGACACTCTGCTGATTTTCTAGATGATACTGTAAACGTTCCACTGGAGGATGATGACGATGCAAACTAAATTCAAAAATTCTCCAACATGCTTCGACAGAAGAGACATAACAACAATCTAAATATTGCTGAATTTCATCAACTGCCTTGTATTGAGGTTCAGAATTTCCTGGGATAGGATTTCCATTGTCTTTTATAATTATTGTAGTTCTATCATGACCTTTATGTACATACTTGTAAGGGTACTTGAGCAACTTAGGATTGGCACAAGTCTCAATGTTGATATGAGCATCATATTTTGTTATTAGATCTAAATTGTAGGATACCACCCATCGATTGTCAACAACCTTCGGATTGTGGCCACCTATTACAAACGTCTGACCGTCATCTGGACGACGATATTGAACATACCCGTGCTTATCAATAATAGTTTCATTTATAAATTGTCTTGGATACCTTTTTGTGCACACACCATTCTCCATATATGGAGATGTTGGATTGTACTCCCCGCATGGCCCATGAATCATAGACCAAAGCACAATTGCATGAGCTTCGGGAAATTGTTCCTTATCTGGAATCTCAGCGGATACTAATCTATCAATATTTTCAATATTGGCAATCTTGTCTTCTCTTCGAACAGTAATCAAGATGTGAGCATGAGGAAGCCCTCTTTTCTGAAACCCAATTACATGTAGATCTGTTTTCAACAAAAATAAATAGATTTCTTAAAATATGCTCATTTGAAATTTAAGTCAACTTCTACTAATTCTCAATTCTTTTATTGAAATTAAATTTAAAATGGTTAAATTGTTAGATTTTGTACCTCAAATAGTTGTTCCAAAAATCTTTCGTTGTTTGATATCTTTCATAAGCTCCTTTAATTTTAGCCTGAACACTCTGGTAACAATATCTGGTCTATCTTTGGGTTTTAGATTTGAAAAAAAATGTAGTGATTCAATAATTTAAGTCCACTTAGGATTTCATGTGAAAGTTATAAAAAAAATTGGGTGCTCCACCCCAACGACATATTGCAATAGCATCTTGATATTGTTGATACATATCACGCGATCCCCCAGTAAAAGAAGACAGAAGAAAATATCGTCTACCCACTGCCCCTACTTCTATTTCCCCTGCAGTGAATGCATCTTGAAGACCAGATAATAGCTCATTCCGTATACTTTTTTGATTCATTCTCATCCAGTTGAGAAGATTTGTTCTATTGCGGCATATGAATCAACAAAATATTGTTGAGTTAGTCGACCACTTCTTAATAGAGCATTATCTTCGCATTTGCGTGATTACAAGCGAAATGCATAATACTCTCGAATAGATACAGTTGTTTGTCGGCCAACGTACCTTCCATCTTTAAATTTAATGTCAATTCTCCACCCTTCCTCACCAAATGGAAACAACAATGGATATTGCAAGGCATGTAACATGGTTGTGTTTCAAATATCCTTTGTAAGGCTCCACTTTCCGTGCATACTACGATATCCCTCTTACTCACATTCTCTGAGCCATCACCGACCATGAGAGCAGCAACCTCATCACAGAAAGGTAAAATATATTGTCGATCATCACGTGCCCTCTCATTTATGATATGGATTCTCAAATTCATCGACAAATTATGTTGATATATATTTTCTCCTGGAGGTCGAAGTAGATCTCTTACACGTCGAAACATCTTTATGTATGGATTAACTTCATTCAGTAAATTTTGTAGTTTCTCCATAACTTCTCTATCAATGTTATTGATGCCCATATTTTTTGCATGATTTGTACGTTGATCCAACTCGTATAGACCATCATGTATATACAACTGTGTAAATTTGGGTTCGATCCCTCAACTGGAAGTAGAGAACCAATATGGTGATAATGTAATCCACTTATCTTGAAAGTATATGGACCCCTGCCATCCATGACCCGTAAGTCAATTTTTCCTCCCATTGATGTGAAGGAGAATAATGAATTATAAATTCTGACCAAATCCTTAAATTTTGACTGAGGTGTGTCATATTTTCAATCAAAAAGCTTCATAATAAGCTGGGGTGATGTTGGCAAGAAAGGGAGAGTAACTAAACCTTCTCTACAACACATTTGAAAGCGTGGATGACTGATTGATGTTGTAGAAGAACGCTCTCCAATCCACATTTGAGCATGACAACTACTACACTCAACATCTTGCTTGCCTAAGTAGGAACTTTGCCCGATATTTGGTTTATACATTCTCGTCGTACCTATTAAAAAGAATTTCAGTCATTTTATAATTCTGTTATAAAATTATTTAATAGTGTTAAACCATATATACATACCGAATATTCTTACTTCTTCCGGGCTCTGCATCTTCACCTCTTTCAATTACAATTGCATGACCAATCTGAGCAGAACATGCTACACAACTAATTTTAGAAAGAATTATAGAAGGGAGATAATTAATAATGTATTGAATTGTAGGAGAGAGATATCATACTATTAATAGTTTATGCATTACAGTACAGTACACTCAACTTACCATCATCATGTATATCTTCATTTTGAATTGTTAGAGATGAAGATCGTCCGTTTGATGGCTCGACTACACACCGATCATTATTACTACTCAAATCATCTGATAGCAAAGATGGTCTACCCACTGTTGATGATTCACCAACACACCAAGCACTATACGTCACTGAATTTCTTTCATGTCTCTCATCTACTGCATCACTTACTGTTGACATGTTTTCTTGATGGAAGTTTCTAATTAACTCAGAGTGTTGATCTAAAGTGTTTAGGTTGAAGGTCACCCTCCTTTCAGATGTATGGGTAAGCAAATCAATTGCCATAGTACTTTGCAAGCATTTTTGTCTTAACTTTAGAATTCTTATCGAATGTGCAATTTTATGTGGATCTGAAGTCAACAGTGTCCTCATAGGACGATGTCTTTTTCGCCGCAATATTTCAAATCTTCGACGTTGTACACATGCAGAAATTGCCTTATTAAGTTGGAAAGACGAAATATTATTTTTGTCTTACATCCTACATTAGTAAGTGTAGTTTTGGACAATTATTTAAATATGAATAATAAATATGTAATCAAACACAATGTAGAAAAAATATAATGAAACATTACATATTCAAATAAATAACTATAGGGATTAATTGAAAAGAAAGTATAATAGGAGATAAGAACAACTGTAACAAACCTAATGTAATGAAAGAGTTTGACTTCCCTCAATATAATTGAAAATCTCCCACTATCTTTGAATGTTCACACCTACTGCTGAAAACAAAATCAACCATTTTATACTCAATAAAACACATGTAGAAAAATATACTGAAACATTACATATTGAGATAAATAACAATAGAGATTAATTCAAAAGAAAGTATAGTAGGAGATAAGAATACATATAATATACCTGATGTAATGAAAGAGTTTGTCTTCCCTCAATATAATTAAAAATCTCCCACAATCTTTGAATCTTCACACCTACTATTGAAAACAAAATCAACCGCTTTATACTCAATAAAACACTATATTTCACTGAAACACTATATTTCACTGAAATTTACATATAATTCTCTTAGGAAAAAAATGTTCGCTCCATTTATTAAATTTTTCTGTGGGCATGAATTGTCACCAACATTGACTATTTCAATGAAATTTACATATAATTCTCTCATGGAAAAAATATGTTCGCTCCATTTATTAAATTTCTCAGTGTTTATACTTATCACCAAAATTCACTATTCATGTGGATTCTCTATTTCAAAATGGAGAAATGAGAGATGGGGTAGACCTATTAGCTTAAGATATATATAAATAAATATTATATTATATTAAACCAAATTAAATTAAATTAATATTACTGATTTAGTCTTGTGTGAATTAAAGCAACTAACGTTATCACAGTATCAGAGAACTATTTAGATTACAGTTTCTTATCACCCAACCCTTAATAAAACAACATTTTTATGCAATACTTTTTTTCATTAATTTTGTTTATACAGTATATGATCAAAAGCTTATCATATGTAACAAATACATACAACCAAAAGAAGTCCAAAGTCCAAACCAACAAAATATGAAAAGAAAATAACTGATACTAATCTAACATGAGGATTAACAATCACATCCTTCTACACTCTACAAAATAATAAGGAGGTAAATCCACCTTACCTGTCAACTAGCAAAAAGCTTGTAAGTGTGGTGGAACTGAGACAAAAAGGCACGGGATTTACTTTACTTTTGTTAATCCGTGGGGATCATGTGTTGAGTGCTAGGTAGGGTTAGTGGTCTCATAATTAGAGAAACAACTGATTAACATAGAAGAACAAAATACCACCAAGTACGTCCCTTATAAACAAAATACCACCCTCAAGAATAATCCCTCATACTCTCCGATTCTAAGAAAGAGTCTTAGAGAAACAAAGGATTCTAGATCATTGTGGTCTTGCCTATATGTCCGGACTCCGGACCACTTGAACACTCAAATTCTTTTTGTGATGACTGACTTTTTTCATTTTTTGTTTTCTGGAAGGTGGGGGTGGGGTGTAAGGAAGATGGATATACTGCTAGCCTATTAGCTATTGCAATTTGAATCTTCATTATGTCTACGATCCACCAGATGTTCAATTATGATACTTTCATAGACCTAGAAGATAATAGTAGTAAACCATGTGGGTTTGGGAGACTTCCACATCATTCATTCACTTTTCGCATTCTGCTGAACTTGTATGAGAATTTTTTCTTCTTAAGTATTATTTGCACACCTGAGTAATGACTTCAGACTGAATGATTTGTGTCAGTTCTTTTGGAATTTTCCAACATTAAAAAGCTTGATTTCTAATTAGTACTTAAATAATTACTGTTGTCAGTGGACTTACAAAAGAATGTAAACAAAAATCGGATAGCTGGCCACTTACTGAGAGATGCTTCATATTCCTGTGCATAGATCATGAGTATGAGAAAAGAGTAAATCATGTACCTTTTTCTACGTTAAGTATTTGTTTTTACACCACGGTATTCTTCATCAATCAAATGAACAAAATGATTGAAGTTTGCCATTTTCCTTTTGTAGCCTATGCATTGTTCATTCTGAAACATTACATGGAAAATAGATCTTACTATCCATGCAAAACATAGAAGAACAACTGATTAACATAGAAGAACAAAATACCACCAATAACAACAAATGGTACCCATAACCGATACAACCAACGATCCCACCATATATAGAGAAACAACTGACCTTCAAAATGGTAAGTGACGGCCGGGGTCGGGGCGGGGTGAGCGACGATCGGGATTGGGGCGTCGTGGGCGACGGTCGGCGGGCGAGGTGGGTAACGGCCGGGATCGGGACGGCGTGGGCGACGGCCGGGACAAATGGGTGAGGAGAGGTGGGTGGGTTTTGGGGGCGGGGAGAATTAATTAGGGTTTGTGTGTTTTGGGAAGATGTGGAAGAGGGAAGGTTTTTTTTTGTGTTTTTTAAATTATTTATGTTTTAACAATTAGTGTGGGTTGCATGTGCCAATTAATACTTATGCTCTCCTTTCTCTATTTTAAAATGGAGAAAGAAGAGAAGGGGTAGGCCTATTTCCTTGTTTGGTTATTTTAAAATTTAGGGTCTGTTTGGTTGGAGGGGAATGGAGGGGAAGGGAGGGGAGGGAAGGAATTTTTAAAAATATTTCTTGTTTGGTTCATTTTTTAGGAGGGGAGGGGATGGGAATGGAGGGGTGTAGAATCCTTCATGAGCCAATTTTAGCTCCCCTCCAATATTGGGGGAATTTGGAGGGAAGAGAAAGTGTGTCTTATTTTTTTAAAGTAATTGGACTAAACTATTCTTTTTAGATCTAAATCACTAAAATAAAAAAGATATTCTCTCTCTCCCGACTCTCTCTCTCCCACTCGCACTCTCTCTTTCTCCCCCTCGTTGCGGAGGTGAGAAGTAGATATCCTATCTCTCCTGACTCGTCTCTCTCCCGACATTTTCAAATAGGCAACAAGAAGTCCTCCTTCAATCCTAAGCCCATCACCTTAGGATTATTACAATAAAAATATACTTACAGTATATGATTACGAAACTGAATACAGGACTGAAGAGTGAAACTCTTAAAAACTTTACCGTGTTTGAGCTGGACAAATCACTAATTCCAAGGGATCAAAACAGTGGAACTAGGATCTCTGACGAGCAAAACTTATTAAGTAGGTAGATTGGCTTTTTATGATAAACCAATGAATAAATCTTAACAAACACTCTGAATATAAACGTAGAAACAATCTAAAAAAGGAACAATTTTATATTAAATTGACCATAGTAGTCCTGACAATATGAGGTATAGGGGCTGAATGAAAGAGAAGAATGTATTATTGTAAAATCTCCAATGAAGTTTTAGACCATAAGACTATGCTAAAAGTGAATTGAAAGAATACAAATTAAAGTATTTTTTCTTATGTGCTAGATGAGTTGAATCTTGTTACTATTTTTGTATATATAATATTACAAAAATATTGGACTTACAGTAGTGGCTTAGCCAACTGGTGGTCTCAGAGCATGTAGCATTTGGGGTAAGAATCTGATTTAATTTGTTCAACTACTATCAATCAATCTGCCTTCATTATTTTGTTTATTGGTCTTCATTATTTTGTTTATATTACAAAATTAGAATTAGAAACAATAATACATAGGCTCTCCTAAAATATGAAAGGGTATAAAAGTAATTTAATTATAAAATTCCTTCCCTCCCCTTCTGAACCAAACAAGAAGATAATTATTTTCCCTCGCCTCCCCTCGCCTCCCCTTCTTTGAACCAAACAGAGTCTCCATTAAAATCCCTCCCCTCCCTTTCCCTTTCCCTCCCCTCCCCTCCCCTCCCCTCCATTAAAATCTCTCCCATCTCCTCCCCTCTCCTCCCCTCCCCTCCTTTGAACCAAACAAAGATATATATATATATAAACAAATTAGTTTTCCCTCTGTTCCTTTTTTCTCCCTGAGCAAGCCATCAAGTCTAAACATCAGAAACAACAGATGGTTAACTTGATTTCAGGGATTTAATTGCAAAGACATAAGAAAATTGAGAGACCATGAAATGAAGACTTACATGGAAATATGTATCATAATAGGGACTTATATGCAACAGAAAAAAGCCAAAAAAGTTTGACATATCAATGCAGGCTAACTGGGCTTGGATTTAAACTTAAACTTCTTAGTTTGTTTGTCACTATGTCCATTTGAGACAGATAACAAAGTTTGTTTCTCAAGAAAAAGTTAAGCAAAGTTAGATAACAAAGCCTTTTACCCCTATGGATGAAAAGATAGTCTGAAGATAGTCTGAAGAGGGAGGAGGAACCCCTATGGATGAGTAATCGGCAAGCAGCATTGTAGTGATATCTGTATTTTTGGAGCGTTTTGGGACTGCAAGAGCAGTTGATATTTGTATTTTAACTGTTTTTTTGGGTGGGGAACTATCTTGTATAGGATGGGGTCTCTGTTTTGACGGAAAATGAGTCTCATGGCCAAATGTTGGAATCCATGATTGTCATTTTCCTTTCATTGCTTGTTTGTTTGATTAAAATCTTTTTAATGAAGCACGAGGAAAATTATTCCCACCGTTTACAATAAAAATAAAAAAAAAAACAAAGCGTTTTACCAAAATGTGGTTTAGGTGACGGCAGGGGGGTAGCTGCCCCATGCCCAGGGGGTGCAGCTGCGCCCCCTGAGATTTTAAAAAAATTTCAAAAAAAAAATTTAGTAAAAAGAAATCTAATAAGGATTTATGTGTAAAATTCCCAACCCATTTAGTCATTTACCGATTTACTTTACTCTTTCTTCTTCCACTCTTTTGTTTACACTCTAGTGAACCCAAACCCACTTCATAATGAATTTGTAAGAGGGATTAAAATATACAAGTGATTAGTTGGGTTTGTAGAGGAGGTCAGAAGAGAGAGAGAGAGCGAGGAGTCGATCGATTCCAAATCCTATTGTAAGTAAAAAAAATTGTACATTTTGATAATTAGGGTTCATATTCTGAAATTTCGTGAATTCATATATGGTAGGATAATTAGATTGCTAATTTCTGTTTCAGTGTTACTGATTTGTTTGAGAATGGACTGAATTAGTATGATATGTAATCAAATTAGAACCCAAATGGGTACAAATTATAGTGTTAATTTCAGTCCCAATTTTGAGCTAATTTTTGAAATTTTTTATATTTAAACACAAGGAGTTTAGAGTTGAATTTTTTATATGTGTATCTTATATATGTGAGCAACATTTCCACAAATTTTCATGATATTTGGAGAAAATCCAGGTTCAAGGCGCTACATTAAATTTGTACATCACATTGTTCAATGCCCAATCTGGTTTTTTATACAAACATATACTATTATGATTCACCTTCATTCTCTTTCTCTTTCCTCTTTTGAATTCAACTTACAAATCTCATCGTAAATTCAAAGGAGACCTGAGAGGAGTTCGAGAGGAGTAAGAAATAGACCAAACAACAAACACAAAGTGGGTAACTAATTCTAACCATTAGTTTTTACTCTTTCTATGCATGTACTTATGAGATGAACATCTAATGCTTGATGCACTTAATTACTTGGAGGTAGACTGATGATTGAAGTTGGAAATAGAGAAGGTTTAACTACTAGTTTATTTTAATGGCATTGCTATTACCCGTTGCAACCGTAACAGTAGAGAGAGTATTTTCTGCAATGAAAATCATCAAGACTTCATTATGAAATTGATTGGGAGATGAGATGATGAATGATTGTTTGGTTGCATATATTGAAAGAGATGCATTGGATGTCATTGACAGTGAAGATATCATTCAATATTTTCAGAATATGAAATCTCGAAGGATTTTATTGCTTAAAAAAATGCTATTTAGTGATTGTAATAGTTTGTGACATTTGATAGTAATATATGATATTTTGAGGCTTACAAATGTGTTTATTATAACTTTTTTTAATAGTAAGCGTTGCGTCCCCTAGATGGAAATCCTGACTACGCCACTGGGTGACGGAATCCTTCTCCCTCACTCAGCTCTATTGGCTGTCAAACCCTTCGTCAAGTTAAACTGGGGCATTTTAGAGAAAATATCTTCTCCATAAATGGTTAATACATCTATTCCCTACCTTTTTTTTAAAATAAGACATCAAATATTCTAAGTCACAACTTCAATTTTTTGTGTCTTCGACAGTCAACAGGTCACTGTTAATGATCAATATTGCAAAGACTGAATCTCTGTTCGTCACTCATCTCAAAGCTTTGATATAATATGGAAGCCAAACTCATGATATTAATTTCACGTAGAACATTTAAAAAAAAAACATTGCAACTACAATCTCCAACAACCAGGTAAACTTCAATCAACCATCATATACAAATACTAAAAATAATGATAATTAGAGGATGTAAAGATGAATAGATGATGATTAACAAATAACACAATTAAGGTATTAAGGGGTTTAACTCAATTAAATTAAACCCGAAAAAAATAGAGCTGCTTCTCTACAAGAATAACAGAAGACATGGTCCAATATGTTACACCTCAAAGCTAATCAGCTCTTTCACTTAAAAATCATTTAGACCGAGGTCAATAGAATATGAAAGCTACCATATGAATAACATCCAAAGGTAGCTAGATTATGAGATCATGATGGTCAGCAAAGGCTATTTAATTAATGAAGTGGTCACTAAGGAATGAGATGAGATTATATGATGGTGATACCGATTGTGAATCTATGTACTATTAGCAGGAAAACGGACCAAGCGATGGAATCTAAGTAGGGTTGGCAAACGGGTCGACCGGACTGCGTCGGGTCGAACCCGTCTGGGTTGGAACCCAACTAGGACGGGTTCGGATCGGGTCTGAGTGGCAACCAGGCCGGACCGGGCCGGGTCGGAATTGCAAAAACTCGACCCACCCAACCCGCGAACCCATTCGGGTCCAACCCGGGGGTCGGGTCGACCCGCGGGTTGGCCCGTTTATTTAATTTTTTTTTACTTAAAAAATTGTAATTTTAATAATAAAAAAATGAAATATTAATAAGGCTAAATATAAAAAAATGTATACAAAATTTTGGGTCAGTTTAAAAAAAGTACACTAAGGTTTTTTTGTTTAAAAAAAGGACACAAAGTTTCAAAAAACTCCTCCACTGGGTTAGTTAGGGTTAGGGTTAGGGGTAGTTTGGGGGGGGGGGGGGGGGGGGGGGGGGGGGGGGGGGGGGGTTAATTTATTTAAACATCTGATTAGTTAAGTGATGTTTTTTTAAACACAAATAAAAGATGAATGTGGTTTTTTTAAACACAAATGAAAGATGAAAGTGGTTTTTTAAACTCAGATATCCTAAGAATACACTTCGGTGTCTAAATATCCTAAGGTGTCACTTTTACGATCAAATTCATCACTTTGAATTATATTATGGCAAAATCCCCAACTTAAGTTACTTTGCGTCTTCGGATGTAAAGTGTTTATTTTAAACACTCCTAATAATGTTTTAATCCATTACACATGTCTACTAGCTCATCATAAGTAGATTCTTCGATTATCTCTTTTTGAGATGGTAATTGCACTTCACCATTCCCAAGAGCCATGAAGTCGACATCGTTGTAACCTTGCTCTTCCTCACCTGAATCTGAGTCTAGCCATGTTGCCTTCAACGCCTTCTTTTTCAGGCCCGGGTTTGAGCGGTAGTAGTCCCTATTACTGTCCTATGAGACATGACAATTTGTACGGATGTGTCCAGGCTTCTTGCACTTATAGCACACATCATCTTTATCATTTTCTCTTTCTCCTTGGTACCTGCCATATTTTTTATGTTTGAGCTACTTACGAAATTGCTTGGTCAATAGGGCGATATCTTCGTCTGACTCCTCACGGTCTGAATCTGCTTTTAATAGTCGGAATTTTTCTGCTTTCACTGCAATGGTTTTCTCTTCAGTTTTTTGTTCAATTTCGATATTTTGGGTCCCCATATGTCAGAATGAACAAGTTGAAAAGGATGGGTGGTTTGAGAAGTGCTTTTGTGACTAAAGGGTAGGGCGATATGTTTGGCCAAATGACATTCCTGACAATCAGATAAATGTTTAAAAGTAAGAGAACCAAGGACACCACTGCGAGCTAGAGTCTGGAGTCGTGATGCGCTAATATGACCTAAACGTCTGTACTACAAATCAGCATCAGAGGAAACAATATCAGAAAAACTAGAAGAAAAGTGATGTGTACGAAGAAAATCTAGATAATATAGACGATCCTGATGACTAGCACGCCCAAACTCCTTACCGGTGGAGGAATCAGTAATAGAACAGCCTAAAGAGTCAAAAGTAGCGACAAGACCACTATCGCACAACGCACTAATAGAAATAAGGTTTATTGATAAATGAGGAGCATAAAGAACATATGGTAATGTGAGAGTGGGAGAGCTAATTACCCGTGAGTGTGTAACGAGAAGTGGTGAGCCATCAGCTGTGTGTAGAGATGGAGAGTGAGAAGTGCAGTGTAGGTGGTGAATAGTGTCTGATTACTAGTGAGATGATGTGATGCACCAGAATCTAAAATCTAAAACGAATTCATACCGAGAGTGGCAGAGAATGCAGGAGCAGAGGAGCCAGCATTGATAATCTGACCCATGAGCTGTAGTTCCAGCTGAGTGAGACACTGCTAAAGATTAGCCCAATCAGCAGGAGACGGCAAGACTGGAGTGACGGGCATGGCCGAGGATGTAAGGGAAGAAGCACTTCTAGGAGGAATATGCTGCTGGTGTCTGGATCGGGGTAGGGGGGCAGGACGGGGCTACTGGTGGCGGAAGTAGAGGTGGGGTAGGGTGAGGAATGATGCTGGGAGAAGGTAGGAGACCGGAGGTAGACTGAAGATGGCGATGTTGCTGTTTGAATCTGGAGGAGTAGCGAGAGGTGGTTGCAACAGGGAAGTAGGTGGAAGCGGAAACATATGGGAGAGACTGAGATTCCATCAAGTAGTAGTACCTGTAATATATATATATATATATATATATATATATATATATATATATATATATATATATATATATATATATTCTTATTATTATTAGATTTTTTATTTTTATTTTTTTTGGCAACAATTTCTTTGAATACAAATAAACAGTTACATAATATAGTACAGTACAGATAACCCTCGCAAATTTCTCACACACTCAGATACAATGACATGATGCTTCCTCCGAATCAAAAGCAGAAAAGCCTATGGATCGAGTAGGGTTTAGAAGGGTATAGGGTAATGGGTTCCGGGTAGGGTATAGGGTAATGGGTTCAGATGGGTAATGGGTTTCGGGTAATGGGTTTAGAAGGGTAATGAAGAAGTAGGGTTAGGGTTTGAGGTGAGAAAGGAGAGGGGCAGCTAGGGTTTGTGATTGCAGTGGATAAGACAGCGGGGAAACATGGGGGGATCGAGCAGGGTGCGGCTAGGGTTTGTGAACGGATTCATACCAATCGAGCAGGGGGTGGCTAGGGATCTTCGGAGTTAGGTTTCGAGGAGGTCGATGGCGAGGAGGAGGAGAAGGCATGTAAGGTTTGAAGATCGACGGAGTTGGGTCGTCGGAATCTTCGGGATTTGACGATGAGGACAGTAGTTGCTAGCTTCGAGGATCTTCTTCTTCTTCTTGAGGTTGACGGGAGATTGAAGATGGTTTGTGTGTGTGTGTGTGTGTGTGTGTGTGTGTGTGTGTGTGTGTGTGTGTGTGTGTGGGAATTCTAGGGCTTTGGGAGGAAGGAAAAATTTGTATAACTTGGCTCTGCTACCATGTTAAGATAAATCAGAGAGATAAAAACAATACTGAATATTGAATTTTGAAATAACTGAGTACAATATCTCCTATATATAGGAGTGAACCAAATACAAAATAAACCCAATACCTAATATGGGACTATAATATCTAACAAACCATATATAGCCTTTTTAGCAAATCCAGAATATAACCTCCAAATTACAAAAAAAACATAGGTAAATAACATAAAATACATCAACACACCAAGTTACTTACATATTGCAAATAAAAGTAGAATACTTCTATTGCTTAGGTTTGAAGTGCCACAAACACCAACTCATGTCAACCGTAAATCACCAAGTATTTGACTCCTACACCACCAACCATATATAGCCTTGTTAGCAAATAGAGTCCCCCAAGACGGTATACATATATATGATCATGGTGTTGGGGTTGATGTACCGCAGCGGAATAAATTAGAGCAATGAGGAAGGCAAGATAGATGAGACGAATCCATCGAACAACCAAACAAATAGATCCACCAATCCAACACAAACACATGATGAATTTATCCCGATTAGCTTTCGCTTAATCCGGAGGAAAGTATAGAGAGATATAATATTCAACTAGAGAGAATTACATGGAGTTACAGATTCACTCAATATAAGAAATTAAACCCACTCACCAAAAACTATCTATCAAGTCTCACTTACAATGGAGAAAATATCAAAGTACTTGACCTCTCATATTGGAGGTAGTTACAAAAAATAGAAGAAGAATAGAGAGAAACCTAGGTTAGTACATCTCACTCGTCTGATATATCCTTTGGAAGAATTCACTGAATATGAACCATACGATCTAACTTGGAGTTGAAATTGGGCCGAGAATATCACCAAGATAAAAGCCCAAAACGTTGTTGCAGTCGTGGGCAGTCGACTACACCCAAGTGCGGTCAACCGCAACTCTTCCATCCCGGACCCAAGGGGTGTGCAATGGATCGTACAGTCGATTGCGCAGCTCTCTGTTGTTGTTGTTGCTGCTTTGTTTCAATCTTCTCCTCTCTTCAATGCTTCGACCTCCGTACTTCATCATCTCTTCTTCTAATTTGAACCGCGAGAATACAAGACACAATCCTAACACATGGTTGCCACCAAAGCATATGTTTTCGTGAGATTGGCACTAAATCGTCATAGCCATCTACCAAAGCAACACACACACACACACACACACACACGCTAACCAAACCAAGGTTTAAGAACTCGATTTTGGTTTTGGTTTTGGTTTTGGTTTCGCTCTCTCAAATATTTTTAAGTTTCGGTAGGTTTCGTTCAGAGTTTTGGTTTCGTTTTTTATTCTAAATTTGTGTATACATACATATATAAATATAGTAAATAATAGTTTTCTTATAATATTTTCAGAGAGCAATGCTCCATTGCAAACCACTAAAGTTGTTGTTCCGAACAATGGCTTCGTTTATTTTTAACCTAAGCCGTTGTTCAGAACAACGGTTTAGGTTATATTCGGAACAACGGCTTATGTTTGTAACCTAAGACGTTGTTTCGGAACAACGACTTAGATTTATAACCTAAATCGTTCTTTCCAACAACGGACTTAGTGGTTTGCGTACCTGTTTGCACTGGACCCATTTACAATGGAGCATTGCTCTATATTCAAAATATATCTATTTTCTATTATAAAAGCCACAATAAATCTGTCCATAGGCGATCTCAACCATCAATTTCGACAACTCGATCTTAACCATTCATTTAAACATCATCTGAACCGTAGATCTGACATGAAGATAGATCATAATGATCAATGACTATTATTAATTTTGGTTTATCGCTTTCTCTAAATAGTTTTTATAATAATCCAAATAGTCATTTACAATTCCTTCCCCAACAAAAACCATCCCCGCAAAATTCATCATCTAAAAAAATCCCCTAAATCCCCAAAATCGCGATGGAGATATCAAGAACTCTCCCAATCAAAAATCATCGCCGTCCTCCTCCTTATCGAATCTGGATCTGCCGAGATCCGCGTTATGGACATCTGATCCAACGCTCGCACCATCATCCCCTTCGACGATTTCGACTTCACCCACACCGGCACCCTCGAGCTCAACGTCTCCTCCATCTCCCTCTCCGACTCCCAACCCCAACCCCGATCTCTCCCAGTTCGGCTTCTTCCTATCCACCCGCGACATGTTGATAGACGTGCTCCAGCAGCTCCAACCTCATCAAACTCGTCTTCCCTTTCAACGGCCTCCCCTCCTCCGCCTCTACCCCTCCGTCCGCGCCTCCGATTTCAGATCCATCTATCAGGTCTCGGATCCTGGTCAGTACACCCTCCTATTCACCAGCTGTCTCCCTCAAGTCAAAGTCTCCATGTCAGTCCGGTCCACCATGTACAATTTCGAACCGGGAACAAACTGGAAACTTCCTATCCACTGGTTCAGGTGTTTTATTCTTCGTCTACTTCGCCTTTTTCTTGGATTATCTTACAATTGGGATCATTTGGATTTCTGTGTTAATCAAGAAAAGGCAAACCGCTTATATGATTCATTACTTCATGCTCGCCGCCGTCGTTCTTAAAGGGTTGAATTTTTTGTGTGAGGCAGAGGATAAATCGTATATCGAAAGGACTGGGAGTGCTCATGGTTGGGATGTGCTGTTCTATATATTCAGTTTCTTGAAAGGGATAAGCTTGTTTACTTTGATTGTGTTGATTGGGACCGAGTGGTCGTTTTTTAAGCCGTTCTTGCAAGATAAGGAGAAGAAGGTGTTGGTGGTGGTGATTCCACTGCAGACTGTGGGGAACATTACACAGGTTGCCATCAATGAGTCTGGGCCGTAAGCCCACGATTGGGTTACTTGGAAGTAGGTTTTCTTGCTTGTTGATATGTTGTGTGTTGCACGGTGTTATTCCCAATTGTTTGGTGGATTAAGAATTTGAGAGAGGCGGTGAGGACGGACGGGAAGGTGGTGGTGAATTTAATGAAGCTTACCCTTTTTAGGTAGTACTACATTGTGGTTATTTGCTGTATTCGCTGCTGTCGATTACTTCGTACCGGTATTTGTGGACGAGTGTTGTGGCTGGGGAGCTTTATTTTTGTCCTTCATCAGTTTTTGCAGAGTCAGTAACTGTCCCTTCCAAGAGTAAGGTCTGGCAATCTGAACATGCATGATATCCACAACTAGCCACTTGAACTAGAACTGCAGTGGAGATGATGGAACTGAATGCGGTCAATACACATCTAAATATGGGTTTAAAAATACAATTTCCCTGATGAAGAAGTTCTCAGAAGATGACCAGGCTAGCAAACTTCACCAGGAAAGTAACTCAACAATTAGCTTGAAGTACAGGCGAAAGAGAGCACCAATAGATTTCTTCAGTGGAATAAGCAAGATTTATCTATTCCTATCAGCATAAAAATGTTTTTGTTCAAATACCATGGGGAATGGGGTACTCATATAATACACAATTGTTATCACTTGTGCATTATATATAGGTCGATTAGTGCTTCTTATATCTTCCCTGCCATGGCCTTTCTACAAAAAGTTAGTCTCCTGCTCAAGTACAACAGGATTTCATTTTTTGGGAAATTTGAAGTTCAGGTAATTAGGAAGCTTTCATTACCACGACTTTGTATAGTTACTATCTCCATGTTTTTAGTACTTTAATTATATGATCAATTGTCAAATACGATGCACTTACAAGTTGATTACTAATTCTGTATGTTTTGGCCCTAGAAATTTGTTATTATCATTTTTTATTGATGGTTATGTTTTACCATTGAACGTGTACAAATTTTCAGGTAAAGATTCTGAAGGGAAAGTTTATCTTTGTTATTGATAGTAATGTTATTATCTTTTTAATATCTAAGTTGAGGGGAACATTGATTGATTTTTCTTATATCTTTTATACATTCTTTATATAGATCATTCTTTTGCATTCTATAGTGTTCTACATTCTTCCAAACCAACCTGAATTCTACGAGGAGTTTAAAGTTAAACAACTGGACACCATGGATAAGGGAAATTTTTCCTAATAGTGCGCCTACATCTACATGTATTTATTCCCCCGATACAAGAATAGTGAATATGGTGTAGGATGATGAGTATGTAATTATGTATGAGGTTTGTACATTATAATCAACGATTCATTAGGGGTGGTTTGAGTTGTTCATTTTGAATGAGCAAGTTTTAAGCTTCACATTGTGTAGCAAAAATTCCTAACTATTTTAAATCAAATGAGAAAGTCTCCAAAGTTTTTAAATTGCGAATCATGAGAGCATGCTGTTGTATAAAAGTTTTATACTGCATCTCATTTTGTATTTAAAGAAATTATATTATTCATAATTGTATTGATTGCTTATGTGATTGTTTGTCTTCACAAGATATAACACTTTTAAAATATTTAATTGGTATAAATATTTAAGGAATTTACAAGTCACCAGGGGTCTAATTCGCATAGAGTACTATCAATTGGCATGAGAGCTTCTCAAGAAGGCTGTCGAGCAAGTATTTTAGATTTTGTCTCTTTTTTAATCAAATCACAAAATGTCACGTATGGAAGAACAACTACAAGAACATTGACTTGATGCAAAATTAAAAAAGATGAACCAGAAACTACGAGCAATTTTAAGTTCAAGAAAGTTAAAATCGAAAATGACAATTGATCTTATGAAAAATGCGATGTTATGAGTTTAGAATTTACTAATTTGTTCTTCTTTTTATAATACCTTTTCTTATATTTTTTATGTTTTAGATGATACAATTATTTACATGTTATTTTTTATTACTTAAGATTTGATATAATGTTTAGAGTCTTTAATATTAAAATTTTAAATATTTTGGGTACATAATTAATATATAGTGATCGTACTATATATTCATTTGAGTTCTAAATGAGATTTTTTCTATGACTAATTTTCTCAACAATATAAAACATTGATAAAATATTTAACTGGTAGGGGTGTAAATTGAACAAGACGGCTCGTCGTCCGTCTGAGTCTAGCTCGAGAAATGGCCCGACCGCGGACCGTCCAAACTGTTATACGAACTGAACATGAACAAATTATTAGGTCCGATGTTTTACCGAGCTCGAGCCAGACATAAATCTGTCAGAGTATTATTTCGGTCTGATGCTTTACCGAACCGAGTCCGGACTATAAAAACTTTGTCCGCCCTGGACCTAACTGGACATAAGCCTATCCGAGTAGAATTCCGGTCCGAGCTTGAACATATGGCTATCCGATCCCATCCGGTCCGATTTACAACCCTATTAACTGGCACTTCCCACCAAGCTACGTGCACTTGGTGCACGGTAAATTTCAGCTAGTGTGTTAAATGGAAAAAAAATAACATTTTTTTGAAGTATTTCAAATTTTTTTAGGTGAAAGGGTATACGGATCAGGTCAGAATTGAACTAGATTTGACCCACTAACCCATTTCAGATTGAGATCCTACCCTAGTTCTTCTCTTTTGGCATACACCGCCTTAAACTTGTTTCTCTCTTAATGCTATTTCGTCTTCTTTTCTCTTTGTAACGCTTCAAGAGAAAGAAAGAAAGAAAAAGACGCAGAAAAGTGTTCAACGATGGTTACAAGAGAGTTGGAAGCATCAAAATAGGAGTTTTTTCTTAGATTCTTAACTTTTCTTTCCCTATTCCTTCATCTTCTCTCTCAATATTCCCATTGTTTTCATTTTATAGAGCTTTCAATCAAGTTTCGGCCAATATCGATCTTTATCCTTAAGTATCGAACTGGTTCTTAGTGAAACCGATCAGAAATGGTCGATACCGATACGTGTCGGCTCAAACCTTAAACCATGACCCAAACCATTAAAAACTAAAAAAATAACCATCAAATTACACAAAAACATAGACATAGAATACATTTGAACAGCAAGTTGCTTATGTATTGCAAATAAAAGAAGTGGAATACTGCTACTGGGTTTGAAGTGCCATAACCACCAACTCAAGTCAATCGTAAATCACCATGTAGTTGACAACCACATCACCAACCATTTATAGCCTTTTTAGCAAATAGAGTCCCCGAGTAAGGTATACATGTATCAAAGCATATTTTTTTTTCTTGAAATTGGCACTTGATATGGCTAAAAATAGGACCAAATCGGGACCGTTCAAATCGGGCACGAATATTAAAGCTTTCAAGGGTAAAACGGTAATTTCACCTACAAACGGGTCTGAAATGGAAACTGAGTCTTTTTTTAAAGTCCAATAACCAATAAACGGATCTGTCTTACTGGGTATGGGTAGCGACCCGTTACAAACCAACCCAAATGGATAAAAAGTAATTCAAATTCATAGTTATCTATATGAAACGATTTAAATTCTATCTCATCAAAAAACACCGGAAAGTAAAGATTTATCCTTATCCCGAAACGGGTCCCTAAGGCGACTATAAATACCCCTCTCCCCCAACCATAAGAAGGTAATCAATATTTTTAACATAAAGCTCTTTCATAATCTTCCTGATTACTGACAAGAGCGTCAGAGGGTGCATCACCGGGATCCATCCCGGTGTATCGCACTTTTTGCAGGTTCGCGGCATCGGCGAGAAACAAGTCAACACGTTGGTGAAGGTCAACAGGTTTGCCTTATTCATTTTCTCAAGAATCCAAAAATTCATCTGTTTGCTCCCATACCAAAATCAGCAGCAATAGATTGGCGCCGTTTGTGGGAAACGAAAAAGCAATCCAACCTAACTTCATCAGCGAGAGTAGTTTCAAGCCATGCATCCAAAAGAGAAGGAAAAGGCAGCAGTCTCCAGCCAAAAAGCCACTCCTCTTCCTCCTCCTCCTTCTCTAGTTCAAGATGTTCTTCTTCAAAAGCCTCCTCCTCAACAGGCCCTTCTCGGGTCTCGGGGGGCTGCCCAGAGGGTCTCCCATCGAAGTCGGTCAAAGCAACATCCTCTTCCTGACCATGTTGCGGTCCCCAATCCTTTAGTGGACTCTATAGCTTCTCAAAGCCCTCCCGAGCGGGATCTCCGTCAAGTAATTGTCAACCACCAAAAGGGGGTCGACCTCCGAACTCACCTGAATGGATGGCGAGCCCTTGGAGAAGTCCATCAACCTGGGCACCCAGGGGTCTCGAGAGTCCGGACCCCCTACAGACCGAGGACCAAAAGATCTCCTCTCCCGAGGAGGCAAAGAGAGTCCCCTCAACATCATCGGCGGAGAAGTTATACTCCAGTAAGCCGAGCTATACATAGGGACCGCCAAGCTGGAAAGGCACCAGTCACAAGGGCAGAGTTCCATGATTTTCAAGAGGCCGTTCTGCGGGCCCTCAACGTCGCTCCCAAACACGAACAACGGGCACCTAGTCCTCAACCTGCCCCAAGCCATCACCACCGCACTCCTAGTCCCCTTTCGCATGGGAAAGAGTCTAGGGGCTCGGCAAGATATGACCGAAGGGAAGACTCGGTCTACCGCCATCTCCACGAGATGGAGAGGTGCCTTGGCCGACTTGACAAAGAAGAGGAACAACGGGCGAGGAATTTTCGCCCGAGCAGGCCCCCGTTCTCCCGAGCCATCATGGAAGCCCTGGTCCCGAAAAACTTCAACCCCCCTAACTTTGAGTCATACAACGGAGAGTCGGACCCCACCGACCACATCGATAGTTTTAAAACTCTCATGATGATTCGCCAAGCGTCGGATGTGCTCCTTTGCAAAACCTTTCCTGCCACGCTGAAGGGGCCTGCGAGAGAATGGTACTCTCGACTCGCTCCGGACTCCATCTTCTCGTTCGATCAGTTCAAAGAGCTCTTCCTTACTCATTTCATGAGTAGCCACTGGACCGAGAAAATAAGTGTATCTTTGGTGACCCCCAACCAAAAAAAAGGTGAATGCCTAAGAGATTACGTTCGGCGCTTCACCGCCGAAGCCCAGTCTATTGCCTTCCTCAACCAATCAGTAGCCTCAACAACATTCGGGCACAATGTCACTAACGCCGACCTCAAGGCATCCCTTGCCAAGAAGCCTCCTTGGGACTTCGCGGAACTCCTGCTTAGGAGTGAGAATTACATCCGAGTGGAAGATGCTCTCAACCCGCCGACTCTTGAGTCATCTTCCGAGAATAAACGGAAGAATATGAGCGAAGAAGGGTCCCAGAAATTCTAGAGTGACGACAATGACCAATGCCGCCCAGCTCCTAGTTTTGAGAAGTTCACCCCCCTCAATGTATCGGCAGTTCTTATGGAGGTAGACAAGGAAGGGCTATTCCACACCCCCCTAGAATGAATACCCCTGGCAAGAAAAGAAACAGGGATAAGTGGTGCCGCTTTCATAGGAACCATGGCCACGACACGGATGATTGTAGGACACTTAAAGAGGAGATCGAAGAACTCATACAGTGGGGACACCTAGCCAAGTTCGTCCGAAGAGACGGGGCCGATCTTCCACCCCGAGGAGCCTACAAGCGAACAGAGAGGTACGCCGAGTTCCAAGATTCTGAACTAGCGGCCGTCCTCCACTTTATCCAAGGAGGTCCAATGGGGAAAGAACCAAACTCCTCCCAATAGGCCTTCACCCTATCGTAGAAGTAGGTTTTCAGTTTCAATAAAGCCGATGCTTCTAACACGGCCAAAAGCATGTATAATGGCTCGCCCCATTGAAGCGGCCACTTAGTTTATCTCAATAAAACTTAGCTTTTTTCTATTGTTGCACTTGCTTCATTTCTACCTCTCCGAGTCACATTTACGACTCGTTAAATGGTGAGTTCAGAGTCCAGCTTGTTCTACAGAGCTGCTCCCACAACTTAGTAAGCTCAAAAAATGAGTTTGGAGTCCAACACTTGGTTCGATGCTGCTTTAGCCGCTTGCAACAAGCAAGTGCGGAGTAACTCACCATTCAGAATTGCTCATGCAACTCGTTAACCCCTTCAAACGACAAGTTCGGAGTCCAACACTTAGTTCAATGCCGCTTTAGCTACTTGCAAACGAGCGAGTACAAAGTAGCTCAGAATTGCTCCTACAACTGTTGGAACTCACTTAAACAACAAGTTCGGAGCTCAAACTCTCCCCTAGATTTGCTCCTCAAACTTGTCTCCCGAATGGCTCTCTCCTAGAGCCTGGAGGTTATTCTTCATCATACTCACCTCCCGAGTGGTCCTTTTTTAAGCGAGTTCGGAGCTCAAAACTCTTTCCTAGAGTTTCTCCTCAAAATCGTCTCCCAAATTGATCTTGCGAGGATCCTCCTAGCTCATCTTCTTAGCCTACAGGAGTGGAGCTCCTCTTCGAAGATTCCGGAGACCGAAGCTCTTCTCAACTTGACAGATCTTCATCAAGCGGCTCAGATCTTACCACATACTCCAGATCTACAATCCGAGCTACCGAGGTACTGAGCTGCGTATTGAGGGAAAACAACTAATCCTTCGTGATTCTTACCAGATCTTCATCAAGTGGCTCAGATCTTGCCACGTACTCCGTATCTACAATCCCAACTACCGAGGTACCGAGTTACGTATTTAGGGAAAACAACTAATCCTTCGTGATTCTCGCCAGATCATCATCAAATGATTCAGATCTTGCCACATACTCCGGATCCACAATCCAATCTACCGAGGTACCGAGCTGAGTATTGAGGGAAAACAACTAATCCCTCGTGATTCTCGCCAGATCTTCATTAAACGGCTCAGATATTACCATGTACTCCGGATCTACAATCCGAGCTACCGAGCTGCCTATTGAGGGAAAACAACTAATCCCTCGTGATTCTTGCCAGATATTCATCAAGCGGCTCAGATCTCGCCACGTACTTCATATCTACAATCCGAGCTACCGACAGAAGTGAATATATTGCGGGCCTATTCTGATCCTCAATACGGGTGATTCTTCAACAGACTCCTAAAGAGAAGTTGAAGATCTTCAAGTCAGCTTCGAAATGAGGGGTCACATGCCTCGATCGGACCTCCGTAGCACCGGGAAAGTGGGTCACAACACAGCTGCACTGAGCGTGAAAATGGCAAAAACTATCGCCTCACGATTCGTGTCAGATCTTCATCAAACGGCTCAGATCTCGCCACGTACTTTGGATCTGCAATCCGAGCAACCGAGATACCGAGCTGCGTATTGGAGAAAAATCACTAATCCCTTGTGATTCATGCCTGATCGTGATCAACCGTCAAAATGGAGCCATGTGGTTCGGATCTAGAATCCGAGATACCGATCCACCAAGTTACGAATGAAGAAAAAACTAATTCTTGTGATTCATGCCTGATCATGATCAACCGTCCAGATGGAGCCACGTAGCTCGGATTCGAAATCCGAGCTACCGAGCGGCAAAATGGTAAAAAAATTTGTCTCAAAATTCGTGTTCGATCACGATCAACGGATCAGATTCGCCCAAAACAAAAAACAAAAATATTAAGGGCTTAACGGGTCGGGTTCGGACCCTTTAGGGGGACCCAAACCCAAACCACCTTCCTCCGCTGTCTTCTTCTCCATCAGGATTTGGTGCCAAAAACAAAACCCCATGCCTGCTCCCTCTCCAAACTCCTTAGGTCGTCGAGCTTCGCTCTTCACAATGCCGAGCTCCCTCTTCTACCTCGAGCCTCGGCCAAGTCATCGTCACCCTCGTTGACCTCCATGTCGCGAGTCCCTCCATGGCCGAAGCTCCAGCTTCTCTCCTCGCCGCCCATGCGAAGAGATCCATCGACGAGCTCATCTCCACCGCCGAGCTCGAGCTCTCCACTGTCTCGAGCTCGAGCACTTCTTCTCCAGTCTCCACATCGACAAGCTCCAATGCTGAGATCGAACCCAACTTCTCGTTGCCAACCCGTCAAACTCCTCCATCAGTGAGCTCCGCCGAGCTCCACTCCCCTTCGTCGAGCTCCACCTCCACTCCTCGTCGATCTACCCATTGCCGAGCTCGACCCTCTCACCGAATTCGCCCATAGCCGAGCGTCAGCCTCCTTCGCCAAACCACCACGAGCTCACCTTGCCGACCTCCAAACTCGAATCCATTGCCGCTCCGAAGCAGCACCTCCACTGCCGAACTCTTCACCGGCCTCGACTCCAACTCGGCGATCTTGTCTCCACGTCGAGGAAACCCCCTCGCTGAGCTCCTCCCTTCGAGCTCCACAGACGCGCTCGATGAAGAAGAGGTCGAAGGAGGAAGGCGAGGGAATTAGACGAAGCTGAAGAAGACAATCGAAGACGAAAAGGAGGAGAGCGGGAGAAGAAGAAGAAGAAGAAGAAGAAGAAGAAGAAGAAGAAGAAGAAGAAGAAGAAGAAGAAATGGGGGGTGCCACGTGGCGGTCAACGGTCAATGTTGACCGGCCAAGTGGCAGCGTCTGGTGGGTCAGCAACGGGTGCCGAGCGACCGAGATGCGCATTGGAGAAAAATGCCCTGCTTTGCGATGCGCGCTCTCTGATTGTGATCAACGAACATGATTGCACCATGTGTCCAGGTAATATTTAATTTATTTATTTATTTACTTGAATTAATTATTTAAAAAATCTGCAAAATTAATTAAAAATCGAAAAAAATCTAAAAATAATTATTAATTATGGAAAATAATTTTAAAATTCTGAAAATAATAACTATTAAATTAGAATAATTAATTAAAATTTTTGATAATTAATTATTTAATTTAAAAAATTGAATAAAAAATTCAAAAAAATGATTAAAAATTGGAAAAAATTCAGAAAAATGTGGAAAAATCACAAAAAATCCAGAAAATTCTGAGGATAATTTTGGGTACTTTAAAAGCTCATATTGACACCGTTACACCTTGAGAAAGATCCAAACTCCCCCGAGAACTCCGATAGATTCTATTAGCCATTGAAAACGGACAAAACTACTCCTCAAAGACTGTAAAAGTCAGTCTCCATGAGTGGGGGGCTTGTGATATGGCTAAAAATAGGACCAAATTGGGACCGTTCAAATCGAGCACGAATCTTAAAGCTCTCAGGGGTAAAACGATAATTTCACCTACAAGCGAGTCTGAAATAAGAACTGGGTCTTTCTTCAAAGCCCAATAATCCATAAACGGATCTGTCTTACTGGGTATGGGTAGCGACCCGTTACAAACCAACCCAAATGGATAAAGAGTAATTCAAATTCATAGTTATCTCTATGAAACGATTTAAATTCTATCTTATCCAAAAACACCGGGAAGTAGAGATTTATCGTTATCTCGAAATGGGTTCCTAAGGCAACTATAAATATCCCTCTCCCCCCCACATAAGAAGGTAATCAATATTTTTCTACATAAAGCTCTTTAATAATCTTCCTGATTACTGACAAGAGCATCGGAGGGTGCGTCGCTGGGATCCATCCCAGTGTATCTCACTTTTTGCAGGTTCGCGGCAGTGGCGATAAACAAGTCAACATGTTGGTGAAGGTCAACAGGTTTGCCTTATTCGTTTTCTCAAGAATCCACAAATTCATCTGTTTACTCCCACACCAAAATCAGCAGCAACAACACTAAACCGTCATAGCCATCTACCAAAGTTAGCAAGAAATCCCCCAAAAGTAAAAGATACATATATATATATATATATATATATATATATATATATATATATATATATATATATATATATATGCTAAATGAGATGGTGAGATGAAGATGTATTTTGTGAGATGAGCAATTTGAATGATCCAAATCTCGATCACACCGTTCACATCATTCTACATATCATCTAGTTGGTGTGTACAAAATTTCAAGCAATTTGGAGACCTCTAGCCTATGTATCAAAGCATTCAAATAAATGCATATATATGTATTTCAAATCATCTTCATGATGTGTTGAACGCTTTGATGCAAAGGCTAGAGGTCTCCAAATCGCGTAAAATTTTGTACAAAACATCTAGATGACATGTAGAATGATGTGAACGGTGTGATTGAGATTTGGATGATTCAAATCGCCCATCTCACAAAAAAATACTCCATCTCACCATCTCATAAAAAAGCTATCAAGTGGCTCTCCTTCAATCCCCCCAAAATCAAAGGCCCAGATCTAAGCTCACAAAATACATTTTCCCCCTCAAAAGTTTTCCCCCCAAAACTCAAATTCAAATCCCCCCACCCAAAACAACTCCTTTATTTATTTAATTATTTCTCTCCCTCCCTCTCTCTCTCTCTTTCTCTCTCTCTCTCTCCTATTCAACAAATTAAGAAAATAAAAATTTTAAAAATTTTAAAAATAAAAAACTTAAAACTTAAAAACTAAAAAACTAAAAAAAAATTAAAATTTAAAAACTTTAAAAATAATTCAAAAATATCAAAAACATATAAAAGAAATAAAAATATTTTAAAATATTTTAAAATTTTAAAATTTTTAAAAAAATAAAAAATTATTCAAATTTTTAAAATTTTTAAATTTTTTTAAAATTTTTAAATATTTTAAAAGTTTAAAAATTTTTAAAAATTTTAAAATAAAAAAATATAAAAAAATATAAAATTTTTCAAAATAAAAAATTTAAAAATTTAAAAAAATTAAAAAAATTTTGAAATTTTGAAATTTTGAAAATCTCAAAACAAATCCAAATCCAATGTCGAACCCCAATCAAGAGGTCGTTGTCAATATCTGATCTGCTACTGATTCCGTATCGGTAACTCCCCTCCACCAAATTGAGCACGAATATCAAGCGACTTTGTATCGGTGACTCTCCTGCACCGAATCGAGAGCCTCTATATGCGATGCAAGGACTCTAATTTCATCTCATTAACCGAATTTTCATTCTAATTTTTAATTTTGTGTGCAGGGGATTACTCAGTTTTTTGCTGACTCGAATTTTGTGTGTAGATGGGATCCAAGTTCAGAGAGATATGATTATTTTATTTTTGGGTTTAAAAATTTTAATTTAGTAATTTATTTGATGAGTTTTTTTATTGGTTTTGATTTAAGGTGTACAAAAGTGAGAGATAGATTATTTGCAACATTAATTTCTTTACTACAAGATAAAATACTATCGTGAAGTGTTCCCTTCACTGGTTATTAGAAACCATGGATAATATAACATATAAAAACTTTTAATGTATGTTTGGATATATAGGATTGGGATGACTGGAGTTTACCAGTGAAGGGTGCTAACTCTCCACTCAAGAAAGACAGCTAAAGTAAATTTGTTATTTATCCATTTTGATTTTTTTTTATAAAGGTGCAATGGGGAGACAAAGTAGAGATAAAAGAAATGATTAGCTTGAATTAGAGTTTTGAGAACTTCATGTATTTCATTTTGGTTGAAATAATAATAAGAGGTATTTTAATTGCAAACCGAGTCTCAGACAAACAAATATTTAGATTATTGGTGTTGTAGATACCTTCACACCTGCACTTGCGCTACCATTGTATTTAGACGTGCTCATAGTGGTTATTGGATTAGAGTAAGCTCTATAAAACCTATATGATAATGTCCTTACATAACGATTACAAGTATCTAACAGTGATGCTGAAGTTAAAAAAAACTCTATGCAGTGTTTCTAACAAACTATATGCATTCCAGGTAAGTTCAAGCTAATGATCAAGAAGGCGATGGTTGAGCTTAAAGGTAGATATACTGCTTCCTCATATTATATGTGTGCTACTTCAATTAAATTGCTGGACCTCCAAAACTATTTTATATAATCAAAGCAGGTGCACCGTTTCAAAGACGTGCCGTAGGCACGTGTCAACGAACAAACCTAGTATGTATGTATGTATGTATATATATATATATATATATATATATATATATCACAAAAAAAAATTAAAAATATATATCACGAAAAACCATTAAAAATTGAAAATATCCAATTCGAACAGCCAAGAAACTGAAAATAACCACCAAAATACACAAAATCATAGGTAAATGACATAGAATATATCAAAACTATGTGTTGCATTTATTTTGGCAAATAAATGAAGTATGATACTTCTATTGGCTCGGTTTGAAGTGTCATAACCACCAACTCAGGTCAACCATAAATCACAATGTATTTGACTGCCCACCAACAACCATATATAGAAAATTTTGCCGTACTGACCCACTTTTTGAAAATATTTGGTGCTCTGACCCACTTCCAAAAACAATTAGCGATCTGCCTCTGTTTAGGACACGTCAGCATAAACCGTTATTGGAAATAAAGTCATAGGTTATTTACGTGCCGTTATTTTCAATAACGACATCTATATTTAAAAAAAGTGTCATGCCGTTATTTGGAGTAACGGTATAGGTTATTTTGTTTTTCGACAGCTTGTAGTCTCCATTTAGAGAAAAAATTGCAAGTGTGAAAACCTTATAACAGTTGCCATTATTTGATGCATTCTCAATACTGGAATAACGACATCAGTTATAATTTTTTTTTATAAAAAAGTAACTTATTATTCATCATCTCTGATGAATAAGTTAATTAAATAAAAAATATATATAACTGATGTCGTTATTCCAAATAACGGCATCAGTTATAATTTTTTTTTTATAAATTAACTTATTATTCATTTTCTCTGTTTCCAAACAACAGCAAGAGTTCATTTAAATATAACTGATGTCGTTATCTCCAATAACGGCATCAGTCATTTGAATGCCGTTATTCAGGATAACGGCATTATTTATAAGTTTTTTCACACTTAGAATTTTTTAAAGTTAGAAGATTCACACTTGTAAAAGAAATATACTGATGCCGTTATTCCAAATAAATGCATGAAAAAAAAATGTAAAATAGATGCTGTTATTGAAAATAACGGCACGTAAATAACCTATGCCGTTATTTCCAATCAGGGCCGGCCCAACATTTATTGAGGCCTAAAGCGAACTCCAAAATGAGGCCTTTTAAAAGTTTATAATAATATTTTGTTAAAATTAATATATTTTAATTAAATGTTATCTTTCGGGCTTTTTGAGATGCAAAATCATTTATTATATTATTGTAATCAATTTCACTTAACACTTCTTTTTCAATTGATAATAAAGCCAATCCATTTAATCTTTGTTGAGATATTGTTGATCTTAGATAAGATTTTATTAATTTTAGTTTTGAAAAACTTCTTTCCGCCGAAGCAGCAGTTACGGAAATTGTTAACATTATTCTATAAGCAATATATGCATCTGGAAAAGAATCAAGTCTTTTAATATAATTATGTCAATTGGTGTATCATTTTCCACTTGTATAATTTCTCTTAAAATTTTCAGTTCTAAAAATAAACCTAACCCAACAATATCTGAGTTGTCGTCATATTTTAATGATTGTTCAAGGTTAACACAATCTTCTTTTAAAATTTCAATTTCTAATGACCTTAATTTCTCAATACTAAATAGAAAACGAAAAATATCTTGATATATTTTAAATTTTTCAAACCTACTTTGGAATGAAATAATTGCTTGATCTATTATGTATAAGAAGTAGTCAGTTTTAAATGATTCTTCAGGAGATTTGGAAACTTCATTGTCCATAATCTCATCGAATTGTTTCTTTCTACGAATAACACGTTTTTCACGAAACTTGGGTTCTATATCCATTTCAATAGCAATTTCTTTAGCAGAAATTATAGCATTTTCTAATCCATCTTCCCTATATTTTTCAAAAAAAGAAATAAGACCTTTCAATTATTCTATAGCAACATCTATCCGCATATCCTTTGATTGAAAGTTTTTACTAACTGAATTTACCGCAAACAATATCTCATACCAAATAGTCATGCCTAACAAAAACTCAAAATTTTCAAGCTCATAAGTCGCTAAACATTCAGCTTCCCTTTTTATTTTAGGTTCATCATTAACTTCACCTAATTTCAATAAAGCAACTCTTATTTGTGAAGTTTGAAATCTTAAAACTTTTACACTTTCAACACGACTTTACCAACGTGTTTGTGCTAGGGATATGATCTTGTAGAATTTTCCATCTTTTAGTTGAGGAAGAAAATAGTGTATATATACATTGCAACACTCCAAAAAAGATGTAGCTTTAAGACAACAATTAGCCATACCACTAAGTACCAAATTTAAACTATGACAACCACATGAAGTATAAAATGATCTAGGATTAATGTCTAAAGATCTATTTTGAACACCTTGATATTTTCCTTTCATATTAGACCCATTATCATAACCTTGTCCTCTCATATTACTAATATCAAGTCCAATAGTATTTATTTCATTAATAATAGCATCAAAAAGACCTTTTCCAGTTGCATCATCTACTTTAAAAAATTCTAAAAAATATTCATTGATTTGTACTTTGGTTGAAGAAGTATCCACACATCGTATTACAATGGACATTTGTTCTTGATGACTTATATCAGGAGTGCAATCAAGTATGATTGAAAAATATTTTGCGTTCAAAATTTTTGTTAAAATTTTGGTTTTAATTTCATTTGCTAGCAAATTTATTAATTCATTTTGTATTCTATGTCCAAGATAATGATTATGAATTTCATTATCTTTAATTCGACGAATGTGTTCTTGCATTATAGGATCAAATTCTGCAATCATTGCAATTAGGCATAAAAAATTTTCATTATTTTCTTGATATATCTTTTCGTTTGTCCCACGAAAGGCCAAGTTATTTTTTCCAAGAGTTTTAACAACTGCAATAATTCTAAATAATACATTCCTCCAATGTTCCCTATCTCTATTTATTCTTTCTTGAACATGTTTGTCAATTGTTTTATTTTTTAACAATCTCATTTCTAAATCACTCCATGAACTCATATTAGTGATATGCTCATTACTGATCTCATGACTCTTCAACTTAGAACTAATATTTCTCCAATCACTACTACCTTCACTTGCTAATTTACTTGTACTAGAAGGAGCATTAAATAATTTACAACAAAAACAAAATACTTTATCTAAATCTTGGGAATATACCAACCATCTTCTTTCACGCTTTTCTCCGTTGGACAACTTTTGAATGTAAAGTGATGACGAAAAATGTCTTGCTAATTCATCCTTAGGAAAATCTATATCGGTAACTTTAATAGGACCATTTTCTACTAATAAATCTCTCAAACTTGTATCAATATTTGTCCATTGACTTGGATCAAATATATTTTTAATAGTGGATTCTTCTAATATTTCTTCTCTATCTTCACTATGAGTATGAGAATCAATACAATCTTGTTCATTAACTAATACTTCTTCTCTATTTTCATTTTCATTGGTAACTTGTTCATCAACTAACATTTCTTCTCTATTTTCATTTTCATTAGTAACTTGTTCATCAACTAACATTTCTTCTCTATTTTCATTTTCATTAGTAACTTGTTCATCAACTAACATTTCTTCTCTATTTTCATTTGTGTCTACATTGTTAACTTGTTCATTAACTAATTCATTATCTTTTTTGTTTGTTTTAACAAATTTATCTAAAGCACCTTTTTGTGATTCAATTAAAGCTTCAACTCTTTTTTTTTTGAGTTTCGAATTACCCGATTCAAATTTCCTAGTTGAAATTTATATATTTAAAAATAAAAAAACAATAAAAATTAAAACTAAATAAAGAGATTATAAAAACTTAGATATATAGAATTCAAATTAAATAGAGTTATAGAGGAGTTAGAACAGTACAACCTAATCGCCACTGTGGCTGCAGTCGAGCAAGGCCGGGGCTGCGGGGGCCGGGGGGAAGTGAGGCAGAGGCGCTCCGGTGCAGAAACTGGAAGCGTGCCCGCGCCGACTGGAACAGAAACTGGAAGTGGGCCTTGTGGCCGCTGCACTCGACTGGAAGTGGAACAGACTGGTGAGTCGGCGACTGCAGTCACTGCACTCGAGCGGATTGTGGTCTGGTCACAGCCTCGCAAGTTGTGGGCCTTGTGGCTGCACTCGAGCGGAGCGGGGGAAGCGAGGCAGAGCCGCGGTGGCACCGACTGGGTGAGGGAAGTGGAGACTGTGGAATCGTTGAGGGAGGCTGGGAGCGATGAGCGATCGGAGATTCGGAGGGGAGTCGTCTCAGTCATGGAGAGATTAAAGATAGAGAGAATTTCGGACAGAGAGATCAGAGAGAGATGTGGCTGGATTGGGATTTGGGGGATTATTAATTATAGAAATTTAGTAGGAGGCTTTTTTGGAAATCAAAGAGCCATTTTTGGAAACCAAAGAGACAGACAAGTAGACAACTGACAACCAAGGAAGGTGAATAGGCGGGACTGGAGATATTTTCAGCAGAACAAAAAAAAATGGAGGCCTAAAACAAAGGGGAAAAATGGAGTCCTAAAGCAAGGGCTTTGGTGGCTTGGGCCTTGGGCCGGGCCTGTTTCCAATAACAGTTTATGCTGACGTGTCCTAAACATGGGCAAATCACTAATTGTTTTTGGAAGTGGGTCAGAGCACCAAATATTTTCAAAAAATGGGTCAGTACGGCAAAATTTTCCCATATATAGCCCTTTTAGGAAATAAAGTCACCCAATACGGTATACATGTATATATATGGTCATAGTTGTTGTCAAAGCATATGTTTTCGTCAAATTGGCATTAAGCAGTCATAGCCTTCTACCAAATTACGTAAGAAATCATCATAAAGTAAAAGCAACTAAAGAAATGTATATATAAACTATAAATCACAAATAACAAAAATCAAACCATTAAAAACCGGAAAATACAGTTGACTACCCACATAACTGTTCCTAATATCCAAATTAGAACCGACTTACAAGTAGCAACAAAATGTATCCTAGTTGGTGTAGGCGACGATTGTCGGACAATTTTATAGTTTGGGTTCTACTTTGACCTTGGTTGGTAAAAGTGAGGGGTGCCTTTGGTTCTTTCATGTCAGAGGGCTCGCAGGGGTCAGGTGCGATGTCCACCCTCGTTGTGAGGTTGCGGTGAGAGTCATCGAGGATGAAGCAAGGGGATGAGAACGATGACTCAATCTTGATATGGAGTTGTCAGATTGGTGGAGTGCCTGCGGGATCTCTAATCTGGTACTTACGCCTGTCGTATGGGTCACTGTTGGGGGCGATGAGGGAGAGCATACAATAGTTGGAGAGGATAAACGGCGTACAAGCGAGGGACTGGGTGAGAAAGTGAGCCCAAATTGGCACGAGAAAGTTGTTCTAGCGGGGGTGGCCGATCAGTAGGACTAGATTTTGTTGTATCTTTATTTGTTGATTGGGGTGTATGAATTCCAGAATCCAGCCTGTTGGGATCTTAACTTCATAAGCCTTATTTTTGGTTGTTTGTTTTGTTAAATTTTTTAATGAAACACGGGGGGGGGATGGCAATTGCCAACCTTTTACGATAAAAAATATAAAAATATAAAAATAAACCGGAAAATACCCAATTCGATCACCCAAGAAACTGAAAATATGGATGTGAGGGAAAGCATGCACACATGTGAATATGGTTCTACAACTTTTATGCTATGCGTAAAAGTGAACCAGAGCAAATAAGAAAGTTCAAGCATAAAGTAAAATTTTAGATTATAAGGTCAAGATAAATCAATATCAAGAGCCTTACATTATCATCCTATCTTATGCAATACAATCTTAAAACTTCCCAGGTCCCCGCTATAGTAATACATCAAACAAGTAACTTACTAAGTTAGAATGAGAAAACAACTAAAAATGCGTACTACACTAAATTGTGCTTTTTATCATGCAGAGTAATTTGTTAATAATCCCAAGTTATGTGACATGGTTTCTTTGTGGATTATCAATTTCGACCTGGTCAATAGTTAACTAAAATAAATGTGCACGAATTATAAAGTTGGATGGAAACAAAATGCAAGAAATGCCATCTTACCATCAGGCTGAAGAGTGCTGATTCCACCTCACGATACATGCCATCCATCTACTGTGGTAATCTGCGATTTGTTGTGAGACGAACCTTGAGCATGCTTGTTTCTAGCCATGGAAGTGAGAATTAGGGTTTGAACCTTTAGATTTGGGAACGAAGAACTGGAATTGTATTATCAAAATCATATGTTCCATTTACAGATTAACACTGCCTTTTATAGGCTGCATTTTGTAAATAAAATGCACGTAAGTGCTACAGGAATAACGAACTCAACGCTAGTTGCCTTTCTCTCTTCCTCTACCCGACCCGCATGAGATCCGACCCGAAGTAACGTCAGAATGAACAGTAGCTCCCTTCACTACTCCTACACTGCAGGTAACGCAGCTTATTCTTCATATACTTCATATCTTGTGCATGTATCAGTACCATAACAGTCCTCCCCACTTAAACTGAGCTTGTCCCAAGCTTAAACTCAGGGAAACTCCGCCATATATCATCTGAATCTTCCCAAGTGGCGGCTGATTCTAGTTGAGAAACCCACTTAATCAACAACTTGACCCCTGCACCATTACCCTTTTTGTAAATCCTGTGATCCAATATCAGCTTCGGGACAATAGCTGTATCATATTGTGACCATCAAGTTGGCATATCAAAGTTTTTGATTGTAGAAGGATATCCCCAAAACTTCTTCAACTTGGATACATGGAAGACAGGATCTAGGGTGGCAACTGCAGGTAAATCCAATCGACAGGCCTGTTTGCCATTTTTTTCTATCACCTTATATCGGCCAAAGTACTTTGGAGAAAGCTTTTGAGGGATAGGATTGTGCAGACTCACATGACGATAAGGCTGCAATTTAAGAAAGACCCACTCATTCACTTCAAAATGACGATCCTGCCTCTTCTTATCAGCTTGGAACTTCATGCGTTCTTGAGCACCCTTGATGTTGTCTTTAAGCAACTGCAAGATAGTATCTCTAGATAATAACTCCTCTACTGTTTGCAGCTTTGCAGTTCCCCTTACATAGAGCTTTGGAGATGGAGGGGGCCTTCCGTACACCACCTCAAAGGGACTAACTCCTGTCGTAGTGTGCCAATTGGTATTATACCAATATTCTTCCCAATGCAGCCACTTAACCCAATCTTTTGGTCGCTTCCCACACATACAACGAAGATACATTTCCATTGCCTTATTCACTATCTCAGATTGGCCATCGGAATGAGGATGATACGCAGTAGATGTCTGTAACTTACTACCTTGAAGCTTGAAATACTCTTTCCAAAACTGACTTATGAAGATGGGATCACGATCTGATACTATACTCCTCGGCATTCCATGCAGTTTATTGACTTCTTCAGTGAACAATTGAGCCACTACTTGAGCTGTGTAGGGATGTCATACGCTATAGAAATGGGCATACTTGGACAATCTAACCACTACCACCAGTATAATTGTTTTACCCTGGCTTTTAGGCAAGCCTTCGATGAAATCCATCGATATATCCTCCCAAATCAACTCTGGTATAGGCAAGGGAGACAATAGACTTGCAGGTAGTTGAGACTCATTCTTGTTTCTCTGACAAACTGCACACTCTCTTATCAATTCTTTGATTTGCTTGCTTATTCCACTCCAATAAAAAGACTTTTTGATCCTCTTCATAGTTTTATGATATCCTGATTGCCCCCTATCTTAGTATCATGGTTCTCCTAAAAAATTTGCTTCATCAACTCTGATTTTGGGCTAATCATTATTTTCCCTTCACGAAACCACACCTCATTAATCCGCTTGTACTTTGTAGGATTCAGCTCACCCTTGAGTGACTTCTCAGCTAATGAATGGAAATATGGATCTTGTTGAACCATTAATTTCACAGCTTCCAACCACTGAGGAATGATCATTGTTACTTCACAAGCTTGAATAACATTTTCCATGTCACTATGACTTCTCCTTGAGAGACTATCAACTCCAATATTATCTTTACCTTTCTTATACTCCACCTTAAAATTGAAACCCAACAATTTCCACAACCACCTATCCTGCATTTCTGTGTGCACCCTTTGTTCTAGAATATACTTGATACACCTCTGATCAGTCTTGATCACAAACTCCCTTCCAAGTAGATATTGTCGCCACTGTTTAATGGCTGCTAATATAGAATATACCTCTTTCTCATAAGTGGAGAGTGACAGAGTCTTCCCCTTCAAAGCCTTTCTCATATAAGCTATAGGATGTTGCTCCTGCATAAGCACAACTCCCACCCCTTGGAGTGAAGCATCAGTTTCTAATATGAATGTCTTTGAGAAATTTGGAAGTTTTAACACTGGAGTTGAAGTTAGGGCCTCTTTTAACTGGTTGAAAGCTTCAACAGCTATAACAGTCCACTTGAAACAATTCTTCTTCAAGAATTGAGTTAGAGGAGCTGCAATACTTCCATAGCCTTTAACATGTTTCCTATAATAACTAGTGAGACCCAAAAAACCTCCGAGTTCTTTCACTGAGTGTGGCTCTGGCCATTTTACAACTGCATCCAATTGGATTTTAAGTGTGTTATGCCTGCAACTGTAATGAACAGTTACTATGTATATGTAATTGCGGATCTGGGTCCTAAACGGTGTGGGCCCGTTGGCGAAGCCGTGCTAACTTGAAAACTAAGCGGGTGACAAAAATATCCGATAAATCCGACCCAAATTTTACGGTATGGATTAGCTTAATGGGTAGGATATGGATACCAAAAATAGTTTTTGACATGAGCTCTAACAAAGCACTTGGTCCTGATGGTTTCTCAATGAGTTTCTACTGGAATTGATGAGAAACCATAAAGAGAGAGTTGTTTGATATGATCTTTGAGCTTCATTAGGGTAGGGGGCACTTAGGAGGACTTAACTACTCCATATCATGTTGATTCCAAAGTGACGGTACTAGTTCATTGGGGGGAATATAAGCCAATTAGTCCTACTGAACAGCTCTTTTAAAATCTTCACAGAGCTCTTCACAAACAAACTAGGATTTATATTTGATTCTTCTGTCTTCTTCTCAAAGTCTTTTTTTGAAAGAGAAATCCACAGTTGATTGTCTTTTTGTGGTTCATGAAACTATCAATTTATTTAGTAGAAAGAAATCAGATACCATTATGCTCAATATTGATTTCAGGAAGGCATCTGATATAGTTCATTGGCAATTCCTTGAAGTCATGTTGCAGGCAAAGGGATTTGGTCCAAACAGGCGTAGATGGGTCATATGATAATGAGAACAACTAAGTCTTCAATTCTCATAAATGGTGAGTGAGGAAAAATTGTTAACTATAAAAGAAGACTCAAGCGCGCGCACAGGGAGGGGGGGGTTGTTGTTATTCTAGCAGTGGATATTATAGGATAATGGCTCGATTCTGGTACAGTTTGTTTATATCCGTCGTAACTGCAGCGATCGAAAGTTCCAGTACACCAGTCGACTGGTCTATGGGTCTCAGTCGACTGACCAGAGGAGTTCCAAAGGCTAAGGTTACAGCAGCAGGGTACACCAGTCGACTGGCATATGTCTCAGTCGACTGTCCAGAACTAATCACCAGTCGACTGATAGGAGACCAGTCGACTGTCGGCGGGTTTGTAAACCAGAATAGGCCCATTTCGAAAGGCCCAGTAGTTTCCCGATAAATACACCCATTAGGGTTTTGTAAAGAGTAACACCTCTATTCGAATTTTGCAGCCGTCATCTTTGTAAGGGTTTGTTTTCGCCCATTGGTGATTATAGTGAAGAAACCCCAACCGCCCCTGTGGATGTAGGCACTTGTTTTGCCGAACCACGTAAATCGTTGTGTTCTTGTGTTTGCTTGTTTCTGTTTTTCGCTATTTCTCTCTTTGATTGGTGGTTAATTCGTATTCCGCACAACAAGTGGTATCAGAGCATCGGGTTCGACCTAGAGGGAGATGGCGAGTGAAGCAGATGCAACCAAGGATGTTGCGGGATCAAGTTCTTCCAGAACAACGATTCACAACGCAAAATTTGAAGTTGAAAATTTTGATGGAACAAACAATTTCGGGATGTGGCAGTGTGAGGTATTGGATGTTCTGGTTCAACAAGAACAAGACGTTGCTTTGGAGGTAGAAAAACCAAAGAATATGTCCGAAGCAGATTGGAAGAAGTTGAACCGAGTTGCGTGTGGGACTATTCGGCTCTTTATCGCGAAGGCTCAGAAGTACGATTTGATGAGGGATACCATGGCTGCAGTGTTGTGGAAGAAACTCGAAGACAAATACATGAGGAAGAGTTTGAAGAATCGGCTGTATTTGAAGAAGAGACTTTTTCGCTTCACCTATACTGAAGGTATGTCTATGAACGCTCATGTTGAATCATTTAATAAATTATTGGCTGATTTGTTAAGTTTGGATGAGCAAATTAAAGATGAAGACAAAGCCCTAATTCTGTTGAATTCATTACCCGAATGTTATGATCATTTAGCAACAACTTTAATATATGGAAAAGATACTGTTAAATATGAAGACGTTGCAAATGCTCTGTTGAATAATGAAACTAGGAGAAGGGATAAAATGGTTGATAGAGAAACTTCTGAAGCATTGATTGTAAGGGGCAGAACTGAGACCAGATCTGAGACCAAATCTGGGAATAAAGGAAACAAATTTCGTTTCAAATCGAGAGGAGTTTCAAAGGACAGAAAAATACCGGCCAGAGATGAATGTGCTTTCTGTCATGAAAAGGGGCATTGGAAAAAGGATTGTCCGAAGCTACGAAATAAGGAAAATTTGACTGCAAATGTGACTGTTGATAATTTAGATAGTGATGATGATTTTTCTTTTGCACTTGCTACTAGTCCCTCACTTTATCAAGATATATGGTTTCTTGATACAGCAGCCTCCTATCATATGTCTTGGAAAAAGGAGTGGTTTACTTCTTTAGAGTATATGGATGGTGGGGTAGTTTTGATGGGAAATGATGCGCCTTGTAAGAAGGTAGGAATCGGGAAGATTGAATTGCTAATGCACGATGGTCTTATTAGGGAGCTTTCAGATGTATGGTATGTTCCAGATTTGAAAAAGAATTTGATTTCACTTGGTGTTTTGGAGGCCAGTGGATTGAAATTTGCTAGTGAAGGTGGCATTCTGAAGGTGACCAACGGATCACTCGTGGTGATGAAAGGGCAAAGAAAAAGGAACTTGTTTTTCTTACAGGGAAAAACGTATTTGGGTCAGGCTGCCAGTGTAACTGAAAAGCCTAAACAGGTTGTTCCCGACTCTACAAGGTTGTGGCATATGCGACTCGGGCATGCAGGAGAAAAGGCCTTGCAGGAGCTTGTGAAGCAAGGGTTGCTTAAAGATGCTAAAGGTTGCAAGTTGGAATTTTGTGAACATTGTGTTTTAGGTAAGCAAACTAGGGTGAAATTTGGTACAGCTGTACATCAGACAAAGGGTATCATCGATTATGTGCACACAGATGTTTGGGGCCCTACTCAGACACCTTCTATGAGTGGTAGACACTGGTTTATTACATTTGTTGATGACTACTCCAGACGAGTTTGGGTATATACCATGAAACACAAAGATGAAGTTTTGATATTGTTCATAAGCTGGAAGAAGAAAGTTGAAAACCAGACTGGAAGAAAGATTAAGGTTCTGAGGTCAGATAATGGAGGGGAATACAAGAACGATCCGTTTCTGAAATTGTGTGAAGATGAAGGGATCCAGAGGCACTTCACAGTTAGGAAGACTCCACAGCAAAATGGGGTTGCAGAAAGGATGAACAGAACCTTACTTGAGAAGGTGAGATGTATGCTAGCACAGTCTGGATTGAAGAAGACATTTTGGGCAGAAGCTGTTATATATGCAAGCCACATTGTCAACCGTTTACCATCTGCAGCACTTGAAGGCAAAACGCCTATTGAGGTATGGAGTGGTAAACCTGCATCTGATTATAGTTTTTTGCATATATTTGGTTGTCCTGCTTATTTTCATGTAACTGAAACTAAACTTGATGCAAGAGCCAAAAAGGCTATATTTGTTGGTTTTAGTACTGGTGTCAAAGGTTACAGGTTGTGGTGTCCAGAACAGAAGAAGTTAGTAATCAGCAGGGATGTTACCTTTGATGAGACCAGCATGATCAGCTCGGGGCAGTCGACTGGTCTTCATAGGCAGTCGACTGGTGATCCCGAACAGCAGAAGAGTGGGAGAGTTCTCCTACAGGTGGAGTTAGAAAAGCTTTCAGTTGAAAATCCTGCTCCTGCCCAAAATGAAGATGATGTGGTTGATACTGAGAATGAGGAAGAAATTCTTATCCAAGACCCTCCCCAGTAGGAAGAATCAATTGCAGCAAGAAGGCAAAGAAGAGATATCAAACGACCATCTCGCTTTACAGAAACAGTTGCATTTGCTCTTCCCATTGTTGATGATGAAGTTCCCTCCAACTTCAAAGAAGCCACTAGAAGTTCTGAAAATGCAGATTGGAAAGTTGCTATGGATGAAGAGATGAACTCTCTTCATAAGAACAAAACTTGGGATCTAGTGCAATTACCAAAGGGGAAGAAAGCAATCGGTTGCAAGTGGGTGTATACGAAGAAAGAAGGTCCAAAAGACAGTGTTCGGTTCAAGGCTAGACTAGTTGCGAAGGGGTATGCTCAACAGGAAGGAATTGACTATAATGAAGTGTTCTCTCCGGTTGTGAAGCATCCTTCTATTCGGATTTTGTTGGCATTGGTAGCACAGTTTGATCTTGAATTGACACAGATGGATGTGAAGACTGCATTCTTACATGGGGACCTAGATGAAGAAATTTATATGTTGCAGCCAGATGGGTATAAGATTGCTGGGAAGGAAAGTTCTGTTTGCAGGTTGAAAAAGTCTCTCTATAGGTTGAAGCAATCTCCAAGGCAGTGGTATTTGAGGTTTGATCAGTTTATGAAAGTGCAGAGATATTCCAGAAGTGAGTATGATCATTGTGTCTATTTCAGAAAATTGCAGGATAGCTCTTTCATATATCTGTTATTATATGTGGATGACATGTTGATTGCCTCTAAAAATGCTAAGGAGATTCAAAATTTGAAGAATCAGCTGAGTTCTGAATTCGAGATGAAGGATCTTGGTGAAGCCAAGAAGATACTTGGGATGGAGATAGGTAGAGACAGAGCAAAGGGCATAGTGAGTTTGATACAGAAGCAATATCTCTTGAAGGTGCTGAAACGGTTTGGTATATATGAGAAAACTAAACCAGTCAGTACACCCTTAGCCACTCATTTCAGAATTAGTGCTTCTCAGTCTCCAAGTACAGATGAAGAGAGACAGTATATGGCTAATGTACCTTACACTAGTGTGGTTGGCAGTTTGATGTATGCCATGGTTTGTACTCGACCAGACATCTCTCAGGCGGTGAGTATGGTCAGTCGATATATGCATGATCCAGGCAGAGAGCATTGGCAAGCGGCTAAGTGGATTTTGAGGTACATAAGTGGCACCACAGATGTGGGTTTGAAGTTTGAGAGGGATAACAATATTAGCAGGCTATTGGTGGGTTATGTTGATTCTGACTATGCAGGTGATCTAGATAAGAGGCGGTCTACTACAGGCTATTTGTTTACTATGGCTAGAGCACCTATAAGTTGGAGGTCCAATTTGCAGTCCACTGTAGCATTGTCTACTACTGAGGCTGAATACATGGCAGTTGCTGAGGCTATGAAGGAAGCCATTTGGATTCATGGACTTTTGAAGAGCTTGGGAATTCATCGGGAGAAGGTGGAGGTACACTGTGACAGTCAAAGTGCTATCCATTTAGCGAAAAACCAAGTTCATCATTCGAGGACCAAACATATTGATGTCCGTTATCATTTTGTGCGTGATTTGATAAAGGATGGTGATATTCTCCTGGTGAAGATTGGGACAGCTGATAATCCTGCTGATATGTTGACCAAAATTGTTGGGGCAGCCAAGTTCAAGCATTGCATGAACCTGGCTAATATTTGCATGTTTGATGATTTGGCATGGGCGGTTGGGATGGTGCTTTGCTATTTGTTTGTTTAGTATGTGATATCATACTAAGGTGGAGTTTGTTTTTGTTGCGTATGATGATGAGCATTTGTTTTGGAGTATTTTGAAGATTGCTTGGGCAACTTGGAAGATCTCGCCAAGGTGGAGATTGTAGGATAATGGCTCGATTCTGGTACAGTTTGTTTATATCCGTCGTAACTGCAGCGATCGAAAGTTCCAGTACACCAGTCGACTGGTCTATGGGTCTCAGTCGACTGACCAGAGGAGTTCCAAAGGCTAAGGTTACAGCAGCAGGGTACACCAGTCGACTGGCATATGTCTCAGTCGACTGTCCAGAACTAATCACCAGTCGACTGTCGGCGGGTTTGTAAACCAGAATAGACCCATTTCGAAAGGCCCAGTAGTTTTCCTATAAATACACCCATTAGGGTTTTGTAAAGAGTAACACCTCTATTCAAATTTTGCAGCCGTCATCTTTGTAAGGGTTTGTTTTCGCCCATTGGTGATTATAGTGAAGAAACCCCAACCGCCCCTGTGGATGTAGGCACTTGTTTTGCCGAACCACATAAATCGTTGTGTTCTTGTGTTTGCTTGTTTCTGTTTTTCGCTATTTCTCTCTTTGATTGGTGGTTAATTCGTATTCCGCACAACAGATATTCTAGCAAAGATGTTAGAATGTGGAAGAGCAAATGTTACTCTCTTAGCTGGCACTAAGGGCCCTTAGCCAACTTATCCATCATCCAGTTTGCAGGTGACACCCTGGTCTTCTGTAAATGGGATGAACAAGAGGTAATACATATCAAGTTGCTACTTTATTTATTTTCTGACATTTCATGGCTTAACATAACTTTGGAAAATCCTCAATTGTGTACTTTGGAAGCTCTTTAGCTAGCTATAGACATTCTCACATACACTGGGATATAAGAAAGAAACTATGCCTATGTCCTACCTAGGGCTACCCTTATCCAAAGGTAAACCAAAGATGAGATAATGGATGCCTCTCATTCACAAGATAGAGAAGAGTGTTCACATGGAAGGGAAAGCTGCTATCAAGTGGGCAGGTTGGTACTAATCAATTCAGTTTTTAGTGCATTACCAGTCCATTATGCTTCCTTCTTCAAACTACCAACATGGGTGAAAAATATGGTTGATCATATAAGAAGCATATTCTTTTGGCAAGGGCAAGAAGTAGAGAGATGGAGAGTTAGCAATATAAATTGGAAAAAAGTATGTACACCTAAACAGATGGGGGGATTAGGTATTATGGATCTGAAGATTTTCAATCAGGCTTTAAGTGGTGGTGGAAAGTTTTCTCTAATATCCATCCCTTGCAGCAAAGGTTCTGAGATCCCTTTACTATAACCCAACCACTTACAATTATATTCAATACTCTATGGTCTCTCATTTCCCGGGAGGAGAGTTTAGTCTACATGATTAGTTCAAGATGAATATTAGTTGGACTGTACGGGATGGAATGCCTCTCATTTTTTCAAAGATAACCGCGCGGGGGGGGGGGGGGGGGGGGGGGGGGGGGGGGGGGGGGGGGGGGAGGGGGAGAGTGTAGCAAATCAGTTCCGCTCATTAACTCAGATAGCATGGAATCTAGAAGACACAGTCAGCAATCAGAGGTGCTTGATCAATGGTACCTGGAGTTGGAGACCAAGACTGCATAGAGTTTTATATGCTACAACAATGCAAGAGAAAGAACACATCCTTCAAGAATTGCAGCAATACATACTGAGTGAGAACAGAGACTGACCAAGATGGAAGTTAAGCCCCAACGGAGAGTACTCAACAGGAACTGCAGATTCTACACTGACAGGGAATTGAGGCCTCCATATTTCAAAGCTACTTGGAAGAATCTAGCACCATTGAAATGCAAAATTTTCATTTGGCTACCAAGGTAGCATAAGCTTAACTCTAAGGTTGTTCTAAGAAATAAGTTTTGGGAAGGGGGGGGGGGGGGGGGGGGTGGGGGGGGGGGGGGGGGGAGTTGATTTGACATGCACAGCTTGTGCATGTCAAGTAGATACTTGCTTTCATATCTTCTTTGAATGCCCCATTGCACAGAGGGTTTCCAACAACTTTACTCAGTTTTTTCACATCACTGCACTTCCTACTTCACCGTAGGAATGCTTTAGTAGTTGGTGTCACACTTCTCAATCTCCACAACATTCACACTTGACTATTGCAATATGCTGGAGAGTTTGGTTGAACATAAATGATACAGTTTTTAAAGTTACAACAAGCACACATGAAAAGCTCATATCTAACTGTAAGTTTTGGTTGCATCTTGGCTCGATGGTGCAGTGGAGAGTAGAAAGAAGCAAAAAACTTTCAGTGGACTGGAGCTGGTTAGGGGTCTTCATTGCTTAGTAGGCAGCACCGAATCCCACCCCATTCAGATTGAGGATTCCACTGAGGTGGTGCAAAAGGGAAGAAGTGCTAGGTGTGATTGCAAGTGCACAGCTCTGGACTTGAGTTTCTTTTGGTGGTGACAAGGACGATCTGCTTCCTTCCCGATACACTTTTATTTGAATTCCAAGCTTGTAAAATTTTGTGTTGTTCTATGAACTGTTAGATTGCTGATATTGTTTAGGGTATGATCATTGAGAATAGGAGAGTACACTTTACAGGTTTGGGAGTTGGGTATGAATTTAGTATCAGGGTAAAAGAAGGTGTATAACAGTAGTCTTCTACCCTCTCTTCACCCTAATCTCTATCTCTAATATTATAATGGGAAAAGGCCTTAGTGTCATTTGTCATTTTGTCATTCCACCAATATATTTTGAAGTAAGGAGTTACCCTACTTTATTTAGTAAAAAAAAGAAACTATCCAACATTATGAGTGAGTTATATAGAAGAAAAAAAATGGTTTGTGAATGAGTTATATGGAATTAGCATATTTGTCAGTAAGTTACATGGAAATAACCCTTTAGAATATTAATACATAGATGTGTTCATAGGGATCATGTATGTTTAGGAATTCTATGTGCTCAAAACCCCCTAAACTGATAATTCCATCTCCTTGTATTAGGAAGCGGTACATAGTTTTTCATATTAATTAGGTTCGTATCTCGATATATGTTAGTCTATTACTAGTCCTGTACGTTGGAGTAAGCACCTGTATCACGTGCCCGAATTAGTGGTGCACGTGAGTGGTCACAAGTTTCTTCAAACCTGTTAAACTTTTAAGATCGAAATGTCAAAACAAAGTTCTCCACATTTTTTTCCTTCATCTTTTTAGACAAGTGTTCAATTCTTTTGTGACATCTCATAAATCTTGTGTTCAAAAAATTTTACTTGTATTTTTTTTTTATCGCCATTCGTTATAGGTTAAAATATTGATAGGCTCTTATCAGGGCCGGCCCCCACATTGAGGCCGGTGAGGCGGCCGCCTCTGGTCCCGATTTTTTTGCACCTTTAAGAGTCCTAAATTTGTATTCCCCTTATAAATATAGACACGTATATTATGCGTAAAAAAATTGTATTGTAATTAGAGATCAAAAAAATAATTATTTGGACCTTTCGCCTTGGACCCCAGGAACTCAGGACGGCCCTGGCTCTAATAGAGCTAGTACATGTGAAAATAACCACTTTAAAAATTATATTGCATCAGTTTATAAAAATAAGTTTGTATCCGAGAGAAATTATGTTCACATCATATTTTTTTGTTTCGGCGATTAATTTCTAATTAAGCACAATTAATTAAAATATACATTTAATTCGACAAAAATCTCAAAGCACCACAATTAGCTTACAGTTAATACAATCACTAATTAATCATCTATATAGTAATTATCACAAATGATGCCCCTTTCTTGCTCAAGTGGAAAAGAAATTCAGGAAATATTTTGGGCCGTTTGGTAATTCACCTCACGGTCTTCTTTCAAGTATCATGTGTTCTCTTCTCCTACTTTAGTTCTCATCCTCTCTTTTTCTTCTTCTTCTTCTTCAACCTCGCATCATTTTCAGTCAACCAACTAACTGTAAGCTTTCTTCCTGATCTCAATATATATATCATTCCTTTCTCTTTATACTACTAACATGAAACATGGGTTCTTTCTCTAACTCCAGCTCCATTGTCATACACAGGAGCTTACTCTCATCTGTTGATCCTTCTCTAAACGGCGAGTCGAAGCAGAGGAGGAGATCAAGAACAATGGGGTCTGAGAAGATGCCAAATAGTCCGAAGATCGTACGAGGTGAGGCTGGATATGTTCTTGAGGATGTGCCACATTTGAGAGATTACATTCTCGATCTGCCTGTAAGATTCGTGTCACTTAGAGCTGGACTTTTGATCACTAATTATGATGTTACTTGAATTTTAGCAGTTTTTTTTTTTTTTTTTGGTGCCGCAGACGTATCAAAATCCACTAGAAGATAATCCGGCTTATTCAGTTGTCAAGTATGTTGCTATCTAACATCTATCATATACTGGATTTATTTGCATGTGCATTACATGTGTTGCATTTTAACCATTAATGATGTGAAGTCCACAAAAAAAAAAAAAAAAAAAAAAAAACTCTAGCACATGTTGTTGACTTCCCATATATTAGATATGTCTACTATAGGTGGTCATATTTAAAGAAGTTTGGGCTTTAGATTATAATGGTAAAATATGATGACTAGTTTTATGAGCACATGTCAAATTATATATCATTGTCCGTAAAATAAAATTTAATTAATTAAATTGCATTTTGTACATCGTGATTGACTTCGAATGAGAGAATAGGACGGGTTTTGACTGAGTTTGGATTATAGTGGTAAAGATAAAGATTGGATGCTCTTTGCCAACCATAAATTTAATGATGCTGGCATGATCTCAAATTGCTAATGGAGGGCTGGGAGATGTACTGGTACTCTGTACTCTCCAATGAAAAATGTAAAAATAGTTGTAGAAATCTTAATTTCGATTAATTTAAAAACTATTAATTCGTGATTGCTTATTTATTTTGTGGGAACAGGCAATTCGTAGTCAATGAGGATGATACAGTTGCGCAAAAGGTGGTTTTTTCCCTTCTCGCTTCTTTTAATTAGATATTGAGACACATCTGGTAAACTTATACTTGTCTTCATGTTTGTTTCATGTTTGTGTGTTGTATGGTAGATTGTGGTTCATAAGACCAGTCCAAGAGGGACTCATTTCCGACGAGCTGGACCCCGGCAGAGGGTAGGTTACTCTGTATGTTTACTAATCTCGGGAAAAAAGTACAAGAAGAGTGTTGAGCTATATAATTAACATGCATGTATTTTTTGATTGAGTTCAGGTGTGTTTTGAGTCAGATGAGGTGCATGCATGCATTGTGACTTGTGGTGGCTTATGCCCTGGTTTGAACACTGTGATCAGAGAAATTGTATGTGGATTGTATCACATGTATGGAGTTACAAGAATTCTTGGGATAGAGGTGAGGTTTAATTCGATTTTGTGATCAGTTCATGCCTCTCCGATTATTGACCATTGAATCCTTAGACTTAAGCTAGTAATTTTATTTCGGACCCTAAAGAAGGGAATTTGGTATGATATGATAAGCTTGAAGACTAAGAGTCGAACTTTTTTTAAAGTTAGTATGAAGTATCAGCTCATGCTTTTCGCTATATATATCTTCTGAAGTATCAGTTATTGCCATTAGTTACTAGTTTCTATGATGAGAGATTTAAACATAATTTGGGGTAGCCCTAGGTATATATGAAAATAAGCATGATGGCGACAAACTAAGCTTGAAGATGGAGCACTAGAATTTTGATTTGAATGTAGAATTAGTAAAGCTAAGATATTGAGAACTCTGTAGATTGAAACAGTTATTCATATCGAGGATTTGTAGGATAAAAAATGTTTACTGTTGTCAGTTAGGTTTTATAGTTTTCTTAATGCTTTCAAAACAATCATTTTGATTCCTTTACAAAGCAGATATTATCTCTCACTTGTAGCCCTTTTTAGTGGAATGATAATTCTATACATATTTTTCCTTCAATTGACATTATTTACTCAAATTGGGGTTTTCCTTAGTTATGGTTCAAATATATATTTCAGTTGTAGATTAATATGGCTGTCAATTATAGGGTGGATACAGGGGTTTCTATGCTCGCAATACCATTCCTTTGACACCGAAAAGTGTCAACGATATTCACAAAAGAGGAGGCACCATTCTTGGCACATCAAGAGGGGGACATGACACTTCTAAGATAGTCGACAGTATCCAAGATCGCGGTATCAATCAGGTATTTTCAGTAGTCATATGATAGTCATATGATACTTATCATATGCATGACCCTCAACTACTAAAAGATCTCCCACATGACCTTAATATCTGATTCTCATCTTCTTATCTTCAGGTCTATATTATTGGAGGAGATGGAACTCAAAAGGGAGCCTCGGTTATTTTTGAGGTATTTATGAGTTCTGAAAATATTGTGAATCTTATATAACACTCGACTAATGTGGCACTTGCACATTGTGAACCTGGAAATTTCTTATTTTGGGAATCAATTTTTCATATGTATGTCCATTAAGTTGTAAGGACATATTTTGCAGGAAATTGAAAGACGTGGATTAAAAGTTGCTGTTGCTGGCATCCCTAAGACTATAGACAATGACATTACGGTACATCGCTGAACTAGTGTTCACTTATATGATTCTTGCTGCAATTTTTTTTTCCATCATTTATAGTATAACTAAGAATGTCTTCCATCCTCAACTTATTATTGCTCATTGAATCAGGTTATTGACAAATCCTTTGGCTTTGATACTGCTGTCGAAGAGGCCCAGAGGGCGATCAATGCAGCACATGTAGAAGCTGAAAGTTTTGAGAATGGTATTGGTGTCGTGAAATTAATGGGACGATATAGTGGTTAGTTTCTGATTTTGATTGAAGTAACATTATGCAATTTAAAGTTTTCAAACTTACAGGCTATAGCAATTTGATTTACCTTGAATACACCCTAGAGCAGTTGTGTAAAATTCAAACCCTGCTTTCATTTTCATCGATGCTTGTCTTTGCACCTTTTATTATATGTAATTTCTTTTCAGGGTTCATCGCCATGTATGCAACCCTTGCAAGCCGAGACGTGGTATGCTCTGTATCAACTCTCAGTTTAGGTTATATTTTCTTCAATTAGTTTTCACATTAAAATCTCATCGGACTAAATTTCATAGGACTTATGTTTGATTCCTGAGTCACCCTTCTATCTGGAAGGGAAAGGAGGTCTTCTTGAATATGTGGAAAAGCGCCTTAAAGAGAACGGACACATGGTTATAGTCGTTGCTGAGGGTGCAGGGCAAGAGCTCGTTGCTGAAAGCATACGAGCCATGCACAACGAAGATGCTTCTGGAAATAAGCTTCTCCTTGATGTTGGATTATGGTTATCACAGAAGATAAAGGTGCATTTTATTTTGTTCCGAAAATTTAGTTATATATAAGTTAGAACCACTCTCCCATTGTTGGATTTATACATGACAGAGTTAGGCCTCTCTTCATTTATCTTTCTTATTTTGAATTTATTGTACTCTGTATATCTCAGGACCACTTCCAAAAACTCCAGAAGGTTATGAATCTTAAGTATATAGGTTTGTGGTTGAAACTGAAGTCTTATTTGCGTTTCACAAACCACAGTTGCTTACTTAGAAATGTTTGAATTTCAGATCCGACATATATGATTCGCGCAATTCCAAGCAATGCCTCGGACAATGTCTACTGCACTTTGTTGGCCCATAGTGCCATCCATGGTGCGATGGCAGGATATACTGGATTCACGGTTGGACCAGTCAATGGCAGACATGCATATATACCTTTCAATGTAAGTGACATCCTCACTTCAGAATTTCTTACTCACTGTCATTTTTAGGTCTAAGACAAGGATGATCGATACGACAACAGCATGAAATTCGAGACCTAACTCCTTAGAAAAAACTTATTGAAAGTTACCCTGTTTGCTCATTGAGAATTCCAGTTTAAAAACTACACAGGTTAACAGAAAGAATGCGTACAATACATGCTTATAATCCCCGTATAGTCCACAATTGCAGCATTATAACATGGTTGAACATGATGACTGTCCTACTCTGCTATTTTGTTTTGCAGAGGGTGACTGAGACGCGAAATAAAGTTGTGATCACTGATAGAATGTGGGCGAGGTTACTCTCTTCAACCAACCAGCCGAGCTTCCTTGATGCTAAAGATATCATTGAGGATGCAAAGGAAGAAGAGCTTCAAATGATTAAGTAACGGCAATGCTTGATATTTTTGAAAGGGGACATCTTCAGGGTGCAACAGGGATATGATATTGTCACTTTCTCATGTCTCACCCCATCATAGGTGTTTGATTTCTGTGTCTGAGAATAGTCAAGAATAACTTTGAAGAAGAACTAGACCTGTATAATATGAATGGATGTATCTGCGTTATTAATCGTCGAACTTATGTTCTTTTTTGCATTATGAAAGAGATTGTGTTTGCCGAAAATCCGGATCTACCCATCTCTCCTTCCTCTTCGTTCTCTCCTTCCTCTCCGTTCTCACCTTCTCACCCTACCCTAACCCATCAGCTTCTCCTTCCTCTCGCCTCCCCATCGCCCCACCTCAGCCGCCGCCCTCCTTTCCCGATGCTCCACCTCCTCCTTCTCTGCCCTAAAAAACTCAAAAACCAAAAAAACAACTCTCATCTGAGCTTGGGGGGCGGCCGGCGGCTAGAGTTTCGTCCCCCCCCCCCCCTTCCTGCTTCCTCTCAACCTCTCCCTCCCAACTCTCATCTTCTCTTTCCCTCTAATTTTGTTTTCCCCCAAATCCTTACTTTAGGCTTTCGGGATCCGGCTGTCAAATGGGGTCTCCTCCGGTGTGCAACGGCGAAGGTCGAGCGCACTTCATCTTTGGCAGGGCCGAAGGTGCCGCGCGGGGTGTTAGTCGCCGGTTGTGATTGCGGTTGTCAACGGTCGTCATTTGGGTCGACGCAGAGCGCAGCGATGACACCGGTCGTCAATTTGGGGTATTCTCCGGTGTCGGAGAGGGATGCGACGGCGAGGGTCGAGAGTGCCGCATCTTTGGTGGGACCGAAGGTGTCGCGCGGGGTGCTGTTCGCCGGTCGTGATTGTGGTTGTCAACGATCGTCATTTGGGGTCGGCGCAGAGCGCAGCGGTGCCACCGGTCGTCATTTGGGATCGACTCTTGTGTCGGAGAGGGATGCGACAGTGACGATCGAGAGCGCCGCATCTTTGGCGGGGCCGAAGGTGCCGCGCGGGGTGTAGTTCGCCGTTCTTGATTATGGTTGTCGGACGAGCTACCTAGGGCTGGTGTCATTGGGGATGGCGACGCAGATCGCAGCGGTGCTTAGACTGGTTGCGTCGGGCTGGTGGCGGGAGCTCTGTCTAGCGCCGGCGTGGAGCAGTGAGCGGCAAACTACGGGGTAGTCGGGACTGTCGTGGAGGCATGTGGGGAGGTCGGGGAGAGAGAGGGGGGAGGGAGATTTTTGATTTGGGAGTGTGGCGGTTGGGGGGAGATTTGAATTTCAAATTGAGTTTTGAAATTTGATTTGACGCAGTGGATCCCTAAGATCCAAATTGGTCCCTAATATCCAAATTACAACCGACTTACAATTAGCAACAAAATGTATCCTAGTTGGTGTAGGCGACGATTGTCGGGCAACTTTATAGTTTGGGTTCTACTTTGACCTTGGTTAAAGCGAGGGGTGCCTTTGGTTCTTTCATGTCAGAGGGCTCGCAGGGGTCAGGTGCGACATCTACCCTCGTTGCGAGGTTGCGGTGAGAGTCATCGAGGGTGAAGGGAGGGAATGAGAACGATGACTCAATCTTGACATGGAGTTGTCAGATTGGTAGAGTGCATGCGGGGTCTCTAATATGGTGCTTACGCTTGTCGTATGGGTCACTGCTGGGGGCGACGAGGGAGAGCGTACGATAGTTGGAGAGGATAAACGGCGTACAAGTGAGGGACTGAGTGAGAGAGTGAGCCCAAATTGGCACGAGAAAGTTGTTCTGGCGGGGGTGGCCGATAAATAGGACTAGATTTCGTTGTATTTTTGTTTGTTGGTTGGGGTGTATGAATTCCAGAACCCAGCCTGTTGGGATCTGAACTTCATAAGCCTTATTTTTGGTTGTTTGCATTGTTAAAATTTTTAATGAAACATGGGAGGGCAATTGCCAACCTTTTACGATAAAAAAAAAAGAAATAGATTGTGTTTGCTTTTCAAGTTCTTGCGCAATTAGCTACATCAAGATAAAGAAAAACAGAGAAGATTCGGTGAAGAGACTACACTTCAAAGCTTAATTCAGCATCCATCAATTATAAGCACTTCTAAACCTTGATTCCTAATGAGATGTAAATGAAAGTCGGCGTCCCTCGAATCTAGTTTCTAGAATATTTAACGGATCTGGATTCCTAGTTGTAGGAAATAAGATTCCGAGTTATAGGAAATAAGTTAATCACATTTTTTGTACCGCTGTGTTTTAAATTCCATATTGCTATTCATGAACACGTCGACACATTGTCACTAATTGCAACATCATGCTAATAGCAAATTTAAACTTGAAATTTACTTGAATGTCACTAGACACGACTGAGAGTCTAAAAATAAATTTTATGAATTTTTTCGATAGATTTCTAGACCCATTATATACATGTAAACTTGGTCCTAAACTGTTGTTAGAATACTAGACCAGTAAAGACAAAAACAGAGAGATTGGGTGAAGAGACTGCACTTCAAAGCTTAATTCGGCATCCATCAATTATAAGCACTTCTAAACTTTGATTCCTAATGAGATGAGCTTTGTGACTTGTGAGAGTGAGATGGTGAGTATATAAATCGAATACGAAGCGGAAATTAGTAAAACCATCTTCATATTTGTTTTTGGTTTTTTAAGCCCAAATACTCATATGGACTTGCCCCAGGCAAGAAACTTGTGACCGTATCTGGAGAAAACAAAACCGAATACACAACGGATACCAATAAAACCAATACGGATGCAATGGTAAGAATAATTTTGTACTTAATGAATATGGATACAAATATGAACATAGTTTCGGTAAAACCACTACCCGCACCATGATTTCTACTACAATTTAATAGTAAATTTTATCTCTTATCTCTAATCTCTAATCTCTAATATTATAATGGGAAGGTACACCACACGAAGGATATGTACAAAGACGTTGCCACAGTCAGGAGGAGCCACGGGAAGGGAAAGGTGCACCACACGAAGGATAAAGGTCCAGTATGAGGGAGTTTGGAACTTGCACATGTGCTGATTTTTTATGTATTTTGGGATCGGGTGTTGTATTTTGGTTGTATGTGGGGCACATGTACAGTTTCGTGTCGGTATTTTGGTTCTAATTTCTGTGTATATTGGGTTCATGTATTTTGGGAATTCGAGTCAGTCACTACCACATACGGTAGGGAGACTCATTTTGGGATTGGAGAATGAGTTTCATGGCCCGCATGTGGGTGGCATGAACATCATTGCCCGAGTTTGGATTATTGTTTTATTAAAAGCTTTTTAAAGAAATACAGGGGGGCTTCGGCCAACCTATTTTGATCAAAAAAAATATATATTATAATGGGAAAAGGCCTTAGTGTCATTTGTCAATCTACCAACACGTGCATGGCACGCACATAACTAATATCTCTGATCTCTCATCTCTAATCTCTAATAATAATAATAATAATAATAATACTATATATATATATATATATATATATATAATCTATAATATTATAATGGGAGAAGGTCTTAGTGTCATTTGTTAATCTGCCAACACGTGCATCGCACGTGCATAACTAAAATGAAGGTCTCAGATTCGAGTCCTTACTGTGTCAGATTTTTTACTTTAAACTTTTTTTATATTAAACATGCATCACATGTGTAAACTATTATCCATCTATCTATAATATAAGAGTAATGCTTTAGCCACTACCAATTTCACAACCATTCTCTTCACTACCTTAGGTGGCATACTCCTATTGGAGAGTTCCCCCACCTACTCTATCTTCCTCTACCTATTGGAGTGTGCCACCTAAGGTAGTGAAGAGAAATGTAGTGAAATTGGTAATGGATGTAGCATTACTCATAATATAATATATTTACTTACTATTTAATAGAAGAGTTTGTTACAAATAAACAATTTTTAATATTTTTTGGTGACAAAAGAAACATCACTTTTGTCACCAAACAAACATTGCATCGCACGTGCAACTCCAAATCTATTTTTCAACACATGTATCACACATACACATCAAAGTTTTTTCTTCTTAATTTTTAAAAAATGTGTGTATTGCCTGTTCAGCTCCATTTTTATAAAATTAAGGCATTCATCGCACATGCTATTTACTATTACTTACATGTATTGCACGTTTAACTCAAACTATTTATCAAAACATGAAAAATACTAGTTATTATAATGGGAGAAGGCCTTAGTGTCATTTGTCAATCTACCAACACGTGCATCGCATGTACATAACTAATATGAAGGAGATCTTAGGTTCTAGTCCTCACTATGTCAGATTTTTTACTTTATTTATATATATATATATTAAACAAGCATCACAAGTGTAAATTGCTATTCATCTATCTATCTATAATATAATATATTTACTTACTATTTAATGGAAGAGTTTGTCACAAATAAACAATTTTTAATCTTTTTTGTCACAAAAGAAACACCACTTTTGTCAACAAACAAACATGTTCATCGCACGTGCAACTCCAAATCTAATTTTCAATACGTGCATCGCACGTACACATCAAAGTTTTTCCTTCTTAATTTTTAAAAAATATGTGTATCACCTGTTCAGCTCCATTTTTTAAAATTAAGGTATTCATTGCACGTGCTAATTACTGTTGGCTTACGTGTATCGCACGTTTAACTCCAACTCTTTATCAAAACGTGCATCGCACATAAAAAATACTATATCTCTAATATTATATTGGGAAAAGGTCTTAGTGTCATTTGTCAATCTACCAACACGTGCATCGCATGCACATAACTAATATCTGTGATCTCTTCTCTCTAATCTCCAATAATAATAATAATAATAATAATAATAATAATAATAATAATATATATATATATATATAATCTCTAATCTCTAATATTATAATGGGAGAAGGTCTTAGTGTCATTTGTCAATCTACCAACACGTGCATCGCACGTGCATAACTAATATGAAGGAGGTCTCAGGTTCGAGTCCTTACTATGTCAGATTTTTTACTTTAAACCTTTTTTTTATATTAAACATGCATCACATGTGTAAACTACTATCCATCCATCTATAATATAATATATTTACTTACTATTTAATAGAAGAGTTTGTTACAAATAAACAATTTTAATATTTTTTGGTGACAAAAGAAACATCACTTTTGTCACCAAACAAACATTGCATCGCACGTGCAACTCCAAATCTATTTTTCAACACGTGTATCGCACGTACACATCAAAGTTGTTTCATCTTAATTTTTAAAAAATGTATGTATTGCCTGTTCAGCTCCATTTTTATAAAATTAAGGCATTCATCGCACATGCTATTTACTATTACTTACATGTATTGCACGTTTAACTCAAACTATTTATCAAAACATGCGTCGCACGTGAAAAATACTAGTTATTATAATGGGAGAAGGCCTTAGTGTCATTTGTCAATTTACCAACATGTGCATCGCATGTAGATAACTAATATGAAGGAGATCTTAGGTTCTAGTCCTCACTATGTCAAATTTTTTACTTTATTTATATATATATATATATTAAACAAGCATCACAAGTGTAAATTACTATTCATCTATCTATCTATAATATAATATATTTACTTACTATTTAATGGAAGAGTCTGTCATAAATAAACAATTTTTAATATTTTTTTGTCACAAAAGAAACACCACTTTTGTCATCAAACAAACATGTGCATCGCACGTGCAACTCCAAATCTAATTTTCAATACGTGCATCGCACGTACACATCAAAGTTTTTCCTTCTTAATTTTTAAAAAATATGTGTATCACCTGTTCAGCTCCATTTTTTAAAATTAAGGTATTCATCGCACGTGCTAATTACTGTTGGCTTACGTGTATCGCACGTTTAATTCCAACTATTTATCAAAACGTGCATCGCACGTAAAAAATACTATATCTCTAATATTATATTGGGAAAAGGTCTTAGTGTCATTTGTCAATCTACTAACACGTGCATCGCATGCACATAACTAATATCTGTGATCTCTCCTCTCTTATCTCTAATAATAATAATAATAATAATAATAATAATAATAATATATATATATATATATATATATATATATATATATATATATATATATATATATATATATATATATATATATATATATATAATATTATAATGGGAGAAGGTCTTAGTGTCATATATATATATATAATATTATAATGGGAGAAGGTCTTAGTGTCATTTGTCAATCTACCAACACGTGCATCGCACGTGCATAACTAATATGAAGGAGGTCTCAGGTTCGAGTCCTTACTATGTCAGACTTTTTACTTTAAACCTTTTGTTATATTAAACATGCATCACGTGTGTAAACTACTATCCATCCATCTATAATATAATATATTTACTTACTATTTAATAGAAGAGTTTGTTACAAATAAACAATTTTTAATATTTTTTTGTCACAAAAGAAACATCACTTTTGTCACCAAACAAACATTGCATCGCACATGCAACTCCAAATCTATTTTTCAACACGTGCATCGCACGTACACATCAAAGTTTTTTCTTCTCAATTTTTAAAAAAATTCGTGTATTGCCTGTTCAGCTCCTTTTTTTTTAAATTAAGGCATTCATCGCACATGCTATTTACTGTTACTTACATGTATTGCATGTTTAACTCAAACTATTTATCAAAACATGCATCGCACGTGAAAAATATTAGTTATTATAATGGGAGAAGGCCTTAGTGTCATTTGTCAATCTACCAACATGTTCATCGCATGTACATAACTAATATGAAGGAGATCTTAGGTTCTAGTTCTCACTATGTCAGATTTTTTACTTTATATATATATATATATATATATATATATATATATATATATATATATATATATTAAACAAGCATCACAAGTGTAAATTACTATTCATCTATCTATCTATAATATAATATATTTACTTCCTATTTAATGGAAGAGTTTGTCACAAATAAACAATTTTTAATATTTTCTTGTCACAAAAGAAACACCACTTTTGTCACCAAACAAACATGTGCATCGCACGTGCAACTCCAAATCTATTTTTCAACACGTGCATCGCATGTACACATCAAAGTTTTTCCTTCTTAATTTTTAAAAAATACGTGTATCACCTGTTCAGCTCCATTTTTAAAATTAAGGCATTCATCGCACGTGCTAATTACTGTTGACTTACGTGTATTGCACGTTTAACTCCAACTCTTTATCAAAACGTGCATCGCACGTAAAAAATACTATATATTATAATTGGAGAGTTGGGGTTGTCATTTGTCAACATACAAACCCGTGTGTTGCACGTGCAACTCCAACTCTCCCTTTAGTTTCAACAAAAACAAACAAAAAAAATTCCACATATTTAAAACGTGCAACGCACGTGCAAAACAATTTTATAATATTTTTTAACACTAAACATACACATATGTTGCACGTACAACTCAAATTCTACTTATAAACACGTGCATTACACATAAAATTGTAGCTTTTTCTTCAAAATATTTTTCCCAATTACGTGCAACGCACGTCCAATTCCGAAACTATTTCTTAACACGTAAATCGCACATGAAAATCCTTCAATTCTTATCAAAACGTGCATCGTACATGATAAATACTAGTTGAAATTTAATGGGAGAGTTGGGATTGTGTAACCAAACAAACAGTGCATTGTAATTAAGCAAACACATGCAATTCACGTTTATTACTAATATAAATGAGTTCTTAGGTTCGATGTCAAACAACATCGGAATTTTTAAAAATATATATGTATATATCTAATATTTTAACGGGAAAGTTGGGATTGTGTAACCAAACAAACACATGCATTGTAATCAAACAAACACGTGCAATGCATGTGTATTACTAATATAAATGAGTTATTAGGTTCGATGCCAAACTACGTCGGAATTTTTTTAAATAAATATATATTTATAAAGACATGCATATCGCACGTGTAAGTTACCAGATTTATTGAAATGAGAATTCCATATCCATCAAACCCCTAACATAAAACTGAATTATTATAAGAAACAAACCCAAAAGTATATGAAGTCCAAGTTTTTTTGAGGTTTCCGAGAACCAGACACAAAAATCCTCTAAAACAAAGTTTTCAGAAGAAGAAAAACAAAAGCACACGACTGAATTATAGGAAGAAAAATGTTGAAGAAGGTGAAGAAGATGCGGTCTTCCTCGTTCAAATTGACAATGTAATGAGTTCTGTTGCTTTCTTCTTCCGAAGAGAACCTCGTCTATTTATAGATGGATATGGTTTTGCACCGAGACAGGTTTGAGCCGAACCAGAACCGACGCATTAAAATGTCTTGCCCGATTGTAAGGTTCTTATATATTTATTTAATGTATGAATATAGACAATATATTATGCACAATCTATTAATATATCTTGCCATGTTCCTATATTTTATCTCATTCATTCATCGGCTAAGATTTTACCCCCAACCCAGCAGTACTCAATACCATAAAAATTATTACTTTAAAACTTTTAATTTAATACTTAATGTTTTTCTATACTCTTGAATGGTCTGTTATATTATTGTAATTATGGTCAATTTAGCATATTATAAATACCACAACGTCTGTACCAATTGAATTTTACGTAGGAATCTAACACATCACCTAAAATATTGGGTACAACTAGAAGAGATTTGCAAATGTCATTGTGGTTCAGTGATAAGCCTCTTAGCTGGTGAGCAAGAAGTTGGGGGTTCAATCATCGTTTGCATAATCCATTTATTATGAAATTATTTGTGAAAATGTGCGTGCAGTGAGTGTGGCGTAGCCTATATATATATATATATATATATATATATATATATATATATATATATATATATATATATATAGGGCCCTTCCGTTGTGCACTACCCTCTGTGTGAACTTTTTACACATAGTACACATGAATGATCCGAACCGTTCACATTGACTTACACGTCTAAATTAGACTAAATATGTAAAACCAAGTCATTTAAAATTCATTTGCCCATCCATCAAGTCAGTATAAAAACAAACGATATTCAGCAATACAATTTTGTAACACTTCAATGGATGGGCAAATAAATTCCAAATGACTTGATTTTATATATTTAGACTATTTAGACGTGTAGATCAATATGAACAGTTTGGATCATCCATGTGCACTCCGTGTAAAAAGTTCACACGGAGGGTAGTGCACAACGGAAGGGCCATATATATATATATATATATATATATATATATATATATATATATATATATATATATATAGAGAGAGAGAGAGAGAGAGAGAGAGAGAGAGAGAAGAGTCCCCTTCCGTTGTGCACTAGGCAGTCGTGTGCACTTGGCCTTCCCACCTTCGTATTGACGATCCGAACTGTTTACATCGATCTACACATCTAAGTTAGCCTAAATAGTAAAATTAAATCATTTGAATTCATTTTCCCATCCATCATATGACTATAAAAAAATAACGATTTTCAGCCATACAATTTTGTAACACTTCAATAGATGGGCAAATGAATTTGAAATGATTTGATTTTATATATTTAGACTAATTTAGATGCGTAGATGAATGTGAACAATTCGGATCGTCAATACGAAGGTGGGAAGGCCGAGTGCACACGGCGACCTAGTGCACAACGGAATGGGACTATATATATATATATATATAGGAAAGGTTGCATAGGAGAAAATTTCCTCCTATGACACCTTAAAAAATTCTACCCCCACCTCCCAAATACATGATCCATACCGTTCAAATTGTTCAGCATGTCATAAAACATAAGAGGATGGAATATTATCAAAGTCGAAGGTGTTTTACTCATGTATTTAATGATCGCAATAGTTGTATTTGTTGCAAAATCTACCACAACTCGTAATGCTAATAGCGGAACTCACACACCCCAAGCAATAGAAACTTCCCAAGAACTAGATGAACCAAGAACAAGTCACCACGATAATCACAAGATCTCACAATAACACAATAATATGCAAAGATAACTAATACTTCTTATTCCCCAAGAAATACAAAGATTACAAAAAGATTACAACTCTCAACCTCTCTCTCTCTTTCACTTTTGAAACACACGGCACAATCCCCTCTTGAAGTTGAACAATGATAACGACTCACCTCAATCAACACTTGATAACCTACAGTTCACATCTACTGCTATATTTAAAACCCCCACGTAAACCCTAAAAGATAAACACAAAATACAGCTTATTGGACCCAAAAACCGAAAGCCCAAATAACACACAGCGCCTATGTCGATCGACCGCATGCACATTAGGTCGGTCGACCGCAACGTGTCTCGCCAACACCTCGAAGCATGACCAATCAACTGCACGGTCGACTGTCCCGCTCTCTGTTGGAACCCTATACACTCGAAGAACTCTCAGCCACTTGGGTCGGTCGACTACACACCCGGTCGGTCGACTGCAACTCTTTAGCTGCACTTCTTCTACTTGTTGTTGCCTTCTTTAGCTGTCTTCATCTTCTTATTTTCTTCTCCAATTTCAAGTACTCCGTGCCTACGTGTATTTAATGTCACAATCCTAACGATCTCCCTTTTGGACCAAATACACAACGTTTCAAAGTTAATGTAATTTTTATCTCACATTATCTCTGCCAATCTCTCACTTTCATTGAAGACCCAAGTACTCCCCACTCTCATGAAGAACACGTCACTCAACCACGTGGAGTGCACCAACCACCCATCATCATCTCATGAAGGATGTGCTCCACCAATCACATAGAGCATGAATACCGGAGAAACAACCTCCCGTATCGGATTCCGTGTTACAAGACTCCCCAACTCACAGAATCTCCATTAACACCAGACATGGTTCAAAGCCTCTCTATGCACCCACCCTCTGCACTAGAACTCTCCGTGGACGACACCTCCACAAAATTTGCAGACTGTTCAACCCCTACAACCTCATTTCAGTTACCCTCATCGGCATCACCCTACATATCGATAACAGTGCTCTCTACCACACAAGAGCGACTCGAAGCTTCGTCTGCCATATCGCAAAGTACCCTCACCGCAGCAATGTCTTACTCTCTAGGATCACTCTCATGTTCAGAAGCTCCCACTAAATTAGTAACCTCCCCTGAATTCCCACAACCAAAAAAACTCGATAGCAACCCACACAACCTACTACTCGATTCTGGCTAAAACTCAACTACAAGAGAAAAACTCATCACGTCTCTAAGCAAATATAGCGTTCCCTCATGCTTCCCTTTTACAATCACCCTTTAACCTGCAGCTATACGCCACTCCCACCTACCAACTGTAGTAGACATACCCTCTTTGTCTAGCCTTCTTTCCGAGATAAAATTTTCCTTCAAGTCTGGAACATGCCTTGTCTCCCGCAAAAGAACACTATGATCATCATTAGCTTTCAAGCGAACAGTACCAACCCCTTATACAGGACACCTATGATAATTCCGCACGATCACATCTCTAAAAGAACCCTCCTTGTAGTCATCGAACACCTCTCTCCTTGAAGTGCAATGAAAAGAAGCTCCCGAATCAATACATCAATCTCGCTTGCACAATTCCTCCCTAGTTGATAAGCATAACTCTTCAATTTGATTAGATACCACATTGGCTTCCTTTGGTTTGACTTCCTTCAATTTCTCCTGCTTCCTCTTCATATAGGCCTTACAACTGTGCCACATGTGGCCCTTCTTGTGACAATACCAACACTCAGGTCCATGTCCACCATCGTTGTCATCAGACCCACTCTCAGATGAACTACTCTGATCATTTCTTCTTCGACTGCTCTTAGACCTCCCATGTCTCTTCTCAACTAACATTGCAGAATCTTTAGAGGATGACGATAAAAAATTCTTCATTTCTCACCCTTCTTACCTTCTTGTTCAGAATGCTACTTACCACTTTCTGTAAAGTCGTCAAATCTGTCATCATTCCTATAATAGTTTGTTCCACCGTACCATAACTATCGGGAAAAGTAGATAGAAGTAACAATGACTGTTTCTTATCTGAAAACTTCAATCTTGCAGCTTCCATCTAATTGTAAACCATACAGTAATTGTTCACATGTTCTGTTACTAAACCCTCTTTTTGGAACTTCATAATAACCGATTTCTTCAAGTGAAGAATTTGATCAGATGTCAACGGTTTCTCATATATATCCGTGAGAATCTCTATAGCCTCTTTGTGGCCTTTTCCTTCAAGATATGAAATAACACCTCCCTACTCAGTTCAAACTGAATCTGCCCTAGCACCTTCTGATCCAAACGATTCCACTTCACTAAGACCTTCGTATCCTTGTCTCCACCTTCCGGCTTCTCATCAAACAACGGACCATATAGATCTTTCTGACGAAGATACGCTATCATCTGAATCTTCTACATCGCGAAGTCACTCCCATCGAACCTCTCAATCTTCGACTTGCTATCGTCCATCTCAAACCCAGTGCTCGGATACCACTTGTTGTAGAATCTATCACAACTCGTAGTGTTAATAGCGTAACTCACACCACAAGCAATAGAAACTTCCCAAAGACTAGATGAACCAAGAACAAGCCACCACGATAATCACAAGATCTCACAAGAACACAATAATATGCAGAGAAAACCAATACTTCTTATCTTCCAAGAAATACAAAGATTAAAAGCAGATTACAACTCTCGGTCTCTCTCTCTCTTACATTTGAAACACTCGGCACAATCTTCTCTTAAAGTTAAATAATGATAACGGCTCACCTTGATCAACACTTGATAACCTTAGAGTTAACATTTACTGCTATATTTATAGCCCCAAGTAAACCCTAATAGATAAACATAAATACAGCTTATTGGACCCAAAATCCGAAAACCCAAATAACACACAACACTGATGTCGGCCGATCGCACTTTGGGTGGGTTGAGAGCAAAGTGTCTCGCCAACACCTCGAAGTATGACTGGTCAACTGCACGGTCGACTGTCTTGTTCTCTGTTGGAACCCTGTACACTCGAAGAACTCTCAGCAGCTTGGTTCGATCGACCATGTAGCACCCCGCAAATAGTATATAGCTATTTTGCATTGTAATCCATGCATAGTGGAGAATTGCACGCGATTATATATTTTTTCTAATAATTATTAGTTTTAATTGAGAAATTTCGGATGTATGAGTTATTCTGAACTCGATGAGATAAATTCGAGATATATTCTCAATTAAATTGTGGATTTGCCCTGATTGTTTTAACAAGACAATCTTCGGAAAAATAACAATTTTTATAAATATATTTTTATAAATTAAAATTATCTTATTTTTAAGTTTATAGATAGAGATATCTATATATATATTTGATTGAACCAATTGAATATGCGATTGAAGCAAACATTGCCTAATTTTTATTATGCATTAGGGTTAGGGTTAAGGTTGCTAAACCTTGGGTTAGGAAACCTACTTCATGATTAGTGTTGAGATGAGTTTGATGAGATCCTAGGGTCAAAATTGATCCATGCGTTAATCCTTTATGAAGATTTGAGATGAGTCTTGAATGTTCTAGGAACTTTGTGTGTTGGAAACCATCTCAACCCTCCATTCTAATTACCACTTCATCATCAAATCCCCACCCACCATATATGAAATTCCGGCCAACCCTAGAAACCCAAGCCCATCTTCTATTTAGACTCCATTTACTTCACCATTCTCCATTTCCTTCTTGAGGTTCCTGAGTTCAAAAAAAAATTTAAGGAAGTAGAGTGTTTTAGCCACCAAAATTATTTACTCTTTCGTAGGTATTGAATCAATTTGGAGACTAGATTAGTGAAGGAGAAGGAGAAGGAGAAGGTGAAGACTAGGTTTTTTTTCTCAACTTTGAAGGTGGGTGTTCTCAACTCTAAATTAGTATTTTTTGTGTGAATGAATTGATATGTAGGAGTAGATAAGAGTACCATGAATATCATGCTTGAGTATTGATGTGTTATGTAAAAATAGAACTTGTATGTCAAAATAGTTCATACCATGTTTCATGTTAAAGCACACATATGTAGTATGTTGACTTAGGATTTTTTTACTGAGCAAATGGCTTAAAATCTGGATATACAATTTTGATGGCATGTTCTACGATGAGTTTAGAGCATCCTCAAAATTTTTCATGTTTTTATGGGTTCAATTAGTAGCTTAACCAAATAGTTCTCTCTCGGAACAGAGAGCAGTAAAAAAACTGTGTTTTTCCTTATTGTGAAGAGGAGTTTGTAAAATTATAACTTGAAATTGGTCAAGTATTTTGAGCTGAAATTTTTACTGGATGTACTTGGATGTGTTAACAACAATCTATCCAAATTTCAGATTTTTCTGAATTTATTTGCTATATTTAAAAATTCGGTTTTGACAACTAGTCTAGAACCCATAACTATCTTTGTTCTATCTCAAGAATGAAGTTTGATAAATCATAACTAAATCATGGAGTATAATCTTGCAATGAAATTTTTACTGTAGCATCTACTATGTGTTTAGATCATGTATAAAAAAAATTAGAAAATTTGGACAAATTTTGATGGGGTTTCAAAATTTGTTGTAACCAGAGGTTTTATACACTGCTGAGAACAGAAGAAATTTTTCTACTAAATTCAAAGGACTATAACTCTCTGTATATTTTGAATCTGAATGCAACTTTTGGGTATGTTAGACTTGTATATGTCTAGTTACTGAATCCCAATTTTTGTAAGTATTGGACTTATGGTTGAATTGATATTAAATTTCGAATAGACCATGTTCAGCTAAGTTCAGTTTTGGTAGGCTTGTATACTTGAGCTTTTCTGGAATTATATATTGAGAATCTGGAAGAATGACTAACCAGAGACTTGTAGTAAAGAGTCTTAACTTTCCAAAACATATTGAATCATGCAATTTTAGCTTGTTGTTTGAAAGATATGATTTTCCTATGATATAGATAGAACCAGTCTTAGTAGAAGACCCTGTTTTGTTAAGTGAGTTAATTTTTATGTGTGTACACTGATGAAAATAGGAGTTTTAGAGTGATTTAATGGATGAATTTGATGATGTGATCAACTAGGAAGTTGTAGTAGACACTTCCAGTTTTCTATAGAATCCAAGATCGTAAAAATCCGATAAGTGAGCGAGTTTTTATGTTATTAGCAAGATGCAGCATTTACATTGAAGAAGTGTATAGCTGAGAACATTTATGAATATTATAGCATCTAGATGGCTGAATCTGAAGGAATGGTTAACTAGAGACTTGTATTATAGAGTCTTAGCTTTCCAGAATGGGTAAGATTATGAAATTCCAATTTGTATCTTGAAAGTTATAAATTTTCTAAGTTCAGGAGCTGTGTATGAGTTGATATAGAATTTGAGAAAACTTGTTGGCATAGCAGTAAACTTGTGAATTTCTAGAACTTTGTGTTTGTAATCTGAGAAATGATCAACTTTAGAATTGAAGTAGATCCTCTTAGCTTTCCAAAGAGTGCTTATTCATGGAATTCCAGTGTGTGAATTAGAAGTTATGAATGTTTTTCTAATGACAGGGTAGATTCACGTTAGTAGTAGTTGTGATTTTGCTCTACACCTAAGTCATGGACTTGTGTGTTAGTAGCATTTATATGTTGGAAATACTTGTTTCTATCTGGATTTGAGTTTGTCTCATTGTGTAGGATGATTAGCTTGATTTGAGTTGTCTGAGGGATCGTCTAGGGTAAGCTATTACCCTACGACTGACAACCCTTAGGCTAAAAATGAATTCTTCCGCCTCGAGAACTGGATAGTCATCCCTCGTGCACCGACGAACTCTTACCCAATGGGTAATTGATCTCGGATCCGAATACTGGATGCGATCTAAGTCAGAGGTGGTGGCAAACGATAGAGATCGGATCGCCAGTGTTTGAGTCAATTGACTAGGTCAGATCCATTTCTGACCTAGGTATTACTGAAGCTATTTTATGATTGGTGTATTAGTACCCTAGGACTGTCAATAAGTCAGGTGTTGATGTTTATGTATGTTTACCTCTATTACCGGGTGTAAGGCTTCCCTAGGGTCACGGGCCGGGGATTTGGTTGAGGACCAACAAGGGTATGGCAGTCGTTGAGTATCGACTCGCCGGGTTATTAATTTGACAGACTAGTCAAGGATCAATTGTTTGATAAAACTTCGTGCATGATTTTGGGTGACAAACGTATTTTCAGTAAAGTGTTATTTAATTAAGTTTCTTTACTTCCGCTTAAAGACCGAGTTGATATTAATGGTGATTCCCTATAATTCGACTTGTTCTAAGGGTCAGCACTAGGCGGTGATAACCAGGGTTGTCTCTTCCTGTCAACGGGATACAGGACCCGTATCTCGCTCTGTTAATTCCTGAAGTATCGTGGTAAGAACGGGAGAGTTCCTGTCGGATAGGGAGATTAGACCCTCGAGACCATCATGTTCTTATGTTGAGTGTACACGAACAGACCATGGGGCTGATGTCCCATGGATCTTCGACGCCATAGATATGCGGATGTGTATCTGTAAGATCATCACTGCATTTGGTGTGATCCAGACCGGATTGGGGCACTAGTGGTAAACGGAGACACCACTGTGTTTAGCAGTAATAACTGTAGGATTCACCAGCCGCGTTGTATCTATCAGAAACATGTTGAGTACAATAGTAGAATGCATTGCATGGCGAGGGTTCGAAACCTGGAACTGGAGAAGACGGATTGATTTGGAGCGTATGTAGTATGGGATGTATGCGTGTCCAGAGTCTTGCGGACATTAGACTAAGTGCATCTATTTTCTGTACATTGTGTACTATGCATTAAGCTTCAGATCATGGCATACACTGACACTAGGAAATGAGGATGTACGTTTCTGTTTTCATTAAAGGCTGGTTGAGATTGCTAGTTGGAGATCGCTCTTTTCTTATCAACATTGCGTTAGTTTATGTACTGACGTGCTCACTCAATTAGGTGCTGGATACCGGGTCGCGAGTCCAGGAGGACTCTCAAGACAAGCAGGGCATCCAAGTGGAGTAGCAATGTACATATCTACCATTCAAGCAAGTGCAGGAATATCATACTAGTGCAGCAAAAGATTCGAGCTACAAGGCACATCTCAGGGAAGCAGTTTGACCACTTAGTGGAGTTCCAGTGGAATATCAGTTGACTACCGTTCTGAAGGGCAAGCAAAATGTTTAAGTAATATTTGCAATGCTTTAATGTAATTGGTATTCCTTGTTCATGAACAAGATAATGATTGTATTTGATGATGTAATGATTTTATTTGGCAATAAAAAGTTTTTAAATTTCCGTGTTATTACTGTGTTGAGATGCATTTGAAGGAAAAAATTCTGGTTTGTGTCACGGATTTCCGGTAGTGGGATCTGGGGCGCTACAGACCGCACACCCAGTTGGTCGACCGCAACACTTCAGCTGCACTTCTTCTACTTGTTGTTTTCTTCTCTAGCTGTCTTCGTCTTATCCTCTTCTTCTTCAACTTCAAGTACTCCGTGCCTATGTGTATTTAAGGCCACATTCCTAACAGTATTAATGAAAAACCATTCACCTCATGATGAATGGGTAAAACATATTCAAATTTAGTAACTTTACTTCACTCTATGTTTTATGATAGAGTGATGATAGAGTGAAGAATGAGTTTCTTGTGCGCTATAGGAAGAATGTTCATATATATATATATATATATATATATATATATATATATATATATATATATATATATATATATATATTGAACAGAAGTAAAGGTGGCATAGGAAAAATTTCTTCTTATGACACCTTAAAAAATTCTACCCCCTCCTTGTTAGGGATTTCTACCAAAAACCCCTCTTAGAATCTTGTTGAGTTACTCGATGCAATCAACACAAACTACCAAGCACATATGAGATCATACCAAACACACCAAAGCACACACAAATTTGTCCTGGTTGGACCTTTCGCTTCAATTCGGGAAAGAAGAAACCCAAGATGTTATTCAACTAGAGAAGATACAAGAATATTACAATTCTCACCACAACCCTCTCTCAAGCCTCTGTTAGGGTTATATACTGAAAGCATCACTCTTGTATTAACTTTATTTCCTTATTTTTTTTGAATGAGAATCATATGGGCATATGTTTGCATATTGTGTTTATTATAATATTAATGCAAGTATCTGATATTCTATAAGGTTGATAATATGGTGTGAGGTGACACACAGAAGATCATATTATCAGTTCCCTACGGAATATATAAATAGTTCACAACCTAGACGGACTTGGACAATCCATTGGAAAGGTTGTAGTGTAATCTGGTATTAGTCTATCTTGACTATAGGTTTACACTAGTACACTTTGTGTGTATTGAACATGACCACTTGAGGTTGTTCTCTTTGTACTGACTACAAAAGAGAACAAACACCTCTGTTATTATGGATGCTTATGCTCTTAATCCAGATATAATAACAGACATTTATATGCAGTGTGCATTACTTTGACTCATAAAAGAGTGAGATTCGTTATGGATCAACAACCTCTATGAATTGGGTAATAGCATTGTATGTATGATGGACTGTTGATTGTAAAAGGAATCCATGTCCCGATACGTCGGGTTGATGATGTCCCCTTAAGGAGCTCATAAGGATTGTCATGTAAACCCTGCAGGTGGATTACATCCGACATGACAAATAAAGTTGAATGGTACTACTTAAGGATAAAAGATGTTGATCAATATAGTTGTCAGTAACTTAATTTGATCGACGGACATTTGATATCTTAACATGGGGAGCTGAACGAGCATATAATAAAAGGAGCCCATAAATATAATTTGGGATTAGGAAGGTAGTGCAACAATAGCTCTTTAGTGGACCGAGCTATTGTTAATGGACCTGGGTTGTGTGTTCGGGCTGAACACAGGATACCCAGATTCGTTAGGAGACCTAACCCTAATTTCTCCTCATGGTCCCTGCCGTAGCCTTATATATATATCCTCTATTCTCTGGCCGTCATATTATCATCAGAGATAAGAAGTTTTCTCTAAATTCGTGATTCACGTAAGGAGAGAAAGAGAGGTCAGCCAAGGAGAAGAAAGGTTGGGAGACCGTCGCCCACCCGACGTCCAACCCGAGGAAGGAATACGTGCAGAAGATCTTGGGGTCGCTGACGGCTCGAGGTTGCTAGAAACTGTCGTCTTCTTCTCATCGCAGGTATAATTCGTGAACCCTAGATTCCGCTATAAAGGGTTAGATCACTTATTAAATCTGTTAAGCTTTTATGATCGATACGCACACCAATCCGTGGTCCTGGGACTCATCGCAGTTCCATTAGCCTCACCAACAAGTACTAGTTGTTTATAATAGAGAAGCTCTCAAGCTTCGCATTCAATGAAGTAATCTAACTTTTGGCTCTCAATGGAGGCCAATAACAACTATATATAGATATCTAGAGAAAACCTAGTTTGATATCTTGATACGATAGCCTTTGGATATTCCTGAAAAGATAACCCTACGATAAGAGCCATCAGATCTAACTTGAAGAGCAAGTTGGGCTTTTCACGAATCAGCCAGACTCAAGCCTGAAACCCATCAGCGTCGCTAACGGTCGACCGCACCAACAAGTCGGTCGACTGTCCCCCTCTCTAGAAGACTTCGTGCAGGGGTCGGTCGACCACACATGAGTTTCGGTCAACCGCAACTTCTGCTGTTGCTGCTGCTGACCGTTTCTCACCTCCACTCTGTTTCCAATCGCGTCGATTCCTCCATCGTCTCATCGTCTTCTTATCCAACATAATATGCAAGACATAAACCCAACAGTCTTCACCTTGGATTGCATACTCATGAATCCACACCTGTGTGATTTAAAACCTTGTAGACTATTTTCCTTCTCTTCTTGCAAACAACTCATTTCAATGGCTTTCTCTGCTAGTTGAATCCATCTCCACCTGTTTTTCTCCCGCTGTATGCCCTCCTCAAGGGCACACCCCAGTAGATGTAATCATGGAGGTGTCACCCTCCACACGAACTCCACCTACCTCAAGGCTCTCTCTACCTTTCGACGATATTCGAACGTCGCAGTCTCGCTCGGATGATTCTAGTGATGGCATACTATATGATGCTTTAGGAACAATGGGCTTCGAAACACTTGCGCAAGTTTTTCTGTTTCTCCAAAGCTGGTAGAGGTTGTGCTGACCCTGCTCAATCCCCCTCTCACCCTTCATCACCTCACGATAACTTTCCCAAACTGAACGAACTCCAACTGGATTTATGTACCTGCAGTCCCGAGCTTCTAGAGTTCTCATGGATATAAGGCTCCGCTTCATCAAAGGAATATACATGCCCTCCTCTAGTGTGTATTCCCTTCCTTCTGTCATCTTCGACTCATTTGTTTTTTCATCCCTTACTTCACAAGTCTTGTTAATCTTTGTTCCCACACAACGACATGAGGCAAACTTGTAAGTAGAAACCATTACTTCAAAAATCTTATCAACCTTCGTTCCCACACAATGATATGATGAAAATTTGCAAGTAGAAACCATCTCTCTCTCGGAGCAAACTTGAGAAGAACTAACCGAATCAAAAGAATAACCGGAATTCACATCTAAAGAACTTGAAACAAAAGCACTATTTAAGCCATCACCTGATTCAGCGGCACTGGATTTGACGCGCCTCTGACTCAACCGCTTGCAATAATCTCTCATGTAATGTTAAATCCCTTTGCACTGGTGGCCACGGACCTTACCCCTACATACACTTTTCCTTCCAATCAAAGTACAATCCACCTCCAAGCAACTCATAGAAGTTGACGCCGATTTCTGACTCTCTTTCCTAAGTGCATCCTCCTCCAACCCCTTGATCATACCTGCTATGAAAAACTTCTCCTTGGTAGATTTTTCATCTAGCACGGTTATCATGTTGAATGGATTTGGTGATGAATATATTGAGTTGGAAACCCTTAGATCATCTGCGTTGAACACCTTCAGTTCAGATAACTCCATATTGAACTCCACTTCATGGTCTAGAAGAACGGTACTTTCTTTCTTTGAGAAACTCCACAACTTTGTTTGCTGGTACATCGACCCTATGATGACGATCCCGAGTAGTCAGTTCTGAATCTTGACCAAAGACTCGTCGTGCTTCTCCTATACCTGACTTCGTTTGTCGATAACAACCGGATTAAACCCAAGGCTTCGGAACATATCTTCGTCCACTTCTCCTGCTTTGTGCCAATTGGTCTCCTTTTATCTTCTTCTAGGACCAGATCCAAGTCCTGTTGAACCTATGCTTCATGCATGTCCACCTTCAAGAGATCAAAGTTGATCTTGCCTTTGAACTGGTTAATCTTCGTAATCTGATCTACCATCTTCTCCAAGGTACTCGAACAAACCCTTGAACACGAAGCTCTGATACCAATTGTTAGGGATTTCTACCGAAAATTTCTCTTAGGATCTTGTTCAGTTATTCGATGCAATCAACACAAACTACCAAGCACATATGAGATCATACTAAACACACCAAAGCACACACAAATTTGTCCCGGTTGGGGCTTTCGCCTTAATCCGGGAGAGAAGAAACCCAAGATGTTATTCAACTAGAGAAGATACAAGAATATTACAATTCTCACCACGACCCTCTCCCAAGCCTCACCAACAAGTACTAGTTGTTTATAATTAAAGAAACTCTCAAGCTTCGCCTTCAATGAAGTAATCTAACTCTTGGCTCTCAATGGATGCCAATAACAATAATATATAGAGATCTAGAGAAAACCTAGTTTGATATCTTGATACAATAGCCTTTGGATATTCCAAAAGAGATAACTGTACAATAGGGCCGTCAGATCTGACTTGAAGAGCAAGTTGGGCTTTTCGCGAATCAGCCAGACTCAAGCCTGAAACCCATCAGCGCCGCTAACGGTCGGCCGCACCAACAAGTCGATCGACTGTCCCACTCTCTGGAAGATTTTGCGCAGGGGTCGGTCGACCTCACATGAGTTTCGGTCGACCGCAACTTCTGTTATTGCTGCCGCTGACTGTTTATCGCCTCAACTCCGTTTCCAATCGTCTCGATTGCTCTATCGTCTCATCGTCTTCTTATCCAACATAGTATGCAAGACATAACCCAACACTCCTCCTAAATGCATGATCCACACAGCTCAAAGTGTTCAACATGTCATAAAACATAAGATGATGAAATTTTATCAAAGTTGAATGTATTTTGCCCATGTATTTAGCAATAGTTGTATTGCTGAAAAATCGTTTATTTTACAACCTCATGACGAATGAGCACAACATACTCAAATTTAATAAATTTTTTTAATCTATATTTTATGATATGAAGATCAACTTGAACGGTGATAGTGAATTTAGATTATGGAGAATGAGTTTTTAGTGCGCCATAGGAGGATATTTCCTCCTACGGCATATGATCTCCTGTATCCCCTGTATTCGTCAAGTGCGAATAAAAGCACGAATAAAATTTTCGTTTTCGTCAAAGTGCGAATCATGATCATTCAATTTCTTGATTGATTTTGTTCTGTAATGGACAAAATTAAATGACTCGGGATTTACGCTTACAAGCAGGGCCGGCCCTGATATGAAGGCGGGTAAGGCGGCCGCCTCGGGCCCCCGCGGAATTCGCCATTTTTGGGGCCCCCGATTTCAAACTTCCCTTGTAAATATAGGCACGCGTTTCGCGCGTAATTTTTTTTTTTTATATATATATGGGGCAGGGGGGGCCCATTTCGGAAGTTCGCCTAGGGTCCTCGGAACTCAAGGCCGGCCCTGCTTACAAGCTTAATGTATATCCACTTCTAAAGTTTGATTGTTGACGAGATGTGGCTTGTGAAAGTGAGTGAGTGTTCTGTTTGTTTCCTAAACATTTGAAGTTACTCACTCGATTGAAAACTCTGCTTATTTCCCAAGGTGCATCATATAAGTTTTTTCAACGATTCGGAGGACGGAAAACAAAAATCCTCAGAGAGATCTGTTGTAGTTTCATGATATGTAACCTTCAAATCGATGGAGCCAAAAATGAAGACCTTACTCTCATGAAATATCGAATTTCCAAGTTACCTTAAACATTTTAACTAAGGCAGCATCAAGAGTAATAAGGAACAGTTTCCATTTTACGGAGGAAAAAAATAAATAAAAATAAAACAGATACATAATATTTCTCATTCAGCACTTTACTATTCATTCCAATTGACAATGTACCAATACTTCTAATTAACTGAACCTGTTTGGTGTTGAGGAGGAGGTGATGGTGGTGGAGTTACAGTGATGGGAGGACAACAGCGTCGAAGATGTTTCATTGATTTGGAGTCCGGTTGGCCACATAGGCTGCACATATTCATCCGCATATTCATCTGCGTAGCTAGTCTGGATCAGTGGGATGATAAGAGCAACCCACACCGCCAGCTTCATCTTTCCCTCTGCTGAAGCAATTCAAATAATTCAAGAGGCAATAGGAGAATTATACATGGAATGCGTAGTATATTACTTCTAGCAAATAGTTATAGATAAACTGGTAAAACACACACGTGCAATGCACATGACGAAAAGAAGATACGAAGGAAATAATAGATAATTATTTGGTGGGATACTCATGTACGATCAGCATAGTACACTTTGATTGTTACTTCATATCATGTATACTTACAAAATATCATGTCGTTTGAAGATTGTTTACCCGTGATTTAAGTGGTTGCACAAATAAATGGTTTTTCAGTAGCTAACAAATTGTTTCCATCTAATTCAGAAGTTACAAGCCTCCAAATAGTTTAAAATTTTATAGCCGTACTTTTTGACATAAGAAACATGATGAACAAGGGAGATTATCCTATAAGTGTTGGGCTATGTTTCCTCAACAATATATGCACATGGTAGTTAAACAAATACTTGCAAATTGCAATGCATGTAAAAATACTAAAGATAAAAATAAGAGTAACAACGCAATATGAAAGAAACTTTCCCCTATAAAGGTTTGTTTGGTGTGCAGTAAGTGTACTGTAGCAATTTAAAATTCAAAGAAAAGCACTGTTCTCCAGTTTGTTTAGGTGTAAGTGGGCTAGATTTGAATTTCACTAGTAGCGTTACCGTAGTTATTGTAGCTGCAAAAGAAATCGGATAGAAACCCATGGATTTCTTTGAAATAGCACTACAGCACTACTGTAGCAATTATAAAAATATTTCTCTCTCCTACTTTTCTACTCTATCCAATCGAATAATTTCTCCTAACCCTCTACATTAAATTTCTTTCTCTCTCATCTCTATCCCACAATACAATAAAATTACATCCAAACAAACAATTTTAGAACTCATTTTCACATTTTTTTTCTCTACAATAATCTTTATAGTTTGGAAACATTTTACAACCAACCAAATAGCTATCAAACTCTCTTCCCTTAATGTGGAAACTCTCTAGTAGTTTACACGTGTGATGCACGTCTTAATATATATAGTTTTTTTAAAAAATAAATTCTGACGCAGTCTGGATTTAATTTAAAACCTCATTTACAATAGTTATGCACGTACGTTACACGGATTGGTAGATGGACAAATTATACTAAGGCCTTTTCCCATTACAGCAGTAGAGAAGAGATAGTTATGCATGTGCATTACACGGATTGGTAGATGGAATAATTACACTAAGGCCTTCTCCCATTATAGTAGTAAAGATAATAATAATACTGAAACAGACAGTTGCAATGCATGTAAAGGTAACTATGAAAAAAGAGTAGAACGTACATGTTAGTGTTGATGAGAATAATCAGTTAATAAAGTAATGTATCAAAGTAATGATACAGATGAAGTGATCTTTGCATTAACTAGTTCGTAATTGATTATCTTCATCCGTTTCACCCGGTATGTTTCAGCCATCCTTTTGCAGAGCACGGATATAAATACTCTTTTCTAAAACTTGGTTAACAAGTTTTCCAATGTCAGTTAAAGCACTTCCACCGCATGCCTGTTGCCCGGGCGGTGGACCCCAAGCAAATAAGGATAACAATTTTACAAAAAAAGCCAAACACCACCGTAAAAAAATCTGCCCGGGCAGTGGGTCGGACCCACGCCGCCCAGGTATGGGATCGAGCTGCCCGCGCCCGGTCTGCTACCCGGGGGCAGCCACTTTTTCCGTGGTCTCCACCTGTTAGGACTTGCGGAAGCTCTGACATCAATTGCTAAGAATTCTCTGCACCGAATCTTGTTGAGTTATGCGACACGATCAATATAAACCACCAAGTAAATGATGACACCAAACAGACAAAGCACACAATTTTGTCCTTGTTTGGACAAGCTCTAATCTGGGGGAGAGAAAACCGAGATATTATTTAACTAGAGAATATACAAGAGTTACAACTCTCACCACGACCCTCTCTCTAACTTTACCAGAAAATACTAGTTGTTACAATTGAAAAACCTCTCAAACTCTCTTCAATGAAGTCTCTCTCTCTCTCTCTCTCTCTCTCTCTCTCTCTCTCTTCTTAATGGAGGCTAATTACAATAATATATAGAGATCTAAAGAAACCCTAGTTTGATATCTTGAAACAATAGTCATCCAAAATTTCTAAAGAGATAACCATAGGATAAGAGTTGTATGATCTAACCTGGAGTAGAAGTTGGGCTTCAATTAAATCACCCAGACCCGAACCCGTTACTGCTTTCAGCTGCGACGCTATCGACTATCCAAGAGGACAGTCGACCGCAATGCTCTCTGTTCCAAACAGTAGGCATTATGGTCGACTGTCCGCACATTGACTGATGTTGTTGTTGCTACTTCTTCCAACTGTTTCCAATCTTCTCGACCTCCTTCACTTCACTGTTTTCATAGCAAACTAGTATGCATGACATAAACCCAACAGTTTCCATCTTGAATTGCATATTCATGAATCCACACCAATATGATTTAAACCATTCTATACTCTTTTATTCTCATCTTGCAAAACAATTCGGTTATGTGGCTTCTTCTACTAGTTTAATCTACCTCCACATATTTTTCTCCAGTTGGTATGTCCCTCAAAGGCACACACCAGTAGGCGGTGACACGGAGGCGCCGCCCTTCGCACAAACTCCACCTACTCTGAGGCACTCTCCACATCTCAACGACATTCGAACATCGTAGTTTCACTTGGATGATAGTGTTTTAGGAACATAGGGGTTCGAAACACTTGTGCAAGTTTCTCCGGTCCCACAAAGCTTGTAGAGATTGTGCTGAACATCCCTCATTCCCTTCATCACCTTACGACGACCTTACCAAACTGATAGAACTCCACCTTGAGTTGTATACCTGCAACCCCGTGCTTCAAGAGTTTTCAAGGATATAAGATTCTGTTTCAATAGAGGATTATGCATAACATTCTCTAGTGTGTAACCATTTTCATCTGGTGCCTCCAACTCGACTGTTCCCTCACCTACTACTTCACAAATCCCACCAACCATCGTTCTCACACAAGAATCTCCTATGAACTTATAAGTACAAAATATCTTCCTCTCGGAGCATATATAAGAAGAACTCTCCGAATCAAGAAACAATCCAGAATACACATTTATAAAATTTGAAACAAGATTATTGTTTAAGCTATCACTTGATTCAGTAGCACTTGATTTGACACCCCTCTAACTCAACCATTTGTGACAATCCTTCTTCTAATGCCCAACCTCTCTGCGATCATGGCAACAAATCCTATCCTTACGTGCACTTTCACTTTCGTTTGAAGTACCATCCACCTCCAAGCAACTCACAGAATTAGACGCCGATTTCTGATTCTCCTTTCTAAGTGCATCCTCCTCCAAGCCCTCGATCACACTTGATGCTGAAAACTTCTTCTTGGTCGATTTTCAAGCATGGTGATTGCCAAGTTGGATAAATTTGGCGGTAATTATATTAAGTTGGAAGTTTTTAGATTATCTATGTCAATCGTCCTCGATTCAGATAACTCTGTATTGAACTCCACTGTATGATCTAGAAGAGCGGTACTTTCCTTCATTGAGAAATCCGATAAATTTCTCTTCTGGTACATCTGATCCTTGTATGGCGATTTCGAGTAGTCAGTTCTGAGTCTTGCCTACAGACTTGCTGCGCTTCGCTCCTCCACGACCTGACTTCGCTCTTCAATGACATCCGGATTAAACCCAATGTTCTTGAACAAATCTCCTCCCAATTCTCTTGCTTTATGCTGATTGGTCTCCCTTTATCTCCTTCTAGGGCTAGTTTCAAGCCCTCTAGAACCAATGTATCATACATTTCTCCTTCCAAATATCAAAGTTGGTCTTACCGTCAAGGTTCTTGATCTTCGTAATCTGATATGTCATCTTCTCCAAGGAACTCGAACAAACCCACGAACCTGATGCTTTAATACCAATTGTTAGGATTTGCAGAAGCTCTGACATCGATTGTTAGGAATTCTCTGCATCGGATCTTGCAGAGTTATGTGACACGATCAATACAAACTACTAGGCAAATAGTAGATCACACCAAACACACAAAGCTCACAATTTTGTCCCGTTTGGGAAAACCCTAATCTGGGGGAGAAAAAACTGAGATAATATTCAACTCGAGAAGATACAAAGTTATAAATCTCACCACAACCCTTTCTCTAGCCTCACCATAAAATACTAGTTGTCTACAATTGGAAAACCTCTCAAACTCTCTTCAATGAAGTACTGTCTCTCTCAGGTCTCAATGGAAACCAATTACAGTAATATATAGAGATCTAGATAAACTCTAGTTTAATATCTTAATACAATAGTCATCTAATATTTCTGAAGAGATAACCAGACGATAAGAGCCGTATGATCTAACCTGGAACAGAAGTTGGGCTTCAATTGAATCACACATACCCAAACCCAATACTGCCTTCAGTCGCGACATGGTCGACTGTCTTAGAGGGTAATCGATCGCAATGCTCTCTGTTCCATAATATATTAGACTATCAATGTGCTTCCAGCACATTGAGTAATGTTATTGTTGCTACCTCTTCCAATCGTTTCAAATGGCCTCGACCTCCTTCACTTCATTGTCGTTGTATCGAACTAGTATGCAGGATATAAACCTAACAATCCCCCCCCCCCCCAATGGCTACCTTTTTTTTGAATTTTTGAATTTTTAAATTTTAAATTTTGGGGGGGATCTAAAAAAATTTGCCTACAAATATATCGGTCTTCTTCACTCTCTACATTATCTATCAAGAAAAAATATATCAAGTAAGAAACCAGCTTCACTTATTGGCCCAAAATTTGTCTTTTATTGAAAGCGAGAAACAAGTTTCACTGATGATTAGGTTACACAGAAACAAGAAGCAAGAAACAACCTTCAGTGATCTGTTTAAATATGAGAGTTTCTCAAATTCCAGTTGTGCTCGATCAAGTCCTATTGACATCTACAGTGAATATAAGAATCTTGTATATCGGTATAACACTCAAGCATCTTATTAGCCCAAAACTCTTCTTTTTCCAAATGATCGTATTGTACGAGTTCTCCAGTTCTCATTTTTGGAGGACCATAAATTCTTGTCATTCTCGTATTCATTGGATAGGGTTCGTACTCTTCCCCGACATCACAATCCTGCTCATCCTTCACAATCATGTTGTGAAGTATAATGCATGATGTTCTGAAGCACCTCTTGATCAAAAAAATGAGAAGCTCCACTATGATTGGCCAACGAGCTTGAAGGATACCAAAACACTGCTCCACGTCTTTATGGTAACCCTCTTGCATTGCAGCAAAGTAAGTTTCCTTATCTGTGGATGGATTTTGAATTGTTTTGACAAAGGATAACCACCATAGGTAAATTCCGTTTGCAAGGTAGTATGGAAACTCTTACACGGTATTGTTGAGTGTATATATTATTTGATTTGTTTCTCCTCTTAACACTTGACTAAACATTGGGAATTGATTCTGAACATTGAAGTCATTTTTTAGCTCCATGTACACCGAAGATGGCGTGTCAAACCCATGTATCAAATGATGCAACAACCAACCTCTAAGATGATAGTTCTATTATCTTTCCTATTCTTGTAGTCTCCTTGCCATGCACTCAGACAATTCTTCCACTGCCAATACATGCAATCAATGCTTCTAATCATGCTTGGAAAACCACGGGCTTCACCTTTTTGCAGAAGCCTATAGTAGTCAGCAGGCATTGGACTCCGAAGGTAATGTGCCCTATACAGAGTTTCAATGACATTATAGAATCTGGTTAATGACTCAAGGATAGTCGATTTGCCAACTTTAACAATTTCATCTAGTTGGTCTATGGATCCGCCGTATGCAAGCATGCACAAGACGGCTGTTACTTTCTACTTCGAAAGCAGATCTAAAATTCTTACAACATCACGTCTTTGAAGAAAATAACTGTCATAGTGAACAACATCTTGCATAATCATGTTGAATAAGTGGGGAGCCATTCTAAATCTGTTTCGAATGTCGGAAACATAGTACAATGGATTTGAGTAAAAATAATCTTCCAATAGAAGGTTACCCTATTCGTGTCTTTTTCTATCTGTGTTCGGTGCACGACCTGTGTGTGGGCCACCACATCGTTGTTACCTTTCTTGATCGATCATAGCCACCACTAGATACACTTGATGGGTATGAGCTGCTCTTGTCCTTACTTCATTGGCCCATCTCCACCTAAGTACTTCCTCTTGCTCAATTCTCTCCATGACCTTCCTAGTGTAATACACTGAAACTAGTAAGATAAGAAACAAAATTACAGGAATTGAGGGGAATACAACAATTTTGGTGAAATTGAATGAGGAAGTTTAATGTATATTTATGGAGAAATAAGTGGATAGAAAATTGACACATGACGAGTTGAGAACCGGGTGGAATCTTATCGAATAGTATTGTTCAAAGTCCTCATTCAAAAGTTTCTTATATGTCCAAATCAAATAAGATTTCAATATCTATAGAAAATCATTTAAAAAATCAGCATCCATATTTTTCATATTTGTCCAAAATCTACAGAGATTCCCGTATCTATCCAAAATCTTATCCACTGTCCTCATCCAAAATTATGTATCTATCCAAAATCTCATAAGATTCTCGTATCTAGCCAAAATCTTATCAAAAGATTTCATCCAAATATTCCATATCTGTCCAAAATTAGACCAGATTTTCACATCTGTAAAAAAAAAATCTCTTCAACAAATCTCTTATCAAAAATATTATTAATCACAAATCTACAACAAAAAAATTAATTACATAATTGTGAATAGTAAGTGCCCGGACAGTTATTATTCACATTGGTGGAAGGGACTCTAAAACTTTGGAAGGCAATTACTATTTGGGATGAATAGTAACTGCCTTACTTGCCTTTTGCCCAGGCATCAGTAGTGGGAGTACTCTAACATTGTTGATTCCTACAAAATCTCTCCCTAGCATTTTTGACAATGATAATATACTTTGTAAGAGCATCCACAGTCGTCAAAGGTAAAAAAAAATGGCAATATGCATATTTTACATATAGCATTTAAGCGTTTGCTGCGGTCGTCGAATGCTATATTATAGCAATTTAAAATTTTAAAAAATATCAGACGGACTTTGGAGATCCGTTCGACGGCAAAATGTATTATCGGCCATATTTAAAATTGATAAAATGATTTTTTTTAAATATATTTTTTCGTAAGACGGATCTTGAAGATCCGTCGGAGGAAAAAAAAAATTAAAATTGCAATAGAAATATAGCTAGATCTAAATTTCAAGTTCCGTCCCAAAGGGTCGGGAAAGACGGATGGATCTTGACGTCCGGGGAGAGGGGGGAGATCTTGAAGATCCGTCTGAGGGGAAGGGTGGGGGGGGGGGGGGATTTTTTGGGCCATTTTCTATATGAAATATTATTTAATATTAAGCGACGGACTTTCGAGTTCCATCCGACCAAATAAAAAATTATTTTTTTTAGTAGGACAGATCTTGAAGATCCATCCTATATAATATGCATTTTCTCATTTCTGCTTTCATATATAGCAATCTACTGTTGCGAAATCGTCAAAATATGCATAAATAGCAAACGACTGCAGCCCTTCGTTTGCTAAAATATGCATAAAATGGATAAATAGCAAACCACTGTGATGCTCTTAATAATTGCTGCTTTGAAAAATTAGTTTATTCCCAATTATTATTTCCTTATTCTTTTAATGAGATATTATTTTATGCACAATGCCGGAGCTCAACACATCAATCAATTACATTACGTGGGAATCCCAATATATCTATATAATAAAACACAAAGAAAACTATCAAGTGGCTCTCATTCAATCTCCTCCAAAATTAATGGTCCAGATCTAACCTCACAAAACATATTTTTCCGCTCAAAATTTCAAATCCTACAATTTCAAAACCCAAAACCAATCTCTCTCTCTCTCTCTCTCTCTCTCTCTCTCAACTCAGAACCATTCCCCCTCTCTCGCTTACGGCTTCTCTGTCTCTCTCTCCCTCTCTGTCTTCTCCCAATCTCTCTCTCTCTTCCCCCCCTCTCTCTGTCTCTCTCATCCCGAATCCCCCCTTTCTCTCTTCCCACTCAAAATCTGGAACCCATGCCAATCTCATATCATCTCTCATCTCTCATCTCTCCCCCTACCCTGTCTCCCGACCTTCTCCCCTAGCGTGACCCCGTCGTCGGCACCTGCTCGCGACCTCCCATGTCATCCTACCTCCACGATGCCAGCCACGACTGTGCGCCCCTCTCCTCCCCTTCTCCTTCCGTCAACAGTAGCAACCACAGCCACAGCACCACCCCCTCTCGGCCCGTGTCCCCTCCCGACGTCGTGTTGCCCGTCGCCGTCGCTCCCGCCGTCCGCCGTCGCTCCTGCCGTCCGCCGTCTCCTCTGTACAAGCTTCACTGAAAACTGGTTAGATTTCTTGATGCATTCTTGATATTTTTTTCCCATTCGTAACCATAAGAAACATGAATTGTGAAATTTAATTCAGTAATTCTGTATACTCTTTACTGCAATATTGTAGAGAGAAAGATGGGTGTATAGGTGAACTGAAAGAGAAGATGGTTAGACTTAATGTCTTCAATAGACAGTTGGAAGCGGAAATGCATAATAACAAGCTGAAGGTCAGATTTTCCTTGCATGTTGTTAGCAAATTGAGATTTTTATTTATTATGTGTTTCTTTGTTGTGTAACAAGTAGTGTATTATTACTTTATCTTGGTCCTTTATTTGTAGTTCTAGCATTAACCGGTGTGAGATTAAATTTATTTATATCACAAGCTCATGTTTTAGGTCAACTAAATGTCATTCCATCACTATCATGGCGTTGTAGCAGTGGACTTGGTCTATTTGGAGGAAAGAAGAAAAGTGAGAATGGCGATGACAAACCTTCAAATGTGAGCTTCTGAATCTTTCTTTACCTATTTCAAATTTGGTTCTTTCCATTTTTTTCACGCACAAAATTATCTTTAGAGGTCACTTTTTCCTGTACTGGATTTCATGGTTATTCATTTTCCTTTTAAACATACTTGGGAAGTTTGAAGCACATATGTTTCCATCTAGGGGCCGTGTCATGTTAGATTTGGTTCATTATCTTATTCATTTTCATTTTCATTTTAAATTTGGTTCATTCTCATCATTCGTTCTGTTGAAGAATACTGGACCAATGCATGTTCCTAGAAGGTGAGTATGGGAAAGACTAATTATAGAAAGCTAAATCTGTGAGATTTAACTTGAAATCTATCAAATTTGCAGTTACACTTTACTGCAAAAACTATAAAACAAAATGGTTTGAAATTTAACAACTGATCTGAAGCCTATTTAGTTAGAGATTTAGTTCAAGTCAATATACACACCAGACTACAAGAACTGATTTGTGGCCTACGAGTAATCCTAATGCCTTAAGTACATTTTAAATTATTGTCATCCTTTACACATGTGAAACCTGATCTTAAACAGAAAACCAAAAAAGAAAACCTTGATGTAAAAAAGGTTGAAATAAAATATCTTTTTGACCAGAACTGTAGCAATCTGCTGATCAAGAATGCCAACTAAAACAAAGTCTCATTCTTTTGGGGAAAAAAAAAACCATTAATCAACTAACCGATGGACCATGATAATTCAACAATTGATCAACCAGTCAGCTATATGATGTTATAGTTAGAATATGTGTAAATCCCTAAACTTACCAAAACTTCGGGGTTTTGGTGTAGTGGCTGGGTGACAGTAATTGCTTGAAGGCTGGTTACTTTAATAATTTTTACCTTAGCTTATTTTTAAGCCTTTTAAAAATGGAGATGTTGCAATGCGCACGTGGCACAATGGCATATCCTTCCATTTTATGTGAGAGACGAAGGTTCAAATTCCCCCTCCCCCTAATGCCTGTGCCTGCGAATTTTGTGTCAATTTTGACAGTTGCCTCATTTGCTTTTGTAAGCCTGAGGAATTGACTGTTCTCTTTCAAATATTTTTTTTCCCACCATTAGCTGCATAGTATATAGTTGCTTCTGTAAATAGGTTCGTAGCTGCTATAATTCAATAGTTAGTTAATCCAATAATTCTCTTAGTCAAATGATTCAAGAAAATTGCGGAGTATCTCTTGCTAGGATTTCCATAACAGGAAGCACTTATGGCATCTTGCAAGTGGTATCCAAATGTCAAGAACTTAAATTCTTCATTTTTCTAAAACTTATGCCAATCATCTTCTTTCAGTTGTTGTGTTATTCACAACTCCATTCAAATTGTTTTCTTTGTCAGAAAGCATGATGTTGTGGTTCAATATGCATTTGGGCTACTAAAATAATGCAAGGTGAGAATGATGCACTAAATTCTAAATACCTTAAACCAACCCTCACTGTCTCATCTATTAACACATTCCATAAAATTTTGCAGACAAATCATTGTTTGACAGAGAGGCATCCTACTGCTGAAGTGAGGCAGACTACTTCTTAAACCTGAAAGCAGAACAGGCTTAAAATCGTAATCACTGGCATTTGGAATTCAATATGATATTCTCTCTTTTCTGTTCTCCCAAAAGTAAGAATACCGGCCCATTGACACCCATTGAGGGTGCTATCACTGCTGATGTCTATTTTAGTTGAAATTCTCTATTGATTGTTAGTTTATGATATATGATGTTAGTTGAGCGATATCTGTAAGCTACTAGATATCATATGATTGTAGTATGCAAATGGCTGAATTACCAAAAATTAGGAAATTTAATGAATTTCAGGATTACTTTTAGCAATAAGGAAGTAGAGCAGCTTCCCTTGTTTTAGGAAAATTTTTGTCTCTCGGCTTATCTTTTGGTAGCTTCCCTTTTTAGCACTTATGTTATTGTTGTTATTGTTGTCGGAGCTTAATTATGTTATTGTTGTTGGATCTTAAGTATGGTTGTATTAATTATGTATGGTTAATTATTTCTATGGTGAAGTATGGTTCTTTTTTAGCAATGTGTTTTGGATTTGTTTTGTTACAGCTTACACAACAAAGGTTGCTCGCAATGTTAATGTGGCGAAATTGAAGGGTGGGTATCTGTTCTCTAAGGTTAGCTTCTCATTTTTCTCTATTTCTTTTCTCCATTTTTACACACTAATTTGTGCATGTGGGTTGTTAATTTGGAGAGATGTTAATCTTCATCCTTTCTTGCTAAGTTTTTTACCAGATGATTTTATGAAATATAACTTGGTTCATGTCAAGATCCAATGCTTATTTCTACTTTAAAAGGAGCCTTTACATTAACTATTTTATTATGGATTGTGGTTGTAACTGTCATTTTGCATACAATTGGTCCAGCAGTGATGCATTTTGCTTGGTGAAACTTACATATTACACCATTTGCAATTTCCAATATCAGGATCTCAGTATACTGGGTTGAGCACTCTCTTGATGGAATTGCATATTGATGCTTAGAACACACTAAAAAGGATATTTGGTTAGCCTTTTGTCCTAATTTAATATCAATCTGTTATCAAAATTCCATAAATACCTGGGATATTTTCTTTAATGCAGTTACTACATGCACAGTTGCCCCTGTAAATAAAAAGATTACACGATAAGAGATTCATCTATTTGGAATGGTTGAGATTAAATAGTTGAATGTCTACAAATGACAACCTCAATTCTCCCATTATAATATTACATATTAGAGATTAGAGATATCTGTATCCGAATCCGCTTTTCAAAGTGCTATCCGTATCCGTATTCACATTTGAATTTTTTTAGATTTGAATATCTGAATCCGTATTTGCCTGGATACGAATTTTTCATATCTGTATTCACAAAAAAATCAGATTTGGATACGAATACAGATCGGATATATCCTTATCCGAGAGCTTCCCTAATATGCATTTTTCTAAAAGCAAAATGCGAAGTATGTATATGAACTTAATAAGGACATTGTTATTCATTGTTTAACTTCATTTTATCACAGTAAATAACATTCATCATAGCACATCAAATAAATAAATGAACTCAAATCAACAATTAAAGTAACTATGGCTGGATGATCAATAAAGGATACACACAGAAGTGTTCTATTCATGGACGGGTTTAGGAGCATCATAAAAATAAATTACTGCACTAAAAGAAATTTTTTTAAAAATTGTCATAAATCTGCCACCAGTAAAATTGCAGCCCATCCCTGGTTTGCTTTCATAACTCAGCTCCAGTTTGTTGAGGAATCGATATAGACAATACCATCAATCGAAGAAGAATCTCATGATCCTCAATAAATACCCACTTTCAACCCAAAATAATAATATTAGCATTTACGAGCATGAATAGCATGCAAAAAAGGGCCCCGAAAATGGTCCACAAATGCACAAAATTGCGCCCATATCCCATTTCTTTGGTTCCATCTTCATCTTCTCACTTAAATGGCCTCTCTCCATCTATCAGTACCTAATTACCTTTGAGTTTACAGTAAGCATATAAAAAGGACCCCACAAAACCAAGCCCCTGCCCAATAATATTTTGCTAAAAAAGAAAAAGAAAAAAAATTTAAACATTATTATCAATGAGAGAAAATACAAGAACATAAATTGGTAGGTATGATAAGAAGATTCGACTAACCAAATCAAAAGGAAGCCCTCGAAACAACAACCAACCGAGTCCTACTGTGACAAAATCCTGTCACAAACAAAAGTGCAAGGAGTGTTCTCATTTTCAAGGGAGAAAAAAGGGCATGCGTAAAGGAAGGAAGGTAATTATGGGCTGGTGCTAATGAGATAAACAAACCTTTAGATTTCCGCAGATTTTAGGGTAGTGTTTAAAAATATCATGTAGTTTAAGAAGAATGACATTATACATGAAAGGAGCATCACCAGCTGGATGAAGAGGAATAAGACACATATAAGTTAGACTGAGGTAAAGTAGTTGTTCAACAAGTGGCAGGTTTTAAAATATCTTCCATTTGATGCTGAAATAAAATACATGAGCTGCTACATCTAATGGCATATACTGTTTCAGTAGTTTCTGTTGTCCAATTATCTCAATTTAAAAAAAGAAAGAAAAAAAAACTCAAACTATTACTGTAAATGAACATAGTGTGAGGTAGAAGAAAAAGAAATCTGGATTGAGTGTATATCAATTATATGAACCATAAATACCTAAAATTTTATAGGCCTGTCAGTTCAGGTATTAGTTAATTCTCCCTCTTAAAATCTATAATAACCTAGAATTGCAATTTAAAATTTTGAATTAAAACTATCAAATATGCACACTTAATATGCACACTTTACAAATATGTGGGAACTATTATAACTATCAAAAAATTCTAATAGAACTATTAGAACTATGCACAATTTTCATGTGTCAAGAATTTTCTTAATTTACTCCATGCAACTATCAAAAATCAATGCCAGTGAATACCAATTTTGAACTTCTTATCTGATTTGTATTCTTCCCAAAATTTTCTTTCATTTGTGATTGTCCTAAAATGTATTCAAATGTTTTGAATAAGTACATTTTTTTGCGTAAAGTATCTAACTGAAACTTAGAATTAAGCACTTTAAATTAGTTCAAATGTATAATTGTTACAGGAAAAATTACTGATACAAACCTATAAATGTATATTATGCAACTAGAACCTGATCGAGCTGTTCTTCATGTAGCAAAAAACACTGCTGTTTTTTTTTTTTTTTGGAGAAAAAGATAAGATAAAGAAAGTCAGTGTTATCTTCTCATAACTGATCAATTAAATAAGATATCTCTGTTGCATTTACATAAAATTCGAACCACATCAAACCAATCAGAAGTATGTAACTAGCAACAAGTTAATTATTTCATCTTCAAGACAAACACAGATCTTTCCACTCATAAGACACCATTATCTTTAGTTCAAACATCTTTCCTCTCAATATTGAAAAAAAGGGAAAGATAACAAAAAGAAAAAAGTGGAGATACCCTTAATAGAGCTGATTGAATGTGTTTTTTTACCTTTTTTCGAAGAAGGTTCCAAAAAGTTGACTCATTTTGTATTATTTCATGTAAAGGTTTTTGTTTGTTGTTTGTTATTAGTTAGTTTTAAAACTCTCATTGTTTTGATTGATTATTGTAAACTCTTACTATTTGTTTCAAAACTCTTACTGTTTTTTTAGGTACGCTGTTTGGTCCCATTTTTGAAGACTTAAAGCATTGTGTTTTTCTACAACACTGTAAATTTTTTTTTGGTCATTCGGTTGGTTGGTGTATATTTTGGTGAAGGATGTAATAGTTGTAATATTTAGCAATTTGGGAGATTATGTAAGTATCTGTATATAATGATGATATAATATAGTTATGTTAATACCCGTACCTGCAATTTTGTGGAGTATTGGGTTTTGGGTTTGGTTTTTGAAAAGTTTTTCGAAGGTTTTTCACAAAATCCATTAAGTTTTCAAACGGATTTTTGGTTTTTATTTTGTATCTTTCATTATATTCTGATTTTTTTCCCCAGAGCCTTATATATATGATGCCTGTGTGATGTTGCTTGGTTTCGTCTGGGGAGGATTGATATTTATTGCCTGTTATGTCATATTTTTAATTGTTTGCAGAATTTCGTAAGGAATTGCTGTAAAAGGGCTAATATTTTAGGGGAGACTCTGTCGAAATTTTTACTAAATTTTTTAAAATGTATTATGTATTCAAACGATATCTTGGTTTTATTTTGTATCTTTAGTCATATGAAGATTTTTTTCCCCTAGAGCCCTATATATATGATGTCTGTGTGATGTTGTTTGGATTGGCCTGGGAAGGATTTATATTTATTGCCTGTGATGTTAAATTTTTAATTGTGAGCAGAATTCCGTAAGGAATTGCTGTAAAATAGCTAATATTTTAGGGGAGGTTCTGTCGAAATTTTTACAAAATTTCCTAAAATCTATTATGTTTCCAAACGATATCTTGGTCTTTTATTTTATATCTTTAGTCATATGAAGATTTTTTTCCCCAGAGCCCTATATATATGATGTCTGTGTGATGTGGCTTGGATTGACCTGGAGAGGATTCAATTTGACTGCCTGTGATGTTAATTTTTTAATTTTGAGCAGAATTCCATAAGGAATTGCTTTAAAAGGACTAATATTTTAGGAGAGATTTTGTCGAAATTTTTACTACAATCCTGCCTGTAAAATTTTAGAGAAGACTGTCAAAATTTTTACTAAACAACTTAATTAATTAATCATTCTTCGCGATAACGAGCCTCCTCCTAGAATATTAGCCTGTAAACAATTTAAAGGTGATTGTATTAGAAAACTATTAGGAAGCAATATAATTTCAAAGGAGGCATGTATAGAGTAGATGATTATATTAAAAAGGTGGTTGTATTTGTTTACAATCAGTTTTTTTTTCCTGTCATGGTGCATATTTTTAAATGATAAGTCAATATTGAGATATTTAAGGGCAATAAAGATAAATTCCTAAAAAACTAAAACATTTTAACGAATAATTGTTAAAGAGGTATATTGAATGACTTTTGATCTTAGCATGTATAATGCATAAATTTATATGCAGTTCACTCAACTAAATAACTCCAAATAAATTTATATGAAGTTCCGAATACGTGTCGTAGGCACGTGCCACGGGCATACCTAGTTAATTAATAATATACATCTAAATGATATATTATATTCTTATTCTATTGCTGAGATATTTTTTTTGATAAAAGATGACCACAGTCATCGTTTCATTAATAATCATTAAGGAAACAAAGTAGGACCTAATACAAGAAAATAAAGATACAGATACACGTGCTACTAGGAGACACGAACGAAATAACCCAAACTACAAAAGATAACATCAGCGGAACAAAGAAGAACAACAATAATGATACAATAAGTCCCGAGCTAGAAGAAGACAATCCTGGGTGAGTTCCTGACTCTGCACCCGTCCTTGACTATTCTCCCTCGGCAATCCTCAGCCTTTTCACCGATTCCTGAGCACCTGCCCAATCGACAATTGTAGCAAAAATGTTATGAATAGAAAATTGAAGTCTAAAATTTCTATTGCGGAAAATGAAGTTGTTTCTTTCTAGCCATAGGTTCCACATTACAGCTGCTACTGTTATATCCCATGCCCTAATGTCCTCGCGTTTAATATAAATATCTCTAATGGACCCCCAAATGTCAGATGTTGAGTTAGGACCCTAGTTAAACCTAAAACCCCTTCATACTATCTCCCAAGCTAGGCGCGCTTTCGGACATTGAAAAAGGATATGATTGACGTCCTCCTCCGCTGTTTGACACATCCCGCAAATGACGTCGATAATCATGTTTCTCTTTTTAAGATTAACTTTCGAGAGAATCGCATTGTTGTGGGCCAACCAACAGAAGACCTTGACTCTGTACGGCACTAAGGCCCCCCAAATAACAGCTTGATCTCTACATCTCGTTCCTCCATCGTTGATCCATTTATACATAGAGAAAACCGTGAACACTTTCGAGGTCTCTCTCTCTCCCACCGTCTTTCGTCTTCTAAACTGTTTGCCACTCCCCCTTCCTGAAGCACTAATTTGTTCAGAGCTTCAAATTCTGCTGTGCTCTCCGAGTTAATGTTCTGTGACACAGCAAATTTTAATTGGTCGTTTTTCCGAATGTCAGCCACCGAAAGATCTAAGCATTTAGTAGCTTCCGCAGCTAGTGGAAATTGATTCTGTAAAGAACAATTCCCACACCAAATGTCTTTCCAGAATCTGGTATTCTTCCCATCTCCTACTTTATTGCTGAGATATTATTTTATACACATTAACAGGAATATTATTTATACACCATATGGAAATTCGACACATATATATGTAGTACTACTTTATTTAATTCCTAGCCGTTTGATTTCCTCTATGCAGGAAATTATATTTGTCCACAGTCCATTTTTTTTCTTTTTGGGGGGATTATTGTCAATTTATTTTCTTTTTTATTATTATTTTTTTGCATTTTAAATTCTATTAGTTCGTGAAGTTAATGGCAAATATAGTGGGTTAGTGGAGCCCATACCTTAGCATCTCCAACCATATTAGTCATTCTGAATCGATAGAATAGACAAAATAGAAAACAATTGAATAATTTAGCTAGCAAAAAAAATCTCCGCTGGAATCATGCTAGCTATTTTGGCTACCAATAAATATTTTTATTTACTAATCCATTAAAGTCCCAAAAAAAATATCAAGCAATTAAAACAATTAAAGCTCAGGCATACAAAAAATAAAATCAAGCCCAGTTTTTAAAGCCCCCCAACAAACAGAGATCGGGATCTTGCGTTCTCGCAGAGATCATCCTTTTTTTTATTTACTAATCTGTTATATCTATACAATATGTTATACTAAACCACTTTGGTCCAATGATTTTTCTAATTTTTTTTCTTTTTAAAACAAAAAAATGAGAGCAAATGTTTTTTTTTTTTGGGAAAAGGTGGAATAAGGCCACCCTGTTTCATTAATAAGAAATTAACAAAACAACCCCAGCATGCTGGAGCAAGTTATAACCTACAGACAGGAAAAAAAAAACCATGAAGCGACATGACCGGTACATATAATCAGCTCTCACTCTAACCTATGAGGACCAACTAATTGTATGTCCGTCAAGCAAGCTTCGAGCACCCACCTCCACGACACACGCCCACCCACCTGAAGCGAATCCTGTGGGATTTGAAGATAAGCCGCTCCCCTTCTTCTACCTCATCAATGCCACTTCAAACATGGCCCAATTGGAGTCGCACCCAAAAGGAGAGTCGTCGCAAAAAACTCGCACTAACCCTAATCACGGACACAGATGATATCTCACAAACACAAACAGACACCTGCATAGAGTAGTGAGAAGCAACGTCTTCACTCTCTCACTCTCTCTCTCACGTAAAACCCAACCAAATCACAACCAATTTGAAGAATCACCTTCACCTCTCGCCCCTGCGGGCGGTGGACGATGTAGATTTTAGGGTCAATGATGAGGGCGTAGTGGCGGTGTTGTTGTAAAGTTTGTGGCAGTAGATTAAGAAAGGTCGAGTTCAGTGTGTGACTCCTCCACTGCCGACCAAGAGGACAAGCATCTCCCCTCTGTGCACCTCATGGGGGGACCTTCTGCGGGCTCAAGCCCCACCCTGTGCAGTAACGATCATGGGGGGGCCATCTTCAGGCCCTAGCCCCACAACTATACACCTTAATCTTCACACCGAATCAAATTTTCCTCCACCTTCTTCTTCACATCCCGGACGCTCCGCGACAGTTGAGACCAGCACCCCGGAAGCTGTGACAAGTGAGCGCCCATCACGGAGGGACCCATCTTGGGCCCAAGCTCCACAATTGGTCTCATGGTGGTAAAATACTAGTATGTAATAAGTGGTCTCATGGGGGGACCCCATCTTCAGGCCTTAGCCCCACAACTAACCTACACCGCAAACATCACAACTAGACATACCTAACCCAGACAGCTCCACCAATCCCCAAGCCACAAAATACCCTGCCGTCTCACACAACAGCACAGCCAAGCATATCCCGGCTTCTTCACATGCACTACCAACCCTCGAAAAACCAAAACATAGCTGTAATTGGCCCCAAGAGTGTGGACATGGTGGCAAGCACGAAAAGCAACCTGTGAAACACCTAGCAAAGCTAACCCATCTCAACCAAAACTAACTCCAACCCCAATAAACCCACCCCCAACTGCAAGTATCACAGATCTCACGCGATGGAGGGTCCTTGCCATTGATGCAGCTCTAATGTAATACCCATCAGAATCATAGGGAGCAAGCTCCTTGAACTTTCCAGTCTTCACAATCTCTGTCCAATGTGGAAGCTCTATCTTTCCAGATCGCTTGAGGTGAGCGGAGTAAGTCTTCACGAAGTCGTGAGGGCACACGTCCTTCACAGTCCTTCCCGCCACAGCCGTCGTCTCCACGGCTGTCGCCGTCGTCTCCACTACTATCGCCGCCGCATCCATTGTCGCGGCAAGCCGCCGCCGTCCATCGAGCGACGCCTTCACGCGATGGATGGCGAAGCAGCGGCGCGGGCGACTGGACACCGGGACCTCCGTCGATGCGCTGGAGTCGCCCTGTTTTGCGGCTGGACGCCGGGATCTCCTTCGACGCGCTGGAAGGAGGGAGGATCGCCCCGTTGGTGGAAGAGTGGAAAGGGGGGGCGATGGGGAGGGGGGCGGCGGCGCTGCGGGCAAGCCGCTGCCGCCCCTGGGAGATAGATCTAGGGTTGGGTTCGGGAGTAGGTAGGAGAGGAAGAAGGGAGTAGGTAGGAGCGGCTGTTTTTCATAAACTGAGAGCAAATGTTGGAGACAACTCTCCTTTCTTTCTCCATCCAAATTTTAAAGTGCAATCATATTCCTTAATCAGACCTTAAAAAGAGTGCAATATTGTATAGATGTTATTAGAGATTTTTTTTCAAAAATAGTTTTGTTATTTTCTCATTTTAAAAAATTATGCAATCCTATCCTCTTAATCAAACCTTAAAAAGTGTGCAATATTGTAATGTTATTAGAGAACTTTTTCAAAAATAGTTTTGTTATTTTCTCTTTTTTAAATTATGTGCAATATAATGCACATGGTTCCAAGGTTATACTAGTTTTCTTTTATGTTAATCAGGGTTTTTTTTTTTTTTTGCTAATCTGCATTTTTTTTTTCTTTTGCAATTTCTTTATCTCGATTTCTTTTGCTATTTTTTTTTCTTCTGCAATTTCTTTGTGCGCTCGCTAGATCTGACGAGTAAATCTAAAAAAATCTATTTTCACAAGTGATTCGACAAGTTCTGTTGGAACTGATTTTTCTTTCTAAATTTGCTATTTTGACTAAAAATGAGAGATGGTTAACATGATTGGAGATGGTCTTATGGAAACCCAAGTCTATAATGGGCAAGTCTATAAGAGCATCCACAATTGTCGTTTGCTAAAAAATGGGTAAATACATATTATAGATATAGTAAAGTGAATTTGCTGCAGCCGTAAATTGCTATAATATAGCGCAAAAAAAAAAATTAAGATCGGACGGATCTTCGAGATCCGTCCCACAATTTTTAAATAACTTTTTCAATTTTTTTTACTAATTAAAACGATTTTTTTAGTTGAAAAAAAAATTAATGGGCCCCCTTCACTGGATCCATCCAAGGGGAGGGGGTATTTTTTGTGTATTTTTAATACGAAATAATTTTGTTTAGGAGTGCAACGGACTTCGAAGATCCGTCTGAAATAATTTTGTTTAGGAGTGCAACGGACTTCAAAGATCCATCTGATAAATAAAATATTATTTTTTTAAAGGGACGGACTGTATAGTTCCATAGTTCCGTCAGAGAATTTTTTTTAAAAAAAATTTAATGGGACGGATTTCCAATATTTTATTTCGTGGGATGGATCTTGAAGATCCATCTTGTATAATATGTATTTTTCTTATATCCACTCTCATATATAGTCATCTACAGTTGCGAAATCGTCAAAATATGCATAAATGGCAAACAACTTTCAGCGTTCGTTAGCTATAAAATGCTATTTTGGATAAATAGCAAGCATTTTGGATAAATAGCAAACGACCGTGGATACTCTAATGGGCCAAAGAATTGATGCAGGCACACAGCAGCCTGATTTAAATGTTCAAGATAAATGCTACCGAGAGACTGACACAGGATGGTAAACACTAAGAAAAAGGTGAAGAAGATAAGCGTGAAGCAAGAAAATACACGACAATGGGAATGCACAAACTCGAAGTCTAATTCCAAAACAATCATTATCTTCTTTTTCCAGTGTACATGTCAAAGCTTGAGCAAAAGGCACACACTATACGACAAGAAGATGTTTAATGTGATTCATAATGAAAATTTTACAACGTTCTACAAGTTCGTTACATTACTCCCTAATACCGCTATCATCATCTTCGAGATCCAGATTGCTTACATGACAATGATGTTCAAGAAAAAAATTGCAGTTACAAGAGATCCTCAGCTTTCTCTGAATATAGTGTTGATCATCTCTTTCAAATTCCTGCAGCTCACTAATGTGATGTCCATATTATGAGGTTTGAGCGATTTCTCTGCATTCTCGGGTATGACACACCTCCTGTACCCTAGTTTTGCAACCGCTATCACCCTTTTGTCCATTCTCGGGACCTTTGTCAAAATGATAACGGAACATTAGTTCAATTCGACATGAATATATATATATATATATATATAGAGAGAGAGAGAGAGAGAGAGAGAGAGAGAGAGAGAGAAAAGTGAGAGAGAAAAGTGAGTCTCATATAAAGTATATAAAGTATGAAAAAAAAATTCTCCTACAAAGTGATTATACTCACTTGGCAGGACCCTTATAAAAGATCCACTCCGTCCATCATATTTATCATGCTAATAGATATATGTGTAGAAAAAATCAAGTGGTTTGAAGGTAATTCACTCATGCATCATGTAGTTGAAAAATGAACGATTTCAACAGTAATACAAATCGAACAACAAATTAAACACACATGGTGCATAGATGAATGACATCCAAACCTTTTGATTTTTTTCTACACATACATCAATTGGTATGATAAACATGATGAACGGAGTAGATCTTCCATAAGGACCCCACCAAGTAAGAGCAACAACTTTGTATGAGAAAATTTTTCTCATACAAATATGAGGCTCACATTACTCATTTATTTATTTATTTATTTATTTATTTATTTATTGTCTGTAATAATTAAATATCACAGATTCTCCTAATCTATGTTAATTTCTAGGACTAAATGTTGCTTTTTTTGCATGGAGCGTCAGTAAGAATTTTATTAGGCAATTGATATGGACTTATCATTCACACGCATACCCAAGTATAACACATTAATTTAGAATGATTAGAGAACAGCCAATGCCAAAATTGTAAAATGAACTATACCAGTGAATTTTTTTTTTAAAAATAGTTATCAAATCTATGCAAAATGCAAATGACTAACACCAGATTGCTTACCGTTCGAAGCTCACCACCCAGGCCAATCTCTCCAATAAAAGCCACATCATTCGGAAGGGGAAACTCCAAGAAACTGAAAATGGAAGAACGGTGAATATAAAAGGATAACATCCAGGAACCTAGGTAGACCGATTCACATTTACCTTAGAATAATAGCCAGGTGAAAAAGAAAATTAAAAATTCTGACCAAAAAATAGTATATGTTTATTTGCAAGACAGGCCGAAGGGTTTTCAGACATATTTTCCACATATACAAATTGGTACCTTAATATTCATTGTGAGACTTCGCACCGGGTGCCAACAGATTATTCACCTACCTAAACGAACTAAACAATAAAGCACAAACTATGATTGTGTTGTGTCTCCGACATGGAGACGGTGCCTTCTTTAGATGTTCCTGGTTTAGTTTTTGAGAGCTTAGGTTTTTTTTTCCCCCTAACCACGAGCTTAGTTATTTTGGTAGGCATATTTCACCAAGAAAAATCTAGCAATATTCATTCCACTCAACAAAAAGTTGATATACTTTTTAAAGATGCAAGTGTTGAAAATGACCATCTGTTTCGAGAATGGAAGTGGATTGTTTAGTATTGGTCTAGAAAATGGAAGTGGATTGTTTAGTACTGGTCTAGAATGAATGGCCGAAGAAGAGGGGAAAAGGGAAATAGATGGCTAACGGCGAAGAAATACACAGCTCAGTTAATTCTCAAATAATTCTAGTCAGCTTTATATAGATATAAAAAACCTTCAAATAGGCGTTACAAAATTATGCCAACTAGCATTGTAAGACACAAAATCCTAATCTTTCTTTCCTCTGAGCTAGGAGTCTTACTTAATCTGTCTCGGTGTCAAGACAGTAACCTCAGTAAAAAAAAGTTATCCACGTTAGATTCGTTATCAAAGGTAGGACAGCCAGTAAGCATTAGTCCAGTTCGAAAGCAAGTTAGATGAGACAAGACAAAGACAGTTATCCACTCATAGTACTGCAAGTCGGGCAGGGAAGCTCTAAGCCTTTCCTCTAATTCGATTTCCTTCTCCTCTCATGCTCACGTAACACTAAAACAAACTGTGATTTATATTATACAATGAAGTCAGTCCATGAGTGGATCCCATGTTAGCCCCAAGACGTTGGTCTCTAACTTAAAAAATAAACGCTTGAGCTTGAGTGAGAAGGCCAAACATGCTGAAGTAGCAACTAAATAACTTGTTGTCTAACTCAAAAGCTTTTCAAACTAAAATCAAACCATAAACTTATTTAAGAACTCTCCAACTATCCTTACACAACATCTTTTGTACCTGTTTTACATGGAAATAGTCTAATATCTAATTTAAATACTCTAGGAATACAGTCAAGTATATAAGTATGATTGTAGAAATAAAAGTATAATAATTTAGACAGCAAAACTCACAATATCAAAACCCAATATTCTTTTGTAGAGAGGTTGCAGAAAACAAACTTAGATACCATACATATAAACAGACTGCAATTTTGCCTATAAATATACTGTTTTAGCAATTTTAAAGAAAACAATATAAGATACAGATATTATAAAAAAGGCATGTACCTGCTGCAGATTGCAGCAGCTATAGCTAGATCTCCAGCAGTCTCTGTCAACTTGAATCCGCTCACAACATTCAGAAAAATAGCCTGTTCAAAGAAACTAAACCCTCATTCCATGGTTTCAATATTGTATGATGACACGATATATTCTTGCAATAGTTTATGATTTAAATGAATGCTTATAGTAGTCTTCTTCCAAACATTAATAGGAGTAAGATGACAACCTCTGTCCCAAAAAAGAATACAAAATAATCTTATATCAGACCTAGTTTGGAGAATAAAATGCGCATAAGTTGAAAAGGTAGGGAGAAACTGAGAAACATACACTATCTTGGAGCTTTAGACCTGCTTGCTTCATAAGAACCTTCAGGAAGACGGAAAATAGTCACAAAAGATTAGTCACTAGTTAAGGGAGTGAACTGTATAATGATTGGAAGCAGTTCAGACAATTTTTATTCTAAGCTATAACCACATCTTTTTTTCTGATAAAGTGAGAGGAACAGTTTTACAACAGCGGAATAAACTTCTATGGGGTAGAACTGTTTGTTCATATCCATTCTTCAAGCAACCATCAACTGATATGGCAAATAAAAATAGTAATCACGTAATGCAGATAACACTATCTATAGTGCCCTAGATTATAACTACACAACAGTATAAAAGGGTTTTGTTCAGAAAAACCAAAAAAAATCTCATATACTACAAAAACAAAAATGCTACCCCATTGCTTTTACCATCATACTATGCCATGTTAGTACTGTCATACTATGTCATTCTGTATTTTTGTTTCATCTGTGACTCTTGATTAATTAACAACAAAAGCTACACAAGAAAAACAAAAAAATCCAAAGAGTTATCTTTTAATTACTTGCTAATTAACAACTTACAGCAATTATCATGTCGGCTCTGCTCTCTCTTATACCATCAACATGTCTTGCAACTGACGAACCATTAACACATAAAGCCTGCATAGGCATTCCACAACATTTATTGGAAGACAGATTCTAAGAAAGCAACACTAAGCTACTTACAAAGTGCTATGAAAGTCAAGTTTCAGTCAAACCTGAGAACAATTGTTTTTAATGAACAAAGTAGCAATATTCTTTTATTTTCTTTGATTTTAAATTATGAATGTGGACTCGAAATACTGACTTCCTAATTAAACTTTTGAATTGGAGAGATTCAAGAAAAGTCTTACATTTATAATGAACAGGAATAAGTAGTCAATATCTTATATAACCAGATGACGTTTGTAAGGCGCAACTAGTAACCTCGTAACGACACAAGGGAAAGACTGGTGATATTTAACTACCGGAAACTTATGTGTAATATGGAAAAAGATACAATTCTCATATCATCACTAGGTCCCACAAAATTTTTCATGCAGATGATAATTGTTAAACAGAATGAATTAGGAAGTAGCGCCAGTATCATGTAATTCTTCCATACTGGTTTATGTGCTAGTATTATGTAATATATTCAGCAACACAATAACTCATGACAAATATTATATAATCTATCTGGAGGGTCCTTGCCCAAAACCAAGGTTTGTGCGGGGTGGGATGGTATAAGCAGTGTAATGGATGCGCCTACCATAGCTAATAATAACAACTGAGATATCATTCTGAAGGGAAACTGAAAATAACCTGGCAAGAAAAGAATCTCTTTTTAACCTAAAACTGGGAATATGTCAGTCTGCTGGTTTGAAACTGGTCGCTGACTTTGGTGTATATAGGTAATAGTAAAGATACAATATAATCATAAACAACATTAAATACTTCTCCAATCAAAAAAGCATTAAGATATGGAAGAAGAAAGAAAAAAAAATCATATTTATTAGGCCCTATGAAACATTTGACGTTGTTTTAAAGCCCTTTAAATTTGGTGGCATTGCCAAGAGAACTGATCAAAAGGGAAAAAATTGCACATGAATGCATCATACTGACTCCTATAAGCGAATAAACAGCAAATATTGGGGAATCTCTGCAAACTTTCTGTGGAAAAAAAAAAAGTTAACCTCTATACTTATCACAGAATTAAGTAAATTAGCAAATTTACCTGAATTTCTATAACAAAAGTTCGAGATCCATCAACAGCCACAGCAACAGCAAGTCCAGCTAAGACCTCTGAATCAGAGAAATGTTCGGATAAAAACATCTCACTAGGATTTGAAACTGCGTCCAAGCCAGATTCTAACATTTCAAATACACCAAGCTGACAAGAAGAGATTAAAACTCAATGCAGGTAACGGAAAGGTATTTTATGAACATCTGGTTGAGATGTACATGATTTATAGCTACAATGAATAACCCAATCTTTATTATGGTAATTAGTTTGTACTATGCTGCAATTAGAAATACAACGAACCAACAGCAGCCAGTCATCTATATCTATATCGAGTGCAAAGAAGTGACCAGAAATGTAAAAATAGTGCCAAGATAAAGACATGAATTTAAACCTCAAATGAAGTATAACTATTTGTTTTATGATTTATCACCATAAGAGATGCATGATAACATGACACCAAGCAATTAAGACTGAAACCCTAAGAGCATCCACACTCGTTATTGCTATAATATAACAAAATGGTAAAATGAGAAATGGCAAAAGTAGTTTTCGTTGCAGTGGTCATTTGCTATAAATTGGAAGGAAAAAAAATCCGAGAGGTATTTTGGTAATTTTTAGGATAATTAAAATTTAGTTAGTTATTAAATGATCATTAGTATTTTAATTAGTTATAAATTAGAAGTAAACCATGTTTAAATTAGTAAAGCATGATTAATCAAACACTAATCCAATGATTTGTGGAGGGGTTTGGCTGGTCAACATTCTCAAATGGAACATGTCGTCCCGTTTGATCAATTTTGGGTTTCGGGCGGGACATGTCCCGTCCGATCCCTTGGTATTTTTTTTATCATTCCTTTGAACGGTACATGTACCGTCCGATCGAGTAAAAAAAATTCAGAAAAACCTTGGACGATTCAACTTGTATCGTCCGATCAAATTATAAAATATATATATATAGGGACGGAACAACATGTTACAACAACAAAGCCTTTTCCCCAACTAGTTGGGGTCGGCTACATAAATCCTGGTTTTCCATTCTGCTCGGTTTAGCACAATATCTTCTGTAAGGTCACAAGCTATCATATCTTTTCTCACTGTTTCCACCTAAGTTAGTTTAGGGCTTCTATATTTTGAGAATGGGTAAATTGTTTCTCAAATATGAGAACGCATTGTTCCTCGTTTCTCAAATTTTGGCAAAATAGCAAACGATTACAGCGCTCCGTTTGCTAAAAGAATGGGGAAACTGACAAAATAGCAAACGAGTGTGGATGCTCTATTGGCACCGTAAATAGTTAATATCAAATTAAAATGAATAGTTAAGTATGGTGTTTAGGTAAATTTAATAGGTTAAGAAATGTTGCCGGCATATGCATCAAGAGGTTGTATGGCTTCTATCCCTATAATAGTAGTATAGGAACCTAGTGGTTAAGAGATAGCAAATGCATGTGCTCAACTTGAATGTTATTATACCAATAGAATTTCTTCCCCATAGAATTTGAAGAGGAGTATTTGTATCGAGCTAGTTCTTGAACATGAGTGTAGCAGTGTGCATGAGAATTAGAATGCGGCTGCAATCAACGTAGAACACATGCCCCCCTATACGTGTCATTCTTCTATTGAACCGTACTCTTCTCCAATCAATATTAGGCATTAATCTTGTAAGTAGTCCTCCTAGCATTCGTCACTAATCCTCATACAAACGAACTAAAAGTGCCTAATCAAGTCATAGCCAAAGAATCGAAGTAACAGCCACCAATATTAAGAGCGAGTGAGGATTAGTTGAACGAGAAATAGTAGAGAGCGACACTGCCTTGAACGTAGTCCTAATTAAAGGTCAAAATGTTGTTGGGTAAGGGGTCCCTGCTTGTAATTTGTCAATTTGTTCTTGCTTTTGAAATCAATTTGTATTCAGCTTTATCTTATCGGAATTATCCTTTGAGATCAGTTTTACTATTGTAATATGTATTTCAATTGCTTATGTTATAAACAACTATAAATTGATTGATTGATATCACATGAATAGAGTTGGACAACCCACAGTAGTAGGGGATATAGAATAGAAATATTTTAGGCACGGATTATGAGGATTCATATCTCCAACAAGGAGGGTGAAGAGTGTAGTCGGCCGGTATTACCAGGATTGGGATTGGTTCATAAAAGGATTATGAGCTGCTCAGTAGTTTAAAATAATAATTCAGTTGTTTAAAACAAAAATTCCTTATAAATTCCTATACGATGATTTGTTGAATTGTGATCGTAAAGTTGTTGTCAATTTCACCGTTTTGGTATTTATTGTTATCATTTATATGTCCCATTTGTTATAGCCTTTTTGTTGTCCATCTTTGTGGCACCCTTTCAGTGCAACCTTACTGAGCAATTCTTTGTACTCACCCCTTTAACTCTCAGTTTAAGGCATATATAAAAAGAAGAAAGTTTTAAAAGACGATAGAAGTGCTTTGTTTTGCAGTAGTATCGAAGAATCACAAATAGAAGCGTATTTTCTCTTCAATAAAGATGTAATCTGTTTATCAAGAGAAAAGTAAATGTACTAGTATCTGAGAAAGGTATGTAATATGAAGAAAGTTGTACTTGACAGTGTATTCTGATGAAAGTTGTACTTGACAGTGTATTCTGATGAAAGCTAAAAATGAGATATTATAAATAATCTCAAATTTTTATTAGTTAAAAGGTGCCAACATGTGGCTATTATGAAGCACAACCGAGTTGAAACTAAAACAAGCTTATATTTTAAAAAATGGTTATAGGAGATCATATTTTCATGATATAGCCACTGACCAATGAGTAGGGGTCACAACTGGCCCAAGCCCGGCCCAAGTCCAATAAGTGACCCGCTTTGGAGCAGGCTTGGGCCAAAATAATGTTATAACTAATCGGGCTTGGGCTTAGCTTTTAAGCCCATATATTAAATGGGTCGGGTTCGGGTTTGATATATGACACCCAACGGGCCCGTATACATAGTATACTAGTTTTTTTTCTCGATATATAAGTTCAATAACTCTCATTTGAGCTATCGAATATGTTATTCATTAATCATTATTAAACACAACTCTTCTAGAATCATTAACTAATATACACAATTCTTCCACATCCGAGACTCTTGATCCATTCTCAATGCTAATTAAATTGGGGAATTCAAATTTTCTTTCCTCGATGCTTTAATGCTAGTAATTTAGATAGTTATACATATATATGTTCCTTCAGATAAAAAACGATATATGTGTTATGAAGAGTCCGATATCGGCCCGAGCCCGACCGGGCTGGGGCTTATAAATTCAAGTTCAATTAATATATGGGTCGGGCTTGGACTCATGAAATTTAAATGGATCTGGAACCAAATTTACATGAGTCCACCTGAACTCAGCCCATCGGCCCATTGACGCCCCTACCAATGAGGGACCCAAAAAACACAATAAATAGTTCTTGGTTCACCTTTGAAGAATAATAGGTAGTTTTACAAGATGAGTCAGCAGTATAAGAGCCATGAAAATATTGTAGTTGTTTGACAGGTACAACAAAAATTAACCTTTTACCCAAAAATTCCCATAGAAGCCAACAAAAATTGCTGGATGGTGCGGGTAGTAAGCCCTAAGATCAGATTAATTTGCGGCTAGGGTTGGAAGTGGATTCGGAACTCTTGGCTCAAGAATCGAGGATATTCGAATTTGGATCCGAATCTTGGAGTACTAAAAATTAGGGAAAGAATAAAGGGTAACTAAAAGGGAAAATTTTAGGTAAGAGAGTATTTTTTTTGATAGTTTTGCTTAAAATGAAAAAGAACAAATTTCTTTTTCTTCTTTTTTACTATCGTAAGCCAGGTTTGTATCTGAAGTCAAACCTTGTTTAAATGCCCCTATATAGCCAAACCAAAATTCATAAAACTGATTAAAATGTAGTAAAAAGAAAGTGTGTTGATCGTGTAGATGTGTCTAGCTATTATCTGTAATATTATTCTTGAAGAACAATGTGTTGTGCTTCTTCTCTCAACCCTCCACTCATTTATTTTGGTAAGATTCTTCTAAGCCTCGCCTTCAACAACCTTCTCCATTTCGCTATATCTTCCTTGTATTAAGGAGCCTCCCAACATCCAAACCTCTCTCCTGTACCTAGCTAACTCCTCCCATGCTCATATATATTATCAGCATTATTATTATTATTATTTTAACAACTCACCCATATCCTGACTTTCTCCTCTTTCATATACCCTAAATAATAGGTCCCACCTCCTTACTTTCCATGTGGGCTCTCATTATCCCTGCTCCTCTTCTTCTGTACTTGACCCGACTCCCCACTTTTTTTTAATTCATCATTTTCCAAGCCCACTTCATTTTTTTTGGGGGCAGGCTTGAATGTGGGCCCCTCCTTGTTCCTTCATGCTTTCTATTCTTCTCTATTTAGAAACTAAGGTTTTAGAAGTTGAACTCAAAACCTAAGCAAACTCTCTAGTATTTCTCCCACTATCCCCAATGAGTACACCCTTTAGATGTAGCAATTTAGTTGACATACTTTCTTCATGTAAAAAAGAAGACCTTTATCTTAAGGAAACCCTAAACATATTGCAACCTCCAAAATTTACAGACTTCTTACCACCAAATGTACTTCCTTCAACTTTCACATATGGTTTGAAAGCCTTATGAAGAATCCTTCTCCAGTCCTTACTCGGCTTCTCGCCAACATTGGAATTAATCCGTCGTCGTCGCTTCTTCGCTCGACTGTCAAATGGTCGCTACTCGGGCCTCGTTAGAGAGGTGGAATCCCATCACCCATACACTCTTCTTCCGAACCGGCTACATGACTATATTACTGAAGAAAGTGATGTACCTACTCGGACTTGAAGGTTGTGATGATGGGGTCGTCGAAGATTCATGCTATCTCCAAGAGTTCACAAACTACGACGAGGTGCTTAGGAAGCTTTTATCTGTCGACTAAGGGCAAGATCTTGTTAGACGTGGGCAACTCATGCTAGAAGAAATTTGGAATGTAATCTCCCCTCTTTTGAACGAAGATTGGGGCAAGAATTCACAACGAATTCGCTAAGGGGATATGATAATAGTGAGCGGTTCTTCTTCCTTGGCGAACGAAACACCATAAACATGAAGCGTCTAAGTCTCATATACCACAACTTTACCGAACAAGGCTCCCTTGCTTAACCTATACTCGCATCCTTGTATGAGGGTATGAGCTCCGTAGCTGATGGTAGGCAATTTTATGGCTTTCCTTTATCTCTTTATTCTGACTTAAATCGAACATCACTTTTGCTACTCAAAGGGTACTTGTGGAAGTTTCTCCGAGTAAAACATACCATGTTTCATCTCCTACTATAGGCATCTCTTTGATTGTAAGTATCGATGATGCCAACATAGAATTATGTGGGTGCCTAGGGATTGCTATGGTGAAGACTGTGTCAGTGGTGGCCTCTACTTGTGTACTCATAAGGGCTCGTTTCTTCTCTCCTTATTCCCCTCAGTGTTGCATTCAACAAGTTGGTTATCGATTCAATACTCCGGGGAAGTGACCTATGTGCCTACTCTTGAAGAACGTAAGCTAGGGAAAGATGATGATTATCAATGTTTGATGCATGTCGTGACTCATTGGAATTGCTATATTTATTCTCGTACCTACATATCTCTAGCCTCCAAATACAAGCTTGGGAGGTGCCTTGCTTGGGTTCGCATTAGGGCTTCGCCCTTGTGGCGCTTACCGTTCGGCAGCACAAAGAAGTTGAAGAGCCTCATCATTTGCAATGATTCCAAGCTCTAGCGGTTATGGCATAATTGGTGAAGGAAAATTCTAGTGTGGTCTCTTTTGTCGTTATTTTGTATATTTCCAGTGTGTAGGGAGTTGGTTCCCTTTATGTTTGTGTCGTGCTTGCTTTTGTTTAGTTGTTTTCGTTGTTGTAAAAGTTATTAAGTTTGTAAAATTTCCTATCAAGATCTCTCCCTTCAATTAATTAACTTGAGTTATACTCATCTCCACTCTATCGTCCTCTTCATCTTCTCTATTCTTTTTTCTTCTACACCAAGGTATTAGGTTTCGACCGATCTGTATCGGTGTTGGCCATATCGGACCGGTTTCGGAGGAATCCGGTCCAAAACAGAAGCGATGGATCGGTTTAGGCCGAAACCTAGTGAGAAGCTTTAAAATTTTGAAAAAAAGACGATACCTTTAGGATTTTTGACTGAAGATGAAGAAAAGGGGATAAAAGTGGAACCTTTCATCTCTTTGTTGTCATCTGTCGCTTCTTTCCTTTATTTTCTTCATTTTTTCTCTTTTTCCATGGTTTGAAACGAGGAAGAAGAATGAGAGTCTGATTTGGAGAAGAAAGGACGAGTTGAAATAAAAGATATTGGAAATTGATATAATAAAGATGTTATATTTAATATAGTTGGACTATTGGACAAGGTCTGACCCGCTTCAAATGTGACCTGATCCAACTTATTTGAAAGTTGGATTGGGTCAAACCTGAGGTTGATAAGACCCGATCCCACCTGATCCAACCTGTTATTACTTTTAAAAAATATTATATTGATAAATCATGTTTTTACCAATTAAGACCTAAACTTTATATAATATTATAGTAAAGATATATCTTAATACTATGTATGTGTATATAATATGAAAAAGAATAACCAAAAATCCAAAACCGAAACCCAGAACCTATGTAGCACGGATACGGGATACGGGTACGACATGACACGGGGATGGGGATATGCAATTTCTTAGAAAAGTAGGATACGGGTGCGTTAATATAAATATATAATATATTTTTAATAAATATTATGTTAAAAAGATAATAAATTCAAAAATATTACAATGGCTTCAAAAGAATATCAATTTACCACTGACTAACAATTTAACATTTTAACATAACAATAAGTGATCCAATAATATTAATAAAAGAAAATACATCATATAACTGATCATTCATATGCAAGCCAAACCCATCATAAAATGAACAATCACAAAGGCATAGTGACTATAAACTTCTAAACCATACAAGAAAAACATATTGGCTATTGTGTATCACTATCTATTGTTTTATAATAATTTGTATAGGGTTATTGCATATGTAACCCAATTACACTAAACTTAACTTTAAAATAAATATTTCCTTTTTATTGAAAGAAAAAACGCACCTAAATCGCACCCAAAGCGCACCCGGAATGCACCCAAAATCACCCAAATATTTTTTTTTATTTTAAACAATAAAATAAGTGGATGCACCCAAACACACCTGCACACGATATGCACCTGGTGCGGGTACGAAGCCCGAAAATAAGTACCCGTGCTTCATAGCCCAAAACGAAACTGACCGAAACTAACGAAACTTACCAAAACCTACTAATCTTAAAGAGGCTGAACCAAAACCAAAACCGAGTTCTCAAACCTTATTTTATAATCTAAACCCATCATCAATCTTGAACTTCAGTGATTTTTCCATTCTCTACAAGCCCATCTCCTCGATTTTGGGTATCGATGGGAAAAAAGAAAATACCCAAATCAAGATTAGACGAAGGCTCGTTCAATAGGAGAGATCAAAACAACTTAATTCTAGTGACTCTCCACATGTTATATGCCCAGCTCCAATGGTCGACCTCACCAAGGAGGTGGCGAGGCCGGTGGTGAGATGGCCGGCATGACAGCGAAGGCGAGGGCTCGGGTCATGTAGCTCCTTCGACTGAGAACGAAACTACATATCAACCTCTGGTTGTGATTTAAAATTTCTGCCTTCATTACTTTTGAAATTTCTTGTTTGTATGATTTTTTATATATAGAAAAATTATTGTCCTTCACTCTTTGTTCATTTTATTTATTTTATTTACATAGAAGCTAAAGAGATAGGTGGATTTAAATTATATTATGCCGGTAAAATTAGAAATAGAAATCGAGTATGAATTTTAGTAGAAAAGAAATTCAAAGAAGATGTAGTTGGTGTTAATAGGAAAGGAGATAGAATGATACAAATTAAGCTTGTATTAGAAGGAAACATAATTAATATCATAAGTGTCTATGCACCCCAAGTAGGATTAAATGCACAAGCCAAAAATAAATTTTGGGAAGATATGGACGAGATAATTCAACGAGTACTCTTAGGCGAGAAATTATTTATAGGAGGAGATTTCAATGGACATATAAGAGAAGATAATATGGGATATGAGAGGATGCATGGAGGACATGGTTTTGGACATTAGAACGATGGTGGAGAGACTCTTGAAATTTGCGGCATCGTATGATCTCATACTAGCAAATACCTATTTAGGAAGTGGGAGTCACGTTTTATAACCGTTAAAAAGTCGGGCAAATAGGAGCCAAATTAATTTTTTCATTATTAGAAAAATGGATCATTTGATGTGTAAAATTGTAAGGTTATACAAGGAGAGAGCTTAACCTCACAGCATAGATTAATGGTGTTGGATGTTAAGATCAGAAAACACATGTACGAGGAAGGAGCGACTAAGGACCCAAGAACTAGGTGGTGAAACTACTGATTTTTAAAGATAAAGTCCTTAAAGGAGCGACATAGAATTGGAAAGGAGAGGCTAATATAATGTGGACTAAAATGGCTACGTACATAAGAGAAATATCAAAGAAAGTACTTCGAGAATCTAAAGATATGACTTCAAACTAAAGAAACATGGTGGTGGCAAGAAGAAGTTCAAAATATTGTGTGAAAAAGATTAACCTTCAAAATATGGAAAAATAGTAGAAATGAGGACTTGGAGAAATATAATACCGTTAAAAAAGAAGTTAAGAAAGCAGTAAGAGATGCAAAAGAGCTTCAAAACAAAAGATTTGAATACAATTAGGTGTATTAAGGGCGATGATTCGAGAATCTTAGTAAAATATTAGGAAATTAAGGAAAGATGGCGAAGTAACTTTGAGAAGTTACTAAATGAAAATATTGTGGGTAACTAAAATATAGAAGAATCAAGGGAGAATCGAGAACATATGTTTTTCTGTAGGATTAGGAACTCAATGCTCTGGGAATGATGAAAATAGGAAAGTTTTAGGACCGGATGGTACTCATTGAAGTTTGAAAGTGATTTGGGGATGTAAAAGTGGGTTTGCTAACAAGATTGTTTAATGAGATTTTGAGAACCAAAAAAACGACGGATGAATGGAGGAAAAGTATTTTAGTACCTATATATAAAAATAAAGAAGATATACAAAGTTGCTAAAACTACTGAGGCATTAAATTAATGAGTCATACGATGAAACTTTCAGAAAAAGTGATCGAATATAGACTACTAGAAACAGTAGTGTCTGAAAATCAGTTTGAATTTATGCCTAGAAGGTCAACAATGAAAGTAATGTATGTAGTGAGAAGACTTACAGAAAAATATAGAGAGAACAAGAAAGATCTAGATATGGTGTTTATAGATCTACAAAAGAATTATGATAAAGTCCTTAGAGACAATATGGTGGGTGTTAATTAACAAAAGAGTAACTATTCGGTATCAAAGTTTTAAATCTCGAATCTCGGACTCATCTCGGCAAATGAGTGTTTCGTCTCGGATCGAAAGATATCAGAGATCTCGGGGAAATGTGATCATCTCAGATGTTCATTTTGGACACTCAATAAACATATTTTTTTTGTTACTAAACAAGATATTATATGTTCTACATGTAATTTATCATATAAAATATTGTATAATATAGTTAATGACATGAATCAATTACGGTAAATATTCGCATAATTTAACAACAATATAAAAAAGAATGTAATACAAGTATCTAACTAAATCGAATTTGTATTGATTAGAAAGAATGTATTAGTTAATAGAATTACTTGACTTTGCATATACACAAACAATAGAGTAGAGTTGTTACTTTGACTTGTTACCCGGACCCGACCCAAACCCGATCCGGACCCGACATTGGACCGGAACCGACCCGATCTATACGGGTCCGGGCCTGGGTCCTAAAATAAGACTCGATGCAATTCTGGGTCCGGGTCCGGGTCCAGGTTCGCTCAAAATAGAACCGACTCGGACCCGAACCTGTTAAAAAACATCCCCCCAAAATATGGAATTTGAATAATAGGGATATAGGATATACATGTAAATAGTATTTGTTGAAGATAGATACGTCAATATAATATTTATTCATGTATTTGTGTAAAAATTGTTGGACACGTAGGGTATCGGGTGCAAAAATACTTGAGTGCAAATATTTATTCCCTGCTACCGGACCTGATGGTAGGTTTCTTTAATAAGGACCCGAACCCGGACCCGAACCTGATTCTCGCAAGTCTGGGTCCGGGTCCAATTTTTGGACTCGTGAGGTACCGGGTCCAGGTAGTAGAAGACCTGATCCGATAGGACTCGATACCAGCTCTTCAATAGAAAGACAAAATCCTCATATTATCTTAGTTTAAGGTCCTATATTGAAAGACATGTGCAAAAAGTAAAATAATATATATATATATATATATATATATATATATATATATATATATTCACAATAACATTAGTGTGTCGATTTTGGCTGATATTTTGGCAATTTCGGCCGAAATCGACACATTTCGGTCAAAAACAATATGGAGTATAAAATCAGTGATTTCGTATCGGCAAGCTAGCCGAAAAAAAATTTCGACTGAAATTTAAAACAGTATTCAGTATATTGAGATGATTAAAGATATGTATGAAGTGACAATGACCACAATTAGAATCAACCACGAGAAAGAGTAGTGAATTCCGTATTACAGTAAGTTTACACCAAGGTTTGACTTTAAGTCCTTACCTCTTTGCATTAGTGATGGATGAACTGACGAGAAATACAAGATGAGGTGCCTTGGTGTATGCTTTTGCCGATGACATCGTTTTAGTGGACAAGACTAAAGCAGTAATCAATGCTAAATTAAAAATACAGAGAGAAATTTTAGAAGGTAGAGGCTTTTAGAATAAGCAAAACTAAAATAGAGTATATGGAGTGTAATTTTAGCAATATTCAGAACACAAACGAGGAAATAGTAAAGCTTGATGGTCAAGAGATACCCAATAGAGTTTCTGATATCTATGATCGATTATACAAAGAGATGAGGAGATCTGTGAAGATGTTATACATAGAATCCAAGCAGGGTGGCTTAAGTGGAGAAATGCTAACGCGGTTTTATGTGACATACATATACCTTTGAAGTTGAAACGAAAATTTTATAGGACGGATGTTAGACCTACAATGTTGTATGGAGCAAGTGTTGGGTAACAAAGAAACATGTCCAAAAAATGTGTAGCAGAGATGAGGATGCTAAGATGCATGTGTGATAAAACCAGAAATGATAGAATTAAAAACAAGCATATACGAGACATGGTAAAGCTAGCTCATATCCAAAATAAATTATGAGAGAATTGCTTCAGGTGGTTTGGATATGTCACACGCAGACCTAGTAGTGCTCCCGTTAGAAAAAGTGATTTTATAAATATTGAGGGTAGAGTTGGGAGTAGGGGAAGACCAGAGATGAGAATGCTAAGATGCATGTGTGATAAAACCAAAAATGATAGAATTAAAAACGAGCATATACGAGACATGGTAAAGCTAGTTCATATCCAAAATAAATTATGAGAGAATTGCTTCAGGTGGTTTGGATGTCACACGCAGACCTAGTAGTGCCCCCGTTAGAAAAAGTGATTTTATAAATATTGAGGGTAGAGTTGGGAGTAGGGGAAAACCTAAACTTACTTGGGTAAAACTGTGAGCAGATATGATAGTTTGTGGCCTTACAGAGATATTGTGCTAAACCAAGCAGAATGGAAAACCATGATTCATGCAGCCGACCCCAACTAGTTGGGGAAAATGCTTTGTTTTTGTTATTGTTGTTGTATATAGAACCGGAGAAAGAAACTTGTAATCAAAAGGAGTTTGAATCATAGTTCACCGATCTAGGCCAATTTTGTGAAATTCAGAATTTTACTGTTTTGGCAAAGATTTTGTGGACTTTAATAAAAATTTTGAATTTCACTGTTTCTGCAAGACTCGTGGGCTTTCTATCCACAGTTTTCGACCGATTTGGTGCAATTCTGAATTTCATTGTTATGGTCAAATTTTGTGGGCTACATGCTATTGTTTTCGGCCGATTTTAAAAATTATGAATTTTAATGCTTTTGCCATATTTTGTGGGATAATCCACAAATACACATTTTTCTGGCTAAATTCTAAAATTCACTATTTTCTGTCCATTTTTGTAAACTTCTGGGTTTTACTGTTTAGTCAAATTTTATGGGCTCCAGATCACAATTTTGGTCCGATTTAATTTTACTATTTTGGCAAAGATTTTGTGGACAATAGCCCACAGGGTTTGATTGATTTAGTGGAATTTTCAATTTTATAAGTTTGGCCAGATTTTTTGTTATTGTCCATTGTTTGGAGCAATTTCATGAAATTCAAAATTGAACTGTTTTGGCCAACTTTTGTCGGCTATAGTCCACTATGTTCAGCCAATTTCAAGAAAATACTAATTTCAATGTTTCTACATGATTTTTGTGGGCTCTAGTCTACAGTTTGATCTATTGCTATTTTGAATTTCAATGTTATAACAAGATTTTGTGGGTTAAGAGTACAATGTCTTTGGCCAGGTTAAAGAAAATTTTAGATTTCATTATTTTGGCCATTTTTGGGGGATAAATCGTTCTCGGACGATTTTCAGAAATTTTGAAGTGCACTATTTTGCCCATATTGTATGGCCTAGTCCATAGTTTTCAACCGATATGGTGAAAATTACGAATATCATTATTTTTGGCCAAATTTTGTGGGTTATAGTCCGTTTTAGCAAATTTTGTGAAATTCTAAATTTCACTGTTTTGGCTGGATTTTGCAAGAGTGAAGCGGTTTTTGCCATTTTGAGAAAGAAAAAAAACCTAGATTTCAATTTGTTTGCCAAATTTGTTGGCTATATACTCTACACTTAATTGACCAATTTGGAGAAATTCTCAATTTCATAATTTAGAAAGATTTTGTGGCTAAGTATATAGTTTTTCCAAATAATTTAAGAAATTCTGAATTTGACTATTTTGGCTAAAATATGAGTGGTATATTGCATCTTATGCCCCCATTAACAAGCTACAAGGTAAAACAGAAACAATTAGAATAAGGGAATATTTGTCAGGGTTAGGGTTAGGGTTAGGGTTAGGATTTTATACAGGTACTTGAGAGTTTTGGTCCATAACTTCTAAGTTGTTAGAAGTGCAAGTGAGAATTCAAATTTTCCTCGAAACAAAATAACCTTTAATTTTGGAGTGAAATGATGGTTGTAATACATGTGAAATGTAAAAGGAAAGAAAGAAAAATGTTATTTTCATAAATGAATCAAAAGATTTCAATAGAAATTCAAATTTTCATTTTACTCTTATGCAGTGTAGTCGAAGGCGCAAGGCGCAAGTAATTTCAATTACTTGAAAAAAGCCTGAGGCGCAAGGCGCAATTTGAGGCGCAAGCCTTAGTTAACTGAGGCGCACTATTAGTTTTTGGGGTTTTAAAAACTTTAAATTAGAGTATATAAATAATATAACATCATAGTAACAAAAATATATTGCATATAATGACCATATACTTGCATATAATGTATATTTTGTTACTTGTCTTAAATTTAAATTGTCGCATTATCACATATTTAGTATTTATCTACTAATCAAATGTATATTTTTTGTTTTCATGCAGATAATTGAGAAATAAGTATAATCGCCAATGAGAATAGAATAGATTTGCGCGACGCGAGTTTATTATCTTGCTCCAAAGAAAAAAATTGATTTAATGTGTTTTTTTGTAAAACATTAAAACTAAAATAGTACAATGTGAGTTTATTTTGTAGGTGTAATTGTGTAACACCCTAACTTGTAAGTGTAAGTGTGTAAGTGTAAGTGTGTAAGTGTAATTGTGTATTGCATGTTTCATTAATTCCTACTTTGATCCACCTCTATCTGGTATCAAGTACTCATCTTATCAAAGATTAACAGTTATATTAAATCATTAACAGTTACTCTCGTATGCTTTCATATCAAGTACTCATCTTCTCTCGTATACTCTCGTATCGTACAGATTAAATCATTAACCGTTACTAGAAGCTACACTACATTACAATTTACAAGCAGTACAACTAGCATTACTAGCATAATTCACTCTTAATCTTTGATTAAACGCTAATACAACAACAAATTGAGTAAAACACTGTAATGTGAAGAAAACGCTGTAAAATACTACATTACAATTTACAAGCAGTACAACTAGAAGATTAAACGCTAATACACCAAATTGAGTCACAGTAATCACAGTAAGCAAAACACTGTAATCACAGTAAAAAAACAAGGAAAAAAAAAGAAAAAACCCAAATTGAGTCAAGGGATTACAAATGCTAATAAACAAACAAAAAAAAATCAAAACAAAAGAAGGAAAAAAAAGAAAAAAAAAAATGTAAACCACAGTCGTCACTCACTGTAAATAGTAATACAGTAAAAAAAACAAGGAGAAAAAAAAAACAAACCCAGGAAGAAGAAGAAAAAAACACCAACAAAAAAAAGAACAAAAAAAAACCAAAGCAAAACACTGGAAGAAAGAAAAAAAAAGTAAAAAACTAACCTGCTTCGTCGCCGTCGCCGTCAGGGAAGCGTCGTCGCCGTCGATAGACCTTCGTCGCCGTCGCCGTCGCCGTCAAGGAAGCGTTGTCGCCGTCGGGGGGGTGGGGAGGGGGGGGGCAGAGATTGAGGAAGAAGAGGAGATAGGGTTTCTAAAAGGGAAGGGGAAAGGCTGATCGTATTGGATGAGGTAAGTTTTGGGTCAGGTGTATGATTACGGGCCGGGTAGGGGGGGGAAAAGCTGATCCATTAACGCCTTTGGCTGAGGCGCAGTGAGGCGCGAAGCGCCGAGGCGCAGTGAGGCGAACGCCTCACTGGCGCTTCGCCTAATGCCTGCGCTCCAGCTATAGCGCGAGGCGCAACCCACCCAAACGCCTGCGCCTTGCCGCCTGAGGCGCGCCTGAGGCGCGCCTTCGACTTCACTGCTCTTATGGCTATTTGAAACTACTACAGCGAACCAAACAAAGACTTAGAGCATCTGTAGTTGTCGAGAGCCAAATTTTGGATATTTGGCAAATGAAAATGGAAAAAATGACTTTGCACTGCAGTCGTCGAAAGCCAAAATTTGGGTTTTTTCACTATTTAAAATCTCAGACGAAAGATTATTTTTCGTCCCATGCAAAAAAAATAAAAAATCAAACGGACGGGGAATGATTTCCCGTTCGTCTTACTTTAAAAAATTTAAAAACTTTAAATCATAATTAATTCCTTAATAAATGTTAAATTAATCCTAATTATTTCTTAATTATTAATTAATTAACCTTTAAACCTAAGTTTAACACAAAAATCATTATAGGGCCGTTCTATAGAAATTTTTAAGAAAGAAATGTATGGGATGGGGGACTTCATCTCTCGTCCCACTTCATTTCTGATTTTTTTTAAATGGAACGGACGGGGATTCATCTCCCGTCCGACCATTTTTAATTTAAAAAAAGTGTAGGGCGATGTATTATTTCCCGTCCCTCGATGTGTCAGGCAAAAAAGTGTAGGGACGATGTATTATTTCCCGTCCGAGCTCTCCATCGAGAGATAACTTTTCGTCCGATCAATCAAACGATAAATCATCTGTCGTTAGCTATATTTTGGCAATTGTCATTTCGTTTCCCAAATATAGCCAGCGACTGTTCATTCAAAACCCAAATTTTGGGTAAATGGCCAACGACTACAGTGCGACTTTTTCCAAATTTTGGAAAATTTGGGAAAATGGCCAACGACTACAGATGCTCTTAATGGGGTCAATTAGAAACGAGCAAAGTGAACAAAACCCACTTTAAAACTTTACTTTTAAATTTTGAAGGGACACTAGAATTACTACTTAAGCGCTAAAAGTAAAGTTTTGAAGGGAAACTTTACTTTTAAGTTTTAACTTTCTTAAGCAGATGATAATTATGGGTTTAACTTTAACTAATTGTAAAGGAAGAAACCTAAGCGCTAATCCTAACTACCCTTTGCTGTCATCCAATCATTTCTCGCAGTTTCCCTTGTGGCGCGGTTACAGAGGTGCAAGAAGCTCAGGTACATGATAAATAGGACTCAAACTTAAGAGCAAATACATGAAAATCAATGGCAATTTATGGTAAGTTCTCAAATCCACCTCTGATACCTCTTCCATTACCCCCTCAAAAAAATTTGAAAGAATGGCCTCCTCAATTTATTTACACCTAGGGGAATGAGTTACTCTGGCTTTTTATCTTTCCACAAACTTAATCATTGGCTTTCTAGCAATCATTTTACTCTGCTTTGTTGATTCATGTCGAAACAAAACATTTTATTTGGGTCACATCATACATAAATAGAGAAGGAAAATAGCCAACTGCTAAAAGGGAAACAACAAAGCACAGGTACTTCCAAATAACCAACGTACCTGTGTCCAGTGCGTATCGGATGATGATACTCCTTGGGTACTCCCAGGTGCGTACCCAAGGAGTATCCAAAATTTTAATACATTTTTGCAACTTTTGGACACAATTAAGTTTAGATAAATATTTGAGGCCCTGGTATAATTTCAAAAACTTGATGTTTTATGTTATGCTCAAACACAAAACAAGTACACCCAATGTTTTGATAATTAGATTATCAGTTTTTTTCTCCAAAAATGCTCATAATTATAATGTAGTTTTATAATTCTATGAAATGGATCAAATATTTGCATTTTTAACAAAATAAATAAACATTTATTTATACACATAATATAAAATATATTATATTTAACGTACCCACCAACACACCATTATCCGACTTTTTTGTAAAATCATGTATCCCCGTACCCGTGTCATGTCGTACCTGCACCCCGTACCAGTATTTGTGCTTCATAGAAGGGAAGGCTCCAATCTTCTCTAAAGGTGAACTCCTTTAAAGGGAAGTAAGCCCAAAAAGTAATGACAAGATAACAATAATAACTGACTTGATGGCATTTCAAGCATTATCAATAGCTCTACAAGCCAAGACTACATATTTTTTAAAACAGAATAATCACCATGTGATGAAAGTATATTTGAAATGACGAGTTCCATCATGATACAAAAACAGTTAGCTATTTAGCTTAAAGTACCTCATCTGTTGAACCAAAACGATTCTTCACGGATCGTAGTAGACGATAAGATGAGTACCTTTCACCCTGTAATTTAAAATAAAATCCATACTTATTCTGAAATATGTCATGCTATCTAATACATATAGATGATTATACAAATCATTCAATAGAGGGAGGGAGAGAGAGAGGGGGGGGGGAGGAAAATTTTAAAAAAGGTGACTGGAAGGGGCAATCCATGTAGGCTAGTATAATATAAACTGCAACCATAATTTACATGTGCTACCATATAAGAAACTGAAAAGTAAAGAAAGAGGCAAAGCAAAGCAGCCAATATTTGGTTTTGTTCTCATGCTACATTTCACTCACAAGAATCTGATTTTAGTTATTTAAAGACAATGCGTAATGGCATATTACTTGGACAGAGGGATGTCTCCATGTTGATTTAAAAAATGAGGGGCATGTTACTTACTATTATGTTTTACTCCACCCTAAAATGGTTATATAGATTATTGATTATTGTAAAGAGTTGCTCCAGCCGTATCTATTTGTATTCGAGAAAGCAGTAGCCAAACCACAATGAATACGAAATCATGAACCCTTGAAGATGCGTTGTTCAATATGTTGGTACAAATTATTTGGCAACAACAAAATAAGAACAAGATAAAAGAGTGAGAAGGAGAAACCAGAAAACATTATTAGTCATAGAACAAGCACATGCCTAAAGGGAGTAATACCACTAATAATAAAGTAAAGGTAGGTCTAATAGACGATTGAATGACAGGAAACTAATTAAGATGGTTTGGGTGCAATGGATACAAATGACTGGCACTAGTTTGAAGACTGATAAAATCGCAGTTAGGGAGGGAGCAAAAACTAGAGGAGAGAATGTGACAGCGCATAATGGAGAAAGATGCAACCCCAAAGATTTGGGATAAAAGCTTTGTTGTTTCTTTTGGGGGGTAAATAGCAGGGATAAGCTAGATGCATGGCTATTCATGGAATATTTTGAGCATATATGAATATGTATTTTGATCATGTCGGAAGTCAAAAACTATTTAGGCTCCGTTTGGCATTGCTTTTGGAGAGCCCAAAAGCCCTTTCAAAGACCTAAAAGCGGTTTTGGTTAAAAATTGTGTTGTAAAAAAAAACGTTTGGGCCAAAGAGATTTTCAAAGACTTCCTTTTCTCTCCAAAATTCCACCACACCAATTTGAGGCTTTGGGCTTCCAAAAAGCTCTTTTTTAAAAGGAGATCTTAGGTTCGAAGCCAGGCTACGTCATAATGTTTACTAAAAAAACTGATTTAAACCTAACCACACCAAAATATCAAAATAAATAATTTGGTTAGCAAACAAATAAGAAATATTAAAATTTAAAAAGTACTTAAGAAATTATTAATTCTTTAACATGTCAATTCTTTTACAAGAGGTTTTTTTATTTCTATTATTAGAGAATTTGATAACATCATTGCATTTTTCTTTAAAAAATTACCAAAGTTATTTATAAAAATCACTTTTATCTTTCGAATAGTAGTTTTAAATCTGTAGTTGACAAATGGTTCCTGACAAACATTGTATGTTCACTGCACTTTTGGCCCACAGCAATGCCAAACGGAGCCTTATACAGATCAATTTCTTTGATCCTACTCTTTGTTTTTCTATTAGTAATTCAACTGAAAGGGAGATGAACAATTATTGTGATGTAAAGGCCACCTTGTTCTCTTTCACCACCAACTCAAAGTGTTTTTTATATTTCTGAAATAAACATAATGGGTGACCCTACTTCTACGTTTGGCACTAATGGGGGTGACACCATTATAACTGTTCCAATTAGTACTAAGGTAAGAAAGCTCCTAACAAAACTAAGTAGGCAAGGGAAAGAATGTGGCAGCAATTAATCATTTAATAATCCAGTCAAAATTCATCTAATCCAATTACACGATCCGTTTCACCTATGTTGCCATATTCTTAAGTTAACACCTTCCATTTGTTAAGGTCTGCATATAGAGACACTACTTACTATATTTCTTTTTTCATTTATATATCTTACAATTATATGGTATTCCATATTATGAAGCTCCTAAAAAATGAGTGTGTTTTCCAGAATGAAGCATGGATGCATGGAGTCTTTTAGGACTTTGCTAGAAGAGGAAAAAAATGTCAACCCACTACATAATAGCTCAAATTTTAGGGCAAAGCGGTTACTAGCACAATCAAAATCATAGCCATGATAGGATTTGTCAATTCATTCTTTTTATGTTATTAGATTAATGCCTTACTGTATACTTCTGATTTTAGTAATTGTCACGCTTCTTTAGACTAACATTTAACTTCTTAGTTTCATTATTGTGTTGAAAATTCCTCAACCTGTCGAATTAGTTCGAACAATAAAAAAAGTAGAAATGAAGCACAGCACCTCTATTCGTTAATAAGCCAAATATTTGCACGGGGTATAACCAGATTATAGAACTTTGTGGAGTCTCTTTGGACACACTAGAATGCCAGGAAATCTCAGTAAGCATCATCGGTCTTTTTCTTTAATGTCATTAAGCAAATTATTGTTGAATTTAAAAGAATAATATATTATCTATTTAGCTTAATAGAAATGCATTAGTTTGATAATAGTTTTTTCGCTTCATTACCCCCAATCTCCCAGTAGCCTTACACCCCACCCCACCCCTTCAAACACCCCCAAAACCCAAAATAACAGAGACACGGCTACTGGGAAACAAAATATAAAAAGTAGAAGCTTAGTTACCTGCTCAAGATACAAACAATTTATCAAAAGCTTCTGACATTAAGTTAGGTCTCGTGCAGAAAGAATACTCACTTCCATATATAAAACGGTATCAACTATGTGCTCCAGGATACGAGGCCCAGCAATATCTCCAGTTTTCGTGACGTGCCCAATCTAGAAAGTAAAATACATGTTAACAAAATATTTAAGCATATAAATGAGAAATCCTTCATTGGATTATTTTTGCAGTCAAGTATAACACACAGATGCACATAAATGAACAAATGCTGTGACACATCACTATATGCATGATCATAACTATGTGGCATTGACAAGGGCATGGGATATGGAGATGAATACCAAATGGACATGGAGACATGAAAATTAATTGGAGACTGGGACACAACAAATAAGAACAAATTATGAAGTCATATGCGTATACACACACAGAGTACAGATACATACATGAGCACGTGGAAATATGAGTTTACGTTTCGATAGTATAACATATACTGTTTACATAAGGAATAGGACCATTTCTTCAACCTTCATGAAATATTTAATATACTTTTCCACTCATAGTAACAAATGTAAACCTTTAATAGTTTGATATGCGAGTCATAGACTTTATAACTTTTTGAACTTTTCCATATCTATATAATAAATTACAAAGAAAGCTATCAAGTGGCTCACAATCTATCCCCCCAAAATCAAAGGCCCATATCAAACCTCACAAAACACATTTTCCCTCCAAAATTTCAAACCCAAAAACCAAATTTTTCCGCTAAAAACCTCATTACTTTATTACTACCTATCTCTTCTTTCTTTACTTTTTCATATTTCGCTCTTTCTCTCTCTCTCTCTCTCTATCTCTCTATCACATTCTTTCTTTATTTACTTAGAAATTTAGATTTTAAGATTTCGGTTTTGTAAATTTTCAGAATTTTTAATAGCAAATATCTCTTCAACAATTAAATTTCATTATTTTCCACAAGTTCTAAGAAGTTAGATTTTATACTCCCATTTATAATTATTTTTCAACATATACTAATGGAAACATAGACTTTTATTTATAACTAATTATTGTCATACTATTCAAACTTGAGCTACATAATTATTGTTTTACTCTTTACATGGCTTTTCGTGTTTTGTATCGTTCCGAAGACGTGTCGTAGGCACGTGCCCCGGGCAAATCTAGTCTATATAATAAAACACAAAGAAAGCTATCAAGTGGCTCTCCTTCAATCCCCCCAAAATCAAAGGCCCAGATCTAACCTCACAAAACACATTTTCCCCCAAAAAATTTCCCCCGAAAACTCAAATTCAAATCCCCCCAAAACAACTCCTTTATTTATTTAATTATTTCTCTCTCTCTCTCTCTTTCTCTCTCTCTCTCTCTCTCTCTCTCTATATATATATGGAAACATGGATTTTTATACCCCAATTTATAATTATTTTTCACCATATACTAATGGAAACATGGACTTTTATTTACAACTAATTATTGTCATACTATTCATACTTCAGCTACATAATTGTTGATTTACTGTTTACAAGACTTTTCATATGTTGTATCGTTCTAAAACGTACCGTAGGCACGTAGCCACAGGCAAATCTAGTATATATATATTGAAACATGGGACTTTTATTTACAATTAATTATTGTCATACTATTCAAACTTGAGCTACATAATTGTTGATTTACTGTTTACAAGGCTTTTCATATACTGTATCGATCTGAAGACGTGCCGTAGGCACGTGCCCACGGGCAAATCTAGTTAACCTATAATATAAATAATAAATTTTTTTTAAAAAAATTGTGATTATAATGAAGTGTTCCAAATTTGTGAATAATATACCCAAGAATCTCTAAAAAGGGTCCTAGAAGTATCGAAGAGGTATTACAAATTAGGACATGTGTTGGAAGTGGACATTGTTCCAGGAGTATCCATGATGTAGCAGTGTCCAACACGTCTAAAAAGGTGGGGCTCCATAATACTAGTATCCATGCCAAAGAGACACCAGCAACAAACGTTTGTTTTAAAAAAAAGGAGAAAGTTATGAATACCATGTTTTTTTTTTCCAAAATGAATTTTCGCCATTACAAGATAAAAGAAGACTGCCTCTATGGAACATGACGTAGTTAATTAGAAAGGCACCAGACACAGCCTTATAACAACTATATGCAGTCTTAATATGGATCTATAACAAAGGAAAATGAGAGTATGTAAGGCATGCCGACCTCTCAATGCATGTACTACTTCTCTTAACACAATCCAAATACTGCACTACAATAAGTTTTTGATAATTTCTAAAAGTCAATACATCTGTAGCCATCAGATGTGATCCAAGATTAGCATGCAACATAGATCCCACTTTTATCAGGGATGGCATCTCAAGAAACTTTTCTCTTTCAAAACAGTAGCACATCATAAAATAAAAGAGTACTTTTAATGGAAGGCACATTTACATTGCCACTGTTGCCCTGTTATTATCAATGGATTAACGACACATCTTTTGGTTCATGCATGAGTAGAACATGTCCACTGATTCATGCATGAGTAGCTCATACAGCAACAAGTAGATGGTAAGAACTTTACTTACTAAAAGCACTGGGATATTTGTTTGCTTTGCAAACCGCAGAAACGCAGATGTACATTCTTTCACCTGTAGCATAGCACGCAAAAATAAGCACCATATAATGTATTCATACAATAAGAACCCACATCGTATAGAAACTGGAAGTAGGAACCAATCATTTTCTATATTAATGATTTCAATTAGTATTAATATTAATAGATAGTCATAATACAATACTGCTAGAAATGAAAAGCAGACAAAGTCAATGTACAATAAAATGTAGCGACAAAAATCAGAATCTTATTTGGGGTTTCTTTGGCAAGTCTTCCTTGCTAATGAAAAGGCCATCACTTTAACAAATATACGGTAATGGTTAACTTCAGAAACTAGATTTTGAGAATGCCTAGCAATAAAGGAAGAATGAGTTCTTGAGGTCCTTCCCCTGAAGGGTTCTGGCCCAAGGTGGAGCAGATGGGCGAAAGCATCATCTCTCACAAAACTTTAGTTGATATCAATTGAAAAAAGAGTAAGTTCGTCTGTAGCTAAAGCCTAAGGCGGTTTGCGGCAGAGGAGAAACATAATTCTCTCTTATTTGCTTTCAGTTGCTGATGATTCTGGAAATGGTTGATGTAGGTTAATGAGGCAATCTATATTAATGAATAGGTAAAAAAGGAATTGTTGCAGCACATATTTTCTCTACTACGGTATACTAATGATTTCCTTCACTTCTGTGCGAGATCAGCAGAGAGGCACTATAACAAATAGATTCTTACTGTTATAAGGCATAATCTTCATTGAGGATCATTAAGGTGTAATAATCCCTATCTACTAGTCCAACAAACTTTCATGGACTTGACTCTAGACACTGTTCTACAAAAAGCGAATATGTGGCGCATGGCGAATGCACTAAGGTTGTTTTGCAGTATACTTAATTTATATGATGCATAATTTAATATGCTTTCTACATATAGTTTTATGCGACACATATTTCAGTGTATGTGCCTGCAAATGTTGTATTGATGGCTGACCACCAACCTGCACGACATTTCCAGCACTCCCCGTTACTCCTTTTAGGTAAACTGTCTGAATTGAATCTACAATAATAGCTTGTGGAGAGAGTGGTTGAATTTTCTCCAAAATGTCCTGCAATAAAACCATCATACCAGAGATTAATGGAAAAGAGATATTACCTAATTTGGTAAATTGCAAATTTGTCTCACAAACAGAGAGGTATCACCAAAAAACAAGGTGGTAAATGGTAAATTAAAATTTTAGAGCTTTCGCACCTCCACATCTGTACTAGAGTACAAGAAAAGATCTGCCGTGTTGATTCTCATGCGATCTGCCCTGTTTGCAATTTGTTCTATACTCTGCCATGCCAAAAATATATTATTGTTCATATTATAAATATTGGGTTGGCACAACGATAATTAATTAAGAAACACAGAAGTAGTAGAGGAAAAGGAAATAAGAATGTGCAATATGAACAATATAAGGTGATAATGTAAAAGACAAAAGGAGAGGACAACATCGAACCTGACCTCCTCTCCAGAGACATAAATAACTGGAGCAGACCCATTAATGTTCTTCCCTTGAGCAATAATAGCAGCAAGCTTCATATCCAAAATCAAATATTATCAAATGTATGAAGGTTTGCAGACACAGAGGTTAATTTCTGAAGACAGATCCAACTGCAGGAGCAGATCCGCATCGACAAAGAAACAAAATGCAAAGCAAAAAACAAGAACAAACAGATGACCAGATACCTGTAATAGAAGTGTACTTTTGCCAACACCAGGGTCACCACCAACTAAAACAAGGGAGCCTACAAAAGCCAATAAGGAAATATCAATCACAACTCGTTGCAAGGTAACTTACCTTAAGATAGACATCACAGTTGCACAATAATCTAACTCTACCAGAACAAAGTAGGAAAGACATAATTTCTCAGTAATGTTTTGCCCAATTAAGTAAGAGAAGTCATCATATTCTGCTTCAAGGAAAGACTGTATGAACACATGTTACACAATTATTCAATAAACATGAGTCAAAACATCCTTAAATCATTATACAATATTCTGATAAGAGATGATTACAATAATTAATACTCCACTAACTGCAATGATGCAATTCTAATATTAACTCTGACAAGAAATGTAGGATACCTGGCACAATACCCCCACCAAGGACCCTAGCAACCTCCAATCCAAAGAGCCCAGGCCTAGAAAGAACGGAAACACGTGAGCATTTCATGTAATAATTCAACAGTAGTTACCATTTTCAACTTTAGGATTTAAGGTTCTATGTGTATGTTATTTGTTTTAAGAGAAACAATTCCAATAACCACTATGCGAATAGTTCCTTTTTTTATAATGCTTAGTTACTTTGCAAGTATACAGTATCTGTATCTATAAGCGCGCACAATGCATGTGTCAAATAAAAGGCCAAGAATTTGTGATCGTGTATTACTTAATTCTGTACGATAAACAATTAATGGGAGTTAAAACTCAAATAACCTTACTTACATGCCCCATTTTGTCTCTAAGCCCAGAATTTGTTCTCCAGGAAAAAAGACAAAGACCACAAAAACTCATCTATCTACAAACGAAGAAATAAAGCACTGATGCAGGAGGCCAACCACATACACCTCTCATTACATACTAGTATTGATATGTATACTTTTGTATGTCAATAAATTAAACGCTTTTTATTTTAAATGGGGTTAGAGATGCCCATGGACAGATCATTAAGAGATCGTACTTGTGTAATAAAATCATAACATACTTAACATGACCTATTTCTGCATATATACCGAGATAAATAGGCTGGCATCCATTTTCTAATCCGTAAAGTTCTTTCAACCCAAACATCCCATGCAATAATTTTCCAAACTCCAAAGGACAAATCACTAACTACTTAACAAAAAATAACCTCCTATTCAAAATTGAAAAACCACTTACTACCTATAATGTCACTTTTTTCATTCAGCCAATTCAACTTCAGCATTATCAAACCATTCCACATAGCTACCCTCTAATTTTCTCCCCATTACACTTCTTCCTCTCCAAGTAATTAGTTAGTGACCACCAACAGACAACTGATTCCGAATGATTCCGCTAAAGGATGCAGGTATAACATGATACAACTTCCCTGCTATGTAATTTTTCAAATTAATAAGGATATAGATACATTACACAATACATGGAATGCACTTCATTCATACATCCAAATGTGGAAGTTTTCTTTTATGTCAGCAAATGTTCATAAATATGAAAGTCCTGTGTGTATCTTATTTATACAGTCTAGACCCCTGAGCATGCTCAGAATATGTTAACTCCAAAATGAGTCCCAAAGAGGAGGTCAAACTAAGGTTAACTAGAGCTTTTGTGAAGTTATGTGAGATAACTCCAGGAGTCCTAACTTAACTTTGTTCCAAAACATAGCGTTCACAGTGACAGTCCTGCATTAGGCCATATAAATATGAACTTCCATACATCCATTTCGCATTCTAGCAAAACTGTAACCAACAAGTTTCTTAAATTAAACTATGTTGTGATTCGCGAACAATATACAAATAATCATCTAAACCATTGACAACCAAAACCAAGAACAACCAAAAAAAACAACTCAGAAAAAACTCACAAGGGGATCCGCCACTCCGCATCCTTCCGCCCCTTACACACCTCTTCCAAGCTCTGTGGCACCGCCCCTCCCCCGGCCTTCTCCACCAACCACGACCTCACCAACCCTTCCCCCACCTCGCTCCCCCTCACCTTACTCCCCACCTCCCCCTCTCTAAACTCCCTCACCGTCCCCACCAGCTTGCACTCCGGGCACGTGCCCCACCACTGCCCCGTCGCCGCCCCGCAGCTCTCGCACACCCAAGAACTCTTCCTCCTCGCCTTCCCGGGCTTACTCCTCTGCGGCACCACGCCCGAAACCCTAACAAGTTTCTCCATTTCCTTGGGCGGTGGCGGTGGAGGTGGAGGTGGCGGCGGCGGCGGTGGTTTTGGATCGGGGGATTGTTGAATTGGGGGTGTTTCTTGAATTTCGTGGTCGAAGAAGCTGGAGATGCGGTCGGGGTCGAGGAGGGCGCGGGTTTCCTGCTCCCATCCGCCATTGAGGGCGGAGGTGGAGGAGAGAAATCGGAGGAGGGAGGGGTGGGGTTTGGGGAGGTTACGGAGAGAGCGGAGGGATTGCATTCTAGGGTTAGGGTTTGGGTTTAGATTGAGGTTGAAGATGAGGTTGTTTTTGGTTTGCATCAAAGTTGAGATTTCAGGGGTTTAGAGGGTTTTTCATTTTTATTTTTACTTTGAGGCAAACCCCTGACTTCTAAATTACAAAAAGACTGATGCTTAAAAAAAGAATTTTTTTGCCGTCCACTTTTTGAAAATATTTGCATTTTTGAACCAGTTTTCTAACTATTAAGAGCATCCACTATGGTCGGCTATCTATATAATAAAACACAAAGAAAGCTATCAAGTGGCTATCCTTCAATCCCCAAAAAATTAAAGGCCTAGATCTAACTTCACAAAACATATTTTCTCCCCAAAAGTTTTCCCCCAAAACTCAAATTCAAACCCCCCACCCAAAACAACTCCTATATTTCTATAATTATTTTTTGTTCTCTCTCTCCTTCCCTCCTCTATTCAAAAAATTAAGAAAATAAAAAATTTAAAAATTTAAAAACTAAAAAATTTAAAAATTTAACAACATTAAAATAATTCAAAATAAAACACAAAGAAAGCTATCAAGTGGCTATCCTTCAATCCCCAAAAAATTAAAGGCCTAGATCTAACTTCACAAAACATATTTTCTCCCCAAAAGTTTCCCCCCAAAACTCAAATTCAAACCCCCCACCCAAAACAACTCCTATATTTATATAATTATTTTTTGTTCTCTCTCTCTCCTTCCCTCCTCTATTCAAAAAATTAAGAAAATAAAAAAATTAAAAATTTAAAAACTAAAAAATTTAAAAATTTAACAACATTAAAATAATTCAAAAAAACCATATAATATATTTTTTGCTCTATGTTTGCTACTTCAATTAATTTGCCAGACTTACAAAACTATTTTATATGATCAAACAAGATGCATCGTGCCGAAGACGTGCCGTAGGCACGTGTTAACGGGCAAACCTAGTTTATCTAAAAAATGCAAAATATAGGAAATTTTACGCCACTACGGTCTGCTATAAACCTAGAGTAGTGAACAGGAGTCGGCCATATATAGCAGGGCAGAATAGCATTTGGAAATTATAGAAGACGGTAAACGATCTTCCGTCTATCAAAATTTTTGATTTCTTTGAAATTAAAAAATCGAATAGACGGCAGAAGATCTTCCGTCTATACAATTTGACCGGTCAAAATTGTATAGACGGAAGAAGATCTTCCGTCTTTATATTTATTTAATTATTTTTTAAAAAAATTGAAAGAGACGTCCGTCCCTTTCATTTTTTTCCCCCTTTTTTTTCGTCCTTTTCTTTTTTTGTCCTTTTCCTAAAAGACAAAAAAAAAATGCCAAACGGAAGATGAAGATCCGGCTGAGTAGTTTTAAAAACATTTTTTAAAAAATTAAAAAACCCAGACGGAAGATCTTCTTCCGGCTGGGTTATTTTTTACAGCAAATGAGAGCAGACGGAGGATCTTCTTCCGTCTATATATTTTACTTTTTTTTGTTTGCAAATTATAGCTTTCACCATAGTGGCGGAAGAGCATCTATGCTAAAAGCAAATTTGCATATACCCAAAATATAGCTCGAACCATAGTGGATGCTCTAACGCTTTTGGACTACTTTGTGCCACGTCAGCAGTGGCCGCTATTCCCAATAGCGGTCTCTTCATTTCGAGGTCGCTAAGAGCATCCACAGTGGTTTTTTATAAATGGCAAATTGCCATTTTATAAGAAACGGATCGCTGCAATGGTTTTTCATATTCTCATTTTATAGCAAATTTGCTATACTGGTTTCTCATATATGAGAAACGAAATACCAATTCTCAAATTATAAATGACGGGATATCATATCCCGTCGCTCCGATTTTATGATTTTTTAATCGAGTGAGACGGGAAAAGATATACCGTCTAAATAATTATTATTTTTTTATAAAAAAAAAGGGTCGGACGAGATAACATACCCCGTCCGGGATATGATACCCCGTCCTTCCCTTTTAATTTATTTTTTATTTTTTTAATCTCCTCAAATGGGATATCATACCCCGTCCGGGATATGTTATCCCGTCTATGGAGATTTAATTTTGTTTTCTATTTTTTTTTTAATATTTTTGTGGGACGGGGAATGTTTCCCCGCCTCTCCCTTAAATTTATGCCACGCACGCATATGAGAAAAATTTAACAAACCACCACTGCACGATCGTCCTCCATTTGCTATTACTGTAGCTGCCATATAATAGCATATGAGAAAAACAACTGTGGATGCTCTAATGGAAATAGCGACCTATGTTTTAATTTTTTTGAATTTTTTGTTTGTCGTCGCTATTCCCGCTAGCGACCTCAGTATAATGAGATTAGTGAGCTCGAATGAATGTATTGAGACACTTAGCGGATTCCTAAAGAGCTTTCCCCAAAAATTTATAACTGGGGTCGCTATTGGGAATAGTGACGACCTCAGCCGGAAACATAATCTCCTTGTTCTTTGTAAAATTTGAAAAATAGCAATACAATTAAGGCCTCTATTCGGAATAGCGACCTTAGTTAATAAAGGCCTCTATTTCGAATAGCGACCTTAGTTTTAAAAATAAATTGATTGTCATTTTTCATAGAGCAAAAGCTCTCTATATTTTGCTAAGTGTTAGAATACAGCTCATTAAAGGTCGTTAATCCCATCAGCGACCTCATTATACTAAGGTCGCTAGTGGTAATAGCAACGGCAAACAAAAAAATTTATATAAAAAAAAACATAGGTCGCTATTTTTATTAGCGGCCTCGAAATGAAGAGGCCGCTATTGGAAATAGCGACCGCGGCTGTCGTGGCACAAAGTAGCCCAAAAGCACTAATAGTTGGGCAACTGGCCAAAAAACACAAATATTTTCAAAAGGTGGCCTATGTAGGCAAAAAACTCTGAAAAAAAAGGGTTTTCAACATATATACCCCTAACAAATATGTTAATATCATATATATCCCTCATAAATGTATATTTTCGTACTTACCCCTAATAATTTTGACTTTATTTCATATTTACCCCTATGTTAGATATCACTAACAAGGGTGTATTGGATTGGAATTTGAAAATAATTTAAAAGAATGTGAAAATCTTAGTGTATTCAATTAGGATTTTAAAGGAGTTTATAAAATTCAAAGTGTATTCAATTGAGACTTTAAGTGATTATATTCAATTCTCGGTGTATTCAATTGAGATTTTAAATGACCCTATTCAATTCTTGGTGTATTCAAAAAGTTATTGACTTTGGTAGAATTGAGCATTTGGAGGATTTAGATGGAATCTAGGCTTTGAGGTATAAATACCAAAAACATTTGCAATTCTCACCTTCTCTGTATAAACTTTCAAGTCATTTGTGATTATACAACCCCTCTCCCCACTAATTACAATAATGTCACCGTCCTCCTCCAACGTCAAAAAACCATTCCTCCCTTTGCATTCTTCTCAAACCCTAGAAACCCAAATCCAATCCCCACGGCCCTCTTCTGCTTCCTCTGCCGCCTCCCCCTCTGCCCCCTCCCCCTCTGCCCCCTCACCCCCTTCCTCAACCACACCACCACCACCTCCACCTCCACCGCCTCCGCCAAAGTCTCGGACTGCATCGTCAACCTCTTCGCCATCGACCTCGACGGCATCAAGCGTCCCATCATTGGGCTCTCCGGCCACACCCTCCTCAAATCCCTGACCAACTCCGGCCTCATCGACCCCGCCTCCCACCGCCGCTAGGACATCGACGCCTACTCCGCCGAGTGCGAGGTTCACATCATAACTTATTTTAATACTTTCATTAGTATTGGAGTGGCTCGACATGCTGCCCCCGCCGAGCTACGACGAGACCTACGTTTTGATGAGGAATTCGAGGAACCGGATCTTGAATAAGCATTCCAGGTTGCATTTATGTTATCTATGATTTTTTTTGTATTCCTTCATGTTGTGGTGTGATTGTATTACATCATGCTGTGGTGATTATGTTCATCATCTCCATATTGGTGCTACATAGTTGCATTTGTTATGGACCAAATTGTCAACCTGATTAGATCTGATTAGATTAGAATTTACAGGAAGAAAACACAAGTATGAAGTTTTTGTTTAGTTTTTGAGAGTAGAGGATGGCTGAAAAACATGGATGTACAAACAAAACTGACCTTGAGGTGCAATTATAGATTTTCATTAAATTCTTTCGAATTCAATCAAATTCATAATAACAATTTCATCAGACTATTTTAAAATCCTTATAAATCCCGGTCAAAGTTTAGTGAATTCCCCATAAATCCCTTAAAATACTAGGATTCTCAATTCTTTTAAAATCTTTTGAAATCTCAATCCAATACACCCTTGTAAGTTAACCATGATTTTATCCTTACGAGACAAATAGAAATCAAATTAAAATATCAGATTAGACAATCAAATGATAAAAGATTTAAACGTTTTAAGAAAAAAAACAAATGAGGAAGCTTATAATCTATCATTAAAAAACAAGATTTATGGCAATTTTGGAGAAGTAATGTGAGTAAGAATATGTAGTTTTCAAAGATGCACTGTTATTTATCTATTTCTTGAAAAAATGAATAAATTTTGATAAAAGTTAATGAGTCTCAGTTGGATTAACAATTGCCCAAATTTATAAAGATGAAGAAAATAAAGTTTGAATGGTAGAGAAGATAATATTTCAGTAAATTTTCATCAAAATCCATTTAAAAAAACTGAATATTCTCCATCGTTTTGAGTTTTTTAAACTAGAGGGGTAATTAAGAGCTGTGGTATATATTGTTGGGGACAAATATAAAAATACATATTTGCGAGGGGCATTTCATGACATTCACGTATTTGTTATAGACATATATGTTAAAAACCAAAAAAAATATATAGTAAATTTGGTAGTATGTGTAGCGGTACTCTTATAAAAAATCTATGAACTATGACCATCTTTGAAAAAAATCACAATAAACTATTTTTTGCAAAAAAATTCCGTCAACTATGTTGTTAACAATGGGGGTAAATGAGGTTTTTTTTATAAAAAAAAATTGTATTAAAATTTTAAAACATAGTTGAAGATAATTTTTTGTACCAAAAAAAAGTTTAGGGGGCGTTTGGTACAAGGATTTTTTTTTGGTTCCTGGGATTTATGATTGCTAGGAATCAAAAAACATGTTTGATATGTCTTAAACATCTCTAGGAATGTTAGTTGGAAACTTAATTTCATATGTTTGATTGAGCTACATATTTTCTGGGAATGTTAATCTTATTATCCAAAATACCCCTCTCATCCTCAAATAACAAAACAAACTATTGTGTCCTTAAACTTTTAACTCAAGAAAATACCATGTGAACTCGAACCACCCAACGTTCACTTCTTCATTAAGATTGAAGTCAATGATGCATAGATGATTGGCATGTACCATGCTTCTAGCACTACTTTCCTCTTCAACTTCCCCTGGAATCCTTCCCACATTCAAGAACTGTATACAAATTTCTTCATCTACGCATAAATATTACCATAACCCATCCAATTTACTCATTATCTCAAAATCTCAAATAGGTGTTACTTTCACAATCGAAATGGGTTTAGTGTTTTTTCTGCATTCTCCCGAAATGGTTCTCTCTACACCCTAACTACAAATTTCATGCAATAACATAACTACAATGTATCTCAAATGGGCGAAGCACCCAGTTTCTATTGGGATGAGAGCTTTGGCTTCTTGTTGGTTTGGAGAGAAGGGTGAGGAAGTAGAATGGAGATGGGCAGTGGCGTAGCCAGGATTTTCATCTAGGGGGCGCGACACTTACTATAATTTTTTTTTTAATAAACACATTTGCAAGCCTCAAAATATCATATATTACTACCAAAAACACAAACTATTACAATCACTAAATAGCATTTTTCTTTAGCAATAAAACCCTTCGAGATTTCATATTCTAAAAATATTCAATGATATCTTCATTGTCAATGGCATCCAATACATCTCTTTCAATATATGCAACCAAACAATCATTCATCATCTTATCTCCCAATCGGTTCCGTAATGAAGTTCTGAGGGCCGGCTACATTACTATTAAAAATTATAAAAATAAGTGGCGGATTTACTTAGATGTTTTACAATAAGTTTCCATATTCACTATAGGATGTTGAAGGTAAAAGGTAGTAGTAGTGAGTTGCTTTCAGTTTTTAAAGTAGGCTAATATGGTAAAAGATTATATTTTGCTGAAGCACCAAGTTAGATGCTTGTACAAAAGGTGTGCAATAACCAGTTTATTATATAATTAAGAGTGCTTCTTGGCAGGTGATCTCCCTCTGACTTCTTTTTCTGTAACTCTCAAATTCCATTTCTCCTCAAACTTTTCCATTGGTTTTACGCCAATTAATGCCGGACACAAAATCTTAAGCCATGGAGATTACGATGAATGGGGTGCAACATCTATGAATTCGCTCACTGAGAAAGAAAATAGTGCGTTATTCTTCTTAAGAGAAAACTTTGTGTGTTACCACCCAAAAACGCAAACAATCACGTAAGCCAGTGAAATGGGTGACCATGGTGTCTGTCTTGACTAACAAGTCGTGAGACAATTGTAGATTACAAAGTATGTGCTTACTGTAAACCAGACCTGTTTTATATTGTAAATGGCAACAAGAGTAGGAAAAAGGACATGATAACTTACCTTCACTTCCAACAAGGTTTCTACATCTGGTGTGGGCTTCCCATTGATTTCAGTTATCCACTGAAGAGCATAAAGACCAAATCTATTAACTGGACTCCCATGGTACCATCTACATGGGAAAATATCAAAAGAAAGAATCTTTATGTTAGAAACTTCAAATTTTAATATAGAATATTAGACCACGTTCGACTCTTATCAAAACAAGTGGCGTTTCATCAGAACAAGTGGCGTTTCATCAGTTCATTAAAAATTTGCAGGGTAACTTATATTAGGCATTTCATCAAACAAGTGGCGTGCATTTTCAATAACTTAGAACCATTAAAAATAAACCAGTAGTTAAACCTTTTCTATTTCCAACTTCAATCATCAGTATTCAGTACATAGAAAGAGTAAAAACTAATTGTTAGAACTTAGAATTACTTACCCACTTACCCACTTTGTGTTTGTTGTTTGATCTCTTTCTTACTCCTCTCGAGCTCCTCTCAGGTTCTCCGAATCTCCTTTGAATTTGCGATGGGCTTTGTAAATTAAATTCAAAAGAGGAATAAAGAAATAGAATGAAGGTGGTGATCAGGTGAAGGAAAAGAAGAGGAAGAGTCTGTCGAAGATAAGAAGAAGAGGAAAGGAAGAAAGAATGAGAGAGTAAACTAAATGGGTTGGAATTTTACACATAAACCCTTATTAAAAAAGTTTACTAAAAAAATATTTTTTTTGAAATTTTTTTAAATACCCAGGGGGCGCAGCTGCACCCCCTGGGTCCATGCCAGCTACGCCACTGGAGATGGGCGCGATTCTTAAAGCAATAACTGCCATTTTTGTTTGATTCAGCCCCTGATCTGCAAAGAGAAAATGGCGAAATTGGTCTGGTTCAAGATTTTCCTCTTCAACTTGGGTGCTCGGATTTATGAGGAAGTGGACGGAGGCCACTTGGGTGCTCGGATTTTTGGGGGAGAAAGGGGGATGGGTTTTTGGGGGAGAAAGAGGAGAAGAAATATGAAGAGACATGGAGAGGGTTTTTTTTTTTGGGCAAATTTATAATTTTAAAGAAGTAACATTTTCTCAAGCCCTTGGGAATCTAAGAATCCCCCATGGAAAAAAATTTGTGGGAATTATAGCTAAAAAAATCCTATGAATCTTAGTTTCTTGGAAATTTGAAATTAAAAATTAGCATACCAAACATGGGAAACTAAATTCCCAAGTTAAGATTCCCTAGAAACAAAAAAAAAATTCTTGTACCAAACGCCCAAGTTAATATTTTTTAAAAGAACGTTGTAGTTGAGTAGGGTTTTTTACAATTTAGCCCAAGTACAAATATGAAGTATAGTTCCTTCATCATACTCATTCATATCCCCACCCCACCGAGCTTATATTGGGAATATCGATCGATTGTGATTAAGGGGAATTATTATTAGAAAATAATTGATTAAACTATCATACTAAGGTAGTGTTCTTTTTCTCCTCTTATAAGAGATTTACCTCTTGTAAGAGGTGGTCCACTTCTTATAAGAGTTTTTTTAGCATTTTTTTTTAACCTCTTATAAGGCATTTCTCCCAAAATCTCTTATAAGCCTAAAAGACTTCTAGTAGCCTCTTTCAAATTCTTGTAAGACTTCTATTACTTAAAAAGTCTATATTAGCCCCAAAGTCTATATTATAATTGTTACTAATTAAACTAGTTTATATATTAGTCTATAGTAGCCCGGAATATGCTATCCTAGAACAAGTGTAATCATATACGTAGTTGACCGTAATATGCTATCCTAGAAAAAGTGTGGGAATTCATTTTTCACAATCTCGAACAATTATGTTAGGGATGCTGTCGAAACACTGATTTATTTAAAGATATATATATTTACGTCCAGTAAGTACATTACTTGAGTTGTGGCTAGTTGATTTGTCCTGTTATGATGCCACCATATTCAAATCCTATAGCAGACCAGGTTTTTTTTTATTTTTTATTTTTATAATTATTACAGCTAAGGGAGAATTTATATTAGCCCATTGACCTTAATTTTTTTTAATTCAACTTCTTTGAAACAAATTATTTATATTTATACATACTAATTTTCATACTAATTAAAAGTCTATAGTAGTCCGGAATTATAATTAATGATTTACACTGATTTGTGAATTTAACTTGCCATTAAACTAGTTTATATATTTGTAATTTGAACTTATCTTTTCATGTCCTTCATCTCACTATTTTTATACTTTGAGGTAATATAGACTTTGGGGTAATGTAGGCTCTCGTAAGAGGGGAAAAAAGAACAGAAATCTCTTATAAGAGATTTTTATAAGAGGTTATTTTTATATAAAAAGAACACCTCAAAAAGAGGCTCTTACAAGCGGCTCTTACTGTAAATCTCTTATAAAAGATAACCTCTTATAAGAGGCAAAAAAAAGAACAGTACCTAAGATTATTTGTTATATATGCTAGGTTGGCTAGCAGCTAGCTTTAAAAACTTATGATCTTGAATTTCCAAGAATTACTTGTTAGTAATTGGCTATTTTTTATATTTTTATGTGTCCTACAGATGTTATACATTCCTTGCTTGTGTTAATTATTTTGTTAGGATAATTTTTGAAACTATTTGCAAAAAAAGGACAATCACCAAACTATTTGTAACTAAGGGATAGTTTTTAAATAATATTTTATGCTTCTTATCCTATAATATTTTCTATAAGATGTGTGAACTTTCTGCAAATTTAAAATTTGTTTTTTTAATATTTTATATTTCTCTTATCTAATCAAATTTTAACTACTTAAATTGTACTAAATATTTTGATAAAACCAGGTGAGAGTTACTTAGAAATAAGGCTCTGATACCAACTGGATGCGAAGCGTAAAATCACATCTGTAAAGAGAAATAAACAGAGTATCAAAAACCTTAAAGATTATAGTTTTCTGTAAAATAATATTCTTGGAAATAATGGGCATTATCAATCTCAAAAATATTAAAGTAATCAAGCATAAGTTCAAGATCTCTCATAGTTTCTGATTTTATCTCTGATATTTCACTACCACTATCAAATGAGGGTTCTTTGGGTTCTTCCATATGTTCATTTCCTTCCACAATATGTTCATTTTCTTCCTCTATATATTCCTTTTTTTTTTCTAGAAATTGTCTATATGCTGTTGTGGGACTCCATATATAACTACCAAATTCTCTATTTTCATAAAATAATAAATATTTTTTATAAAATGTTAGATCATCAATTATTTGGACATTTATATTGATAGTTTCTCTAAGATTTATTTGATTTATTGTTATAATTTTTACTCGTTGTACACTAAAGAAAAATAATTTGAAATCATAAAAAGCATTCATGCATGTTACTCTATGAGGATAATAAACATAAAAACTAATATTCTATCATTTTTCTTATAGTTAGTCATTAATTCATAAATTTATGAAACAAGACTGAAACTATTATTATCCAATATTCCTGTTTAGCGATTTTGTGATTTAAAAAACAACAAGTATAAAATCATGAGTAGAAAGATAATTCTAAGGATTCCATAAGAATCAAAACAAAATGGTCCATCATGCTTCTTACCAAGTTAAACTTCTTTGAGCTGCTTTGTACTAGTTATTACCAGTGGATAAAATACTCCTGGTATGCACCCGAATTTCAGTGCTTCTTTTACGTTCTCCCCATCTCAGAACAACTATGCTCTTCAAGGGAGCTTCATCCAAGAAATACGTCTGGAACAACTAGTAGCACTTCAGTACAGATAACCACAACCTAGCTTGTTTCTGCTACTAGGTATACAGCTTAACTATAGAAAGTTACAAATTGGTCTTTTTGCAAAATCCTTCCGGCAGATCCTTACAAAACTATTCTTAAGGGAAAAAGATTTAGATGTTCATACCTTATATTCTACTAGAACCAAAAGATGGTAGAAAGATTTTTTAAAAAAAATCTCCTTCCAACTACTTACAAACAGAACTCTCCTTACAAGAATATATGAAATTTTTTCCTCTTAGATCATCTGCCTTCTTCTCAACTCAGCCTACCATTTTATAAATAAAGGGATCAGCTTACAACAAGTTTACATGCTTTACTACTTACATCATATGTCCAATAATTGGTACAAATACATCACTACTTACATCAACCTTTAATAATTGCTCCGATTACACTGTGGACTATTCTAGAAAAAGAGATTCCTCATTGCCGACATCTTCACATGCTCCACATTTTTGTTGATGCTTTGTCTTCATCAAACTACAGTAGTATCCAGATGTCTGTTATGTCATTGCCATTGCACCTGTAGATAATATCTGGTACCAGCTGTCAAACAATACATATTTATCTTGTAGCAGTTTTATTTTTGCTATACTATACATTATTATCTTCTCTGGGTCTAGACTATCATAGATTCATATGTTGCTATCTCTTGACTTTATGTCTTTGAATTCACAATATATGTTTCTAAATTTCATTGCCCATCTTTCTGGGATTAGTTCATTAAATACCTTAGCTTTGTATGGTATGATGTTAGATGCTCCATAAATTACTTGGGTAGTTATCTCAATTTTTATAACATGTTCTGCTAGAAGTTTTTCATTTTCTTCAAGATCAGGAATTGCTGAGTACAATCTGACATATATTTTTTAGGCCTTTGTGAGGCCAAAATAGCTTTAGTCTGAATTATAAATTTCTCTTGGCAAGTGAGTAATTTCTTCACATTCCCATGATGGATAAATGCAATGAATAAGTTCTCTTTCGAACAGTACCCTGGTTGTTTTTGGATTAGCTCCTGGTAGGATGATAGCATTGTTCATATGTTAATGTGATATGGTTTTGATGAACTGGTTCACCTCGATTACTTGGCATAATTTTTCAATATATTGTAAAAATAATATTTTCTTTTATACTTTGGTAGGAGATTTCTCGGTAAGAAGTGTCTCCTTGTATGTAGTCTTATTTGAGAATTTAATTGCATCTTCTTTTAAGGAATGAGTAAGTTCGCCCATCTCACTCATTTTTTTCGCTAGTATTGTCCACCATATTTTATGTAGTTACATGTTGACTTACATGCTGGTAGAACAGACTTTGGAGTCTGCATATTTGTAGTTGTAATTGATTAAATGCTCCTTTTATTTGCTCCATGGTTCCTTTGAAGAAAATTATAACCTGTTCTATTTGTTGGACTCTACTTTCCATTCTGCAACGAATGTAACAATTAATTTTTTGATAGCCAATCAACTAAAATGTTATCCTTTCCTTTTATGTTTCTACTGTAAAATCATAATTTGGTAGTTCCATTTTCCATCTTATCAATATTTTATTTGCTATAGTTAGGTCTATTATTTTATTAATCTAACTATTTGCTTGTGTATTGTTTGTCCTTACTGTAAATTTTGTATGTATTATGAATAATTCAAACTTTTTTATAGCCTTTAGTATTGATAATAGTTTTTTTTTCTTTCATTTATGTGGTAATTTTGTTGGGTCTGTATGAATGATCCACTAGTATATCTGGCTAATCTTTCCACTTTTTCACAATGAATTTTAATGCTGCTCCCCAATTATCTTTATATGCATTTGTTTCTATTATCTATGAACATTCTTTATCAGGTAATCTTAGGTTATTTAATTATGAAGTTTGTTGTTTTAATATTTTAAGTTTTTTTTTTCATCCTCTGGGGTCAATTCCAATTTCTTTAACTTTTGAAGTTTTTGTTGTAACTAATTTGTTTTTGTTGATAAATTCGGTATGTTTCATCTTGTTTGATTTAGTAGTTCAATTATGTAACACCCCGCAAAATTGAAAATGAAAAATTTGACCTTGTGTGTTACGCACGTGTATTTTGTAACGTGTTTTCACTATGTATTTTGATTTTCGACTATTCATAGATTTCCCTTATTCTTAAAATTCTATTTGAGTCAACTCAAATATAATATTTCAATCTTGGTATTTTTACGTGCTTTTATGTATTTTCAATGCACATATCAATTACGTATTTTCCATCGCTACGGGTGATATTTTCTGGGTTTCAATTATTTATTTTATGTATTCAAATTCGTTTTATAAACGAAAATTCATTTCCTCCTATTTTGATTAAAATGATTTTGTACATGTAATGCACGTATTTTCTAGGTACATAGTGATTATGTCGTGGAATATATATAAAATTAATAAATATATTTTTCTTATGTTGTTTTCGATTATATTTTAATAATTTTCCGTTGATAAAGTCGATTTCGCATTTTTATATTTTACGTGCAATGCACATGTTTTCGGTGAACGTATTTGGGCGTATTCATTTTCAAAATGTGTATAAATAGCTATTTGCCTTTATTAATAATGGGTGCATTGTATTTGAAGAAAATATTCGAACCTAGTAATATACTCGGATTAGCTCCTTTCATGTTCAGATAAATACTTGGAATTGTGTCCACTATTTACTTATAAGTTACCATCACTATTTTACAATTATATTAATTAATGGCACGTGAATTCACCTAATAAGACCCCTCTATGTCGGTTATGGAAGAGAAGGTGGGTCGGGGGTTAGAGAGATGAAGAGTGTACTCCATTTATTTGAATGTCCTATTTATACGTTTACATTTGGGTTTTAGTGCCTTTATTCCATTCATTTTGTTTTATATAATACCCCCCCCCCCCCCCCCCCAAATCCTACCATTCTCTTCATCTCTACACATTTTCCCTTCTTTCTAGACCTTCTCTACCGAAACCTTGATCAATGTGTTCGAACCAGTAAATGACCTTAAAATGAGATACTTTCTAAATATGAAATGTAGCACCGAGTGTAACATCCAGAATTTTTGAATTCCGCATTTTGTAGCAAAAGTTATGCCCGTTTTACTTTACTACAGCTGTGTTTTTACTTTTAGATTTTCAGATTCTCGTACCTTTCATGTTTAGATATTAAAAAGGCTGATCAAATGATAAAATTTTGTCCTGAAAATTTCCAAATTCTCAATTTACATGTTTAGGAATCTAATAAGTATTTTTAATGAATTTAATATCAAGTATTTGCTGTTTCTAAAATTAAAACAACATGATGTCGAAATTCTGCCTCAACATGAAACCTGTAAAGAATAGTGTGTTTGACCTAGCTACTGTTATCGGATTTTGAACTTTAACTATACGTTGGAACTGTGTGGAAGTCTAGTTTCCAGATTTTTTGATGGATTCAACTTTCAGTTTCTGAGTTAGCGGGAAACTGCATTTTTGTACAGGTCGCGCTTGCTGTCCAGAATTTTAGATGCCCCTTTTTAATGAATTAATAATTCCTATATTGTACTATTGCATGAATTAATGAATGTATGTTACATTGCATGTTCCCAATGAGTTATTGTCACTATTTTAACCATCCTATCCATGTTATCAACCTATTGTTTTCCTATTGATACTATCGTTCACCGAATTGTCTATTAATTGCATATTGTGTTGTTGCATTGATAAATAATTAATAAGCCGGGGTTAAGGGCTGACTTTTAAGTAGTGAACAAAGTAGTGACTGAACTTGGAGGAGGGGCCCGTGTTTCCCTAACTACCATTTTGGCTACTGTTTTATCGTGTGATTGTGGTTATGGCAGTAACCCAATCTATCGTGTACCGTATCATTGCCGATGACCGTTTCATAGACCGAAAGGTGAATAATGTTTACCGTTACCGTTGCCAAGTACATGATCTACCGAGTGCATCACTTGAGTCTAAATGAAACTGATTGTATACATCGAACCTGTGGTACGGCACACATGGGACACAGCAGTACGTGTATTAGTTAGGAGTTAAAATGAATAATAGACATAAGGATTGACACATCCTTGACATTACATATTATTCATCATTGTTCCTATTTGTATCCAATATTGTTTAAGTGATAATGATATTAACCGTTGATTACTGTTACCGAATATTGATTCACCGTTACACCGTTGCATTGATTACCATGTTATTGATTATTATCATCGTGCCATGTTATTGATTCCCCTTGATCCATTATTTCATTGTTATACCGTTATTCCATTTTCTCTGCTTTCTCTACTTGCTGTCCATAACTTGCTTTAAGGACAATTATTTTTCTCTTTTTAGATGAAGTATTTACAGGTAATGAAGAAGAATTGCCTGCTGGAATTGGAGAACAAATATTTTGAAGATTTTTGCCTTTAAATTGCTTATCGCTTTCATAAACTTAATGTATTGAGACTTGCTACTATTTTGTATTGGGATTTATTTTTGTTTTGGGCTTATGTCCCGAATTTTATTATTGTTTCCAGACGTTGAATTATTATTATTGTATTTGGATATTTTATTGCTTCATTTCAAGTATTTTGTTCATGAAATTATTATTATTGTCTGCGCAATTGTTCTGTAATGTTTATATTGTTGAGTTGATCGATTAAACAGCTTATGGGTGACGTTAGTCATTCGCTGGGCCAATGTCATGTACTCGTATTCCGTATTTTTAGGAAGCAGGGCGTGACAACAATTATAAAGAACTCTGATGTATGATGAAACGTTTAAATTTCCTTGTAAAATTGTACGAAGTGAAGTGTAAAGATCCTGTGGAATCTCGAATTCGGTCTTATTTGGAATTCGGGGCGTTACAAATTATGGCTTGCACTTTTTTTTCTTTCTTTCTTTTAGGACATTAGAAAATGTCTTTATATTTTCTGCTATATGTGGTTGTAGTTCTATTCCTTCATTTGATAATTTTGTTCCTAAAAATTCAATCTTAGTTTTGAACAATTCCATTTTCTTTTTTGATAGTATAATATCTGCATTCTTTACTATTTCTATGAATTATAGTAAATGCTCTTTATGTTGTTCTTTGTTTTTGGATCCTACTAGAATATCATCCACAGATACTAGTATAAAATTATTGTACTTCTCAAATATCTTATCCATATATTCTTGAAATACTCCTAGACTTTTTTTTATATCCAAATGGTAATACATTCCATTCATAAAATTCTTGTGGAGTACTAAATGTTATTAACTAGTTTTACTCTTCCTCTAGTTTTACGTGGTAAAATCCTAATATGCAATCAAATTTAGAATATATTTTTCTTGTTCTTACTGTGTTTAGTAGTATTTGCATATCTGGTAGTGGATATCCAAATCTTTTAGCATTTTTTATTTAATTCCTTATAATTTACTACCATTCAAGATTTTTCTCTCTTTTTTTCTGGATATTTTCTTCTATGAATGCTAGTGATGAATGTGAACTTTGTGATTTTCTTATGTAACTGTTTTACATTAGTTCCTTTATATGTATCTTAAATTATTCTAAATCTGTTGGAGTATGTCTAATGAGTTTAATTTTTATTATTGTGTTCTTATCTATTAGTTCTATATGAGTTGTGGTTTACTTAAGTGTCACTTTGCTAAAGGGTTTTCTCCACAGAGATTTTCTAGTTGTTTTTTGTAAATTTCTTGTGTAATTGTTACCTGTACTTGTTGTATTCTAGGTTTATTTGGTAAATATTGGTATTCACCATGTTGGCTGAAGAAGCTCTGATATGTGGTAGGTCTGATCTAGAATAAGAATGTTTTATTCTAATAGCTATTACTTGGTGTTGACAAGGTGTTGTAAATATAACCAATTTATGTGATATAGTTATATGATAGTATTGTTAGAAACAGTCATTTCCTAATAGTACATCATTATCCATATCACCAAACTGGTATATTATTGGTATTTTTAGTATATAATTTCTGATTTGTATAGTAACATTTTGTTGATACCTATCAAGTATGACGGTTTATCCAGTTATCGCATTTTTATTATATCCATCTTGTTTCCATCTTGGTAGTATATTTTCACGGCATAAGCTAGTGCCTCATTCAGTGTCTATTTGACTATGATAGTTCCTTGATTTGTATCCTTCATACACAAATTCTGTTAGTATGTATAATGTATTTTTTGTTGCTCTTAATGGACTCATTTACACAATATTCTATTTATTACTATACCTTCATTGTTTACTGTTATTGTGATTTTTTTTTTTCTTATATTGAGTAAGGTTGTACTGATGTAGGTAAGTCTGTTCCTAATAACATTTTATTTACATTGTGCTCTGGATCTACATGTAAATATAACTTTTATTTCTACCATTTATCCTTAGTGACAATATTATTTTATGAACAATTGGATGTCTATTATTATAATGGTTTAAGTAGTAATGTGGATTCTCTAATGGTATAAGTTCTGTTGTTTTTATATTTGTTTGTTTAATATGTGAGTTAGTAGCTCTTGTATCTACAAGGGCTACTTGTTTATTTTATTTTGCCACTATCATAATATTTTATATCTATTTTAAATTGATTATTGTTGCTGCTGATTTCTGATGTGGGAGCAAACAGATGAATTTGTGGGTTCTTGAGGAAAACAATAAAGCAAACCTGTTAACCTTCACCAACGTGTTAACTTGTTTCTTGCCGCTGCCGCGAACCTGCACAAAGTTTGATACACCGGGATGGATTCCGGCGACGAACCCTCTGATGCTCTTGTCAGTAATCTCCAAGATTAAGAAAGAGCTTTAGATAGAAAAAGATTCATTACCCTATCACGGTGGGGGAGAGGGGTCTTTACAATCGCCTTAGGAACCAATTTCGAGATGAAGATAAATCTCTACTTCCGGATGTTTATGGATAAGATGGAGATGTTAGACTCATTTTGTGATAAGAGGGACAGTTGAAACTGTCTCCCAAAGATAATCATAAATTTGAATCATTCTTTATCCATCTGGGTTGGTTTGCAACAGGTTTTTACACATACCCAGTAGGACAGATCCGTTTTTGGGCTATTTGGCCTTGAAGAAAGACCCAATTCTCCATTCGGACCAATTTATAGGTAAAATTACCGTTTTACCCCTGGGAGCTTTAAGATTCGTACCCGATTTGAACGATCCCGATTTAATCCTATTTTTAGCCATATCACCAGCCCCCACTCCCGAAGACTGAGTTTAACAGCCTTTGAGGAGTAGTTTTGTTATTCTAATGGCATACGGGATTTTATCGGAGCTCTTAAGGGAGTTCGGATCTTGCTTAAGGTGTAATGGTGCTTTTCTGAGCTAGCAAAATGCCCAAAATTATTCTTAGACTTTTCTGGATTTTTTGTGATTTTTCCAGATTTTTAAACTATTTTTCGAATTATTTATTTAATTTTGCAAAGAAACACACTAGTTTCAAAAGGCACCGATTAATTATTCTAATCAATAATTATTTTTCCAGGACTGCAAAATATTTTCCCGAATTTATAATTATTTTTAAGAATTTTTAATTATTTTTTGCAATTTTTAAATATTTAATTCGAATTAATAAATAAAAAAGGATTAATCAGCTCATTATCGACGTGGCGCGATCTGGAGCATCCATCATGTTGCTAGCACAATTTTTCGAGCAATCTGACGATGGATTGGTACTTTGCTGACGCGGCTTAATCTAGGCGGTCAGATCTGGAGCGGGCATCGAGAGGTAAGAGTTTTCCCCCGTTAGTAGCTCGGTAGCTCGGATTTTAGATCCGAGCAACATGGCATGATCCGAGCCGCTTGATGAAGATCTGGCACGAATCGTGAGGCAGTAGTTTTTGCCAATTCGTAGCTCGGTAGCTCGGATTGTAGATCTGAAGTACGTGGCATGATCTGAGCCGCTTGATGGAGATCTGGCACGAATCGTGAGACGATAGTTTTTGCCAATTCGCAGCATGGTAGCTCGGTAGCTCGGATTTTAGATCTGAAGTACATGGCATGATCTGAGCCGCTTGATGATGATCTGGCATGGATCGTGTGGCGGTAGTTTTCTCCAATTCACAACTCAGTAGCTCGGATTGCAGATCCGATGTACGTGGCATGATTTGAGCCGCTTGATGAAGATCTGGCACAAATCGTGAGCTAGTAGTTTTTGCCAATTCGCAGCTCGATAACTCAGATTGTAGATCCGAAGTACGTGGCATGATCTAAGTCGCTTGATGAAGATCTGGCACGAATCATGAGGCGGTAGTTTTCGCCCATTTGCAGCTCGGTTGCTCGGTAGCTCGGATTGTAGATCCGAAGTACGTGGCATGATCTGAGCTGCTTGATGGAGATCTGGCATGAATCGTGAGGCTGTAGTTTTCGCCAATTCGTAGCTTGGTAGCTCGGATTGTAGATCCGAAGTACGTGACATGATCTGAGCCGCTCGATGGAGATCTGGCACGAATCGTAAGGCGGTAGTTTTCGCCAATTTGCAGCTCGGTAGCTCAGTAGCTCGGATTGTAGATCCGAAGTATGTGGCATGATCTGAGCTGCTTGATGAAGATCTGGCACGAATCGTAAAGCGTTAGTTTTCGCCAATTCGCAGCTCGGTAGCTCGGATTGTAGATTCGAAGTAGTGGCATGATCTGAGCCGCTTGATGAAGATCTGTCACGAATCGTAAGGCAGTCAGACTGGTCAACGCGTCGCATCGTGCTTCCGCCCTTACAGATTCTGTCGTTTAGCCATCTGATGGGCTTCTGTGGGGGCCCAAAACGCTCGAAAGCCCAAGCGACTCTCCTTTTTTACTAAAAGACTTCTCCCCCCCTCACCACTTTCTCATTCTTCACTTTTCACTCTGAGAATTTGTTTTTTCTCTTGGGTGGCTCTGCTAGCGCTCGCGGCCAAGCACTCAATTCTTCGGCGAACTATTCCGACCGTAGCTATCACGTCAAGGTAAATATATACTTTATTTTATATATTTTTCAAGATGTCTAGACTGTCGTCGGGGAGTAAGACCTCCACCTCGGACCAAGAGAGTGATCGACCATTAGTAGCCTCAACTGTGGTAGACAAGGGGAAGAAAGTGTCAGGGTCGGCGATCGTGGAGACGATATTGGAGGGCGTGAAGAGAGCGGGTGAGTTAGGTAGGCTGCCGTCCACGCTATCAAGCCTCGGGAAGGTTAGGGATTATTTCGACGACCTTCTAACCAAGGTGTTGTACGGGAGGTCGGCCTCATACGAGGAGAATAAACCGAGGGAGCACTCCGAGGTTGACGACATCCCCTCGGATCTCACGGAGAAGGATTTGCAGTGTATTAGGAGGGTCTTCATGATACCGTTGGAGTATACCTTGCTCCTCCCCTGTCCAGGATTCCTAGCATGTTCGGCGACCTCGCCTGACACATGCGTCTTCCCGTATGATGCGCTCAGTGCTGATCTTCGACTGCCCCTACCACCCTTCGTGACCGAGGTGCTGCAGTGGTACGGATTGAGTCCGGTCCAATTCATGCTGAACAAGTGGCGGTATGTCATCGGCTTTATCCTCCAATGCCAGGCGGTAGGGGTCGAGCCTCGGCTTGTCTTGCTCCGTAGTCTATATTGGATCAACCGTATGAGCAAGATGGAGTACCGGTATTACTTATTACTGCGGCGGGGCGTCAAACTGATCGAGAATCTGGACTCCATCAAACATTGGAAAGAGAAGTATTTTCTGATCCGAGGTACCCAACCGTGAGGTTTTCCGACGAGGTGGAGGGAAGACGTTTCGAGGTGGGCAAAGGCCGAACCTGTGTTGACTCCGGAGGAGGATGAGATCGTGTCGAAGCTCCTCGGTCGTCCGACCCTGAGTTGGAAGGATATAACCGAGGGGGTTCTCTTCGGTGGGGGTCTTAGTCCGATCAACCCTAGTATGCTTCATATATTTTTCCTTCTTTTATTTCCAATATTGCTTTCTTCTCGTGTTAACTTCTTTGGATATCATTTTCTCAGAGGCCCTGGGCATGGACTTCCGAGCTATGCTGCTTAACCGAGGCAGGGGTGCTGGAAAGGGCTCCGACAGCAAAAAGAGGAAGAGGATGATGACGGGACCCACGTTTGGCCGAGCTACTAAGGCACCATCGGCGGTGGCCCCAACAGTGGACTTGGCATCCCCCTCTCCATCCGCTCCTCATGTAGTCCTTCCCTAGTCCACCTCTTCCGACCCTTCTACCAAGGCCTTCTCTGTCGGAGCTGCACTAGCACTTGAAGCGCCACCCCTTACTACTGAGGTCGAAGCTATTCTCACCAAGGAGCACAAGAAGCTCTTCGTCCTCGACTGGCGGGTGATGAAGCATGATGACTTCCTCGTGGATGCCGCCATGAGCATGCAGGCATTGCGTCACCTGCCAACCCCGAAGGCGGCTTTGAAGGCGGGGACCATGGGCGACGATGCCCTTGAGATCACCAGGTAAGTATCTTTGTTGGGCCTTTGGAATTTCAAAGTTTGTTACGTTCGACACCCAAGTCTTTTTTACTTTGTTACGTTCGACACCCAAGTCTTTTTTACTTTCAACTTTCAAATCACGTGCCACTTCAGCCACCTCCTATAGCAGTTCGCTAAACAGGAGAAGGAGCTCAAGGCGATGAGCGATAAGGACCGGACAGAGAGAGCCAGGGCCATGAAGTTGTACGAGGCAGAGCAGCATCTGTCGGAGTCCCGAGCTGCTCAGATCAGCCTTCTTGAGGCGGCCTTGGCTAAGGCGAACGAGCGTACTGCTATAGAAGCGGCGAGGGCGGACGAGGAGAAGGCGAGGGCCGAACAGGAGAAGGAGAAGGCCATGAAGGCTTACGAGGAAATGGAGAGGGAGAGGGAAGCAGCGGTGGCTGCGGCTGCGGATGCGGAGGCGATCTAAGCCGAGGCGAAGGCGCACATGCGCACGAATATGGAGCAGTCCTACGTCCGAGCCCTCAAGCACGTAGAGGCTTGCATCCCTAGTTTCGAAAGCTCGGGGTATAGCTTGTATGCCCCTGTCGAAGGCGAGGCGGTGGAGGGGGCAGCAGAAGCCGAAGGAGAAGAAGAAGAAGAAGAAGAAGAAGAAGAAGAAGTGCTGGCGAATCCGCAGACGGCGATCATGGAGGTATCGAGGGTGATTGTGGAGCAACCCCCCAAGGTGGCTCCTTGACTCTGAGTCTACTTGTTCTTTGTCTTTGTTTTTGAATTTTTGTTTTTGTACTGCCTTATAGCGGACTTGCCACCGCTTTTGTATCCTTTTGTCAATGAAATGGAGTTTCTTGAACTTAATGTTGCGGTGTAGGGTCCAAAGAAGATTAGAACTATCTTGTAGCTCCTTTCGCACTTCAAGCGTTTGACATTTGTTTTTTTCTTTTTTATTGGTTCCCTCACGGTGGCGATTCATCTGTTCTCCGTCATAAGCTCGGCGTTGCGGAGTTAGGCCTTTCTTGTTCTCGGGAGTTGCTTTATAAAGCGGAGCAAGAGTTAGGCCATTTGAGACTGACCTTAGCTCGCTGAGACATCGAGATGAGGCGCCTCGAAGAGAGGCTTCGCGAAGTGCCTCCCGAGGGTGAGGAGTCTTGTTCTTCGATGGAGGTTAACCAGGGTCTCCGGCTTAAGTTTCTTCGTCACACTCTATTCGAGGCGAGGTCTGAGAGAGATGGATTGAAGAACGTGGTGCTCGAGAAAAGTCTGGAGGTGGCTCATCTCTGAAGGATTCTCTCTGATGTCTCATGCGGGGCTAGTTCTAGCTGACTGCCTCGCCTAAAAATTAGAGTAACAGATGACTTACTTAAAGAGCGGGTTGTCGAGCTAGAGGCAGAGAATCTTCGTCTGCGATGACTCTCTGAGGGGAGCAATGTTAGAAGCACATCGTGTCATCGGGGTGAGTATACCCAAGGGAGGTTTTTCCATGAGTTGGTGCGTCGTCCCCCCTCCCCCCCCCCCCCCCCCCCCCGCGCTCTTTTTACGGAACCCTGGGGACGCACAGAGTGGAGTGGCCGGATCTTCGAGCGGGGCATCTGTTAGGGCGACGGTGAGACTCTTGGGTTCTGGTGACGCGACTCATCTCACCGGCTTAGAGACTTCTGTGGAAGCGAGGCGAGAGCACCACGACGCTCGTCGTCCCCGAGTATCACTTAATAGGAGCATCCCACTCCCTCGAAGGGGCTAGAGTGAAATTTTGTTGTCTTGTAATTTCTTGTATGAGTTTTTGGTCTAGAGTTAGACTTGTATCTCAAAATTTGAAGAAATAATATGTTCCTTTTCTGAGTTTTTTGTGAGAATTTGTCTTTTGCTAATGTTTGCAAGAGTATCAACAGTTGTAGGAGCAATTCCGAATGGTGAGTTACTTTTTACTCGCACGTTCGCGAGTAGCAAGAGTGGCATTGAACCAAGTGTTAGACTCCGAACTTGTCGTTAAGAGAGTGTCAACAGTTGTGGGAGCAATTCCGAATGGTGAGCTACTTAGTACTCGCTCGTTCGCAAGTGGCTAAAGTAGCATCGAACCAAGTGTTGGACTCTGAACTTTTCGTTAAGAGAGTGTCAACAGTTGTAGGAGCAATTCCGAATGATGAGGTACTTTGTACTCGCTCGTTCGCGAGTAGCAAGAGTGGCATCGAACCAAGTGTTAGACTCCGAACTTGTCGTTAAGAGAGTGTCAACAGTTTTAGGAGCAATTCCGAATGGTGAGCTACCTTGTACTCGCTCGTTTGCAAGTAGCAAAAGTGGTATCGAATCAAGTGTTGGACTCTGAACTTGTTGTTTAATGAGTTTTTTGTAAGCCCCTAAGGTAGGACAACCAGAATACTTTGAATAGAGAATTTTCAGGGGATAGATCACTTTTATTGAAAACAACTAAGCGGATGCTTCTAAGTTGTGAGCCATTATTACACTTAATAAAGAAAAGAAACAAGCTTCAAAATGTTTTAAGAAGAACGCTCTAGGAGAAGTTGCTTGGAGCGGTGTGCAAACACCCTCTTGGTACTTCAACAAGTGCTCTGCGTTCCATGTCTCGGCACTCTTCCCCCCCCCCCCCCCCCCCCCCCCCCCGCCCCCCGGGTTTTCAAGTTGATAAGCGTCTGGGCAGACAATTTTGGAGATCCTATATGGTCCTTCCCAATTGGGTGCCAACTTGCCTTTCTTGCTGGGGACAGAAATTGATAACTTTCTGAGCACCAAATCTCCTTCTTTGAGATTAGTAGTTACCGCAAAACTCGTCGCATTTTGCTCTTCGTTGTAGGCTATTAAGCGGGGGGAAGGTAGACCCACCTCCAAAGGGATAACGGCTTCGGAGCCGTAAGTGAGGTTGAAGGGAGATTCTCCCATGGGGGTCCTCTTCGTAGTGAGATAGCTCTAGAGCATATTGGGGAGCTGCTCTACCCATAACCCCTTAGCCGACCTGCTCAGTCTCTTTTTCAGGCTGAAGAGAATTTGCCGATTGGCGTTCTCTGCCTGGTCATTGGATTGGGGTTGGGAGACCGAGGAGAATCATTGTTGAATGCCCAGGTCTACGCAAAAAGTGCAGAAGGCCACCCCCATTAACTGAGTTCTGTTGTCCGTTATCAAGATTCGGGGCACGCCGAATCTGCAGATAATGTTTTTTTCCAAAAGAAGCGCTACACCCTATTCTCTGTGATCGATGCAAGGGGCTCTGCTTCGATCCATTTAGAGAAATAGTCGATCACCACAACAAGAAACTTTAGCTGGTCCGGTGCTGGAGGAAAAGGCCCGAGCAGGTCCATTCTCCACATTGCAAAAGGGGTTGGACTAGATAGAGAAGAGAGCTGAGCTTGCGGTAGGCGGCAGATTGTTGAAATTTTTTGACAAAGACCACATTGGCGAACGTGTTTTTTGGCATCGCGAAGGAGAGTGGGCCAGAAGTACCCATAATTCAAGATTTTGCGGGCGAGGGACCTTGCTCCTAAGTGAGCGCCTCACATCCCTTCATGTAATTATTTCAAAGCATACTGGGCTTCATCGGGGGAAAGACATCTCAAGTAGGGTCTGCTGTCTACTTGGGTGTAGGAGCGTTTGTGCAAGACTCCCTCGATAAGTGTGTACCGCTTAACTTTGGTTCGGATCTTTCGAGCCTCTTTAGGGTCTAAGGGAAGGATCCCATCTCTGAGGAACTTGAGCAGAGGCATCATCCAATTCTACCCGAGTTGTAAGGGCAGCGCCTCCATAGGCTCGGGGCCTTCTTCCTCGATGTTGGGCCTTAGTAGAACTTCTATTTAGACAGTTTGTCGAGCCCTTGGAGGAAAGAGGAAGCTAGCTTTGAGAGGGTGTAACGCCCCAATATTTTTTTTTTGACTCCAAACTCAAATCTTTCAATTTCTATATCACTTTAATCATAAACTAAGAAAGTTATATTTCAGGAAAAATTTTGACAGAGTCTCCCCTGTAAATTTTGCCCCGAAACACAAAAAGCTTACGGAATTCTGCTCAAAATTCCGTAGCTCACAAAATACACAATAATTTCATGGGCTCCCCAGGCCAAAATGAGCAGATACACACAAGCAATATAATATAATGCTCTGGGGGCCAAACACATAACGAATTATCAAATATCAAATAAAAACCATAAATTTCTTTGAAAACGAGGTAAAATTTTTAGAAAAACCTTTGTAAAACTTACCACAGAGCCTGGTACACCACAACGAGGTGGGTACGGGTCACAAACATACCATACCACATCGTACTATACTTACCACCATCATATACGTGCTTATACATCCATAATACAATTTAAACAATAGATTCTACTATTCACATTACTAAACTTATACATCAAATTTAAGGTAAAAGACTTTACTCCACAAAATCTGTGTCTCACCTCTGCTCTGCTGAGGACCTGTAATAGTAGGGGATTTAGGGTAGTCTAGGGACTCCCTAACCCCCCAAACACTAAGGGGTTAGCCATTTCTGGTGTGAGTACAATTCACTAATCTAATAAATAAATCCAACTAGATAAATAAAACAAATTCAAGTTACAATTTTAAAGGGTAAAAGATTCAACCTGAATCCAAACATTAAAGCATCAAGAATACGCCTTTATCAAATACCTGACAAATCTGCATTCGTCCCCATATATATATCCTTAACTTCACACCCTTCGCTAAATGCATCATATTATATGACTGCATATATATATATACACACATATACACAACTCATTCACTTTATACCCAATCACAAGTAACACATCAATTCACATTCAATTACTTCTCATTTTGAAATCCCCAACACAATTACTAATCATTTCATAATTCCTACCACCTCATCGTTTCTTTACTTCCATAAATACTCACTTTCATTCATAACCCTTTCTTTCTCAATTTCATATTTCATAACACCGCGTTCATTTATTTCTTATAACCCATATCATCACGTATGCATATATCCACATAATACCATATTAATTCCTGTCTTATAACAAAATATAACACTTCATTACCCATTACAATTTACTCACATTTCATCACATCATGAACATATCACTTATTAAATATTCATTCTTATCACATCAAAAATATGTTTTATCACTCATTCTCATCCCGATATATCATTTAGCTATTAATCAAGTTAATTTATGACTAACTTACTTTCATCTTCACTATAACTCAAGTTATCACTTTCATTCACATCAATTTATATTCCATACCCCCAAACATAGTTTGGGCAATAATATATCACACCCCAAAGCTTATAGCTTGGGTAATATCACATCACATCTCAAGAGTTATTAATTCACTTCAATCATTATTCATCTTCACTTCACTTTATTTCTCATTTCTCTCAATCATTACCACTATTATATCCACTCACCCTGCAAATTATGCCAAGGCAGGTAGTTCCCACAATTTCCACAGAAATTGGGGGCAGGTAGTTCCTTGACACAACTCCAAGGTACAACTCACATCAACTGTATTTTACTTTAATGATCACACACATAATACCATTACTTTGTATTATTCATAAGAACACATGTCTCTTCTATTATTATCATTTTAAATTAATCACATGTTGCATTGATCATTTCTTTCCATACACTAACTCATAACACGTTCACTTTCACATTTACTCCATTCACCACTATTTTCTTTCTCATCCACAATTCACATTTCACTATTCACTTTCTTTCCCACACACAATTCCCATTTCACTATTCCTTTTCTTTACTACCCCATTTATTATTAACACTTATTTATTCTTTATTCTCAACTCATAATACACTTACTTCATTATTTCATTTTATCTTACACCAAATACTTCATTCTCTTTCTCATTCACATTTCATATCATATTCATTATATCTCAAGTCTAGCCTGAGGTAACAACTCTCTCCCGGTCTATCCGGAGGTATCTACTCTCCCAGGTCCATCCTGGGGAATCAACTATCTCTCCGGTCTATCCGGAGGTATCTACACTCCCAGGTCCATCCTGGGATATCATATCTCTCTCAGGTCCCACCTGAGGTAACATATCTCTCTCCGGTCTATCCGGAGGTATCTGCACTCCCAGGTTTATCCTGGGGTATCAACTCTCTCTCCGGTCTATCCGGAGGTATCTACACTCCCAGGTCCATCATGGGGTATCATATCTCTCTCAGGTCCCACCTGAGGTATCATATCTCTCTCCGGTCTATCCGGAGGTATCTGCACTCCCAGGTCTATCCTGGGGTATCAACTCTCTCTCCGGTCTATCCGGAGGTATTTACACTCCCAGGTCCATCCTGGGGTATCATATCTCTCTCAGGTCCCACCTGAGGTATCATATCTCTCTCCGGTCTATCCGGAGGTATCTGCACTCCCAGGTCCATCCTAGGGTATCAACTCTCTCTCCGGTCTATCCAGAGGTATCTACACTCCCAGGTCCATCCTGGGGTATCATATCTCTCTCAGGTCCCACCTGAGGTATCATATCTCTCTCCGGTCTATCCGGAGGTATCTACACTCCCATGTCCATCCTGGGGTATCATCTCTCTCCGTCTATGCGGAGGTATCTATTCAAGTCAACCGAAATTATTGTTATTAACATTTACTTTTCATATTAACATCACCCTTTATCATCATAACATCTCATCTTTTATTTACTTATTCGCATGAACAATGACCACCAATTCACTTACCCCTTTCAATGCATCACACGAAAGAAATATCACCATAATTAACATAAAAATCATCACATCATAATATTTCACATCACAACTGCACTGTATTATTTATTTTAGCATTGCCCCATACATCATACGTATATCATACCATTTATTATCTCAATATCACAAGTTTGCATACACCCAGTATATCAATACATCACAACATTATATATATAAATACACTCAATACGTTACCATCACCCTGGATATTCCAAATCACAACAATTCACAATATACCGACATCTTATATAAATATAACTCATCCCCGTATATATATATATCAGTAATCCATCATCTATAAGTTTATATCAATACCCGAGACGAGTATTTAATCGTCATATCGCATATCAACACCGAACACTAATTTCCCTTTACACATACACCATATTTCGGGATTCATATCAATCATTCAAATTATACTAAAATTTTCTTGAGCAACACATATATAAATATTTTCATACTCACCTCATAGCCCGGGAAGCCTCGAAGCATCACTTCTCCATTCGGCACCCGAAGCCGTTAACATTTCCTATTATCAAGTTTCAAAGCAATTAAGGCTCACAACATCCAAATCAACCACAGAAAATAATAACACTATTTCTAATATCACTCAGGCGTTTTATCGAACGTCTGGGATGCACACGTGCATCGCACGTAATATTTAAATTCCTACGAGATGTTTATCCCCAAACAATTACTAAAATCACCCCCAACTTTTTCTAATAGCTCTACTAAAATTCTACTACTATGAAGAAGATAATTCTCACACATAAAATTTTCTTTTACAAACCCAAAACCCTAATTTATTAGCAACTTGCTAAATCTCCCATAATGTGCTAATTTCTCATCTCAACTATTCCCAACATCTCTAAATCTCTCTACCCTAATATTCCTACTCAATAAAATTTAACTCAACTAAATTTTATACAATAAAATAATTAGGGTTTTACCTTCCCGAATCCATTCGAAAATCCGACGCTACCACCATGTAGAGAACCCTTCCCTCAGTCTGCCACCCGATTTAATTTGAAATCCATGGAGAAAGGAGGTGGATTTGAGGTGGAGGGGGAAAATCGCCGATGGGTTCGATTTTTGTGGGGTCGGGATGGAAAGGATCCGGGAGAAGAAGAAGAAGGAAGAAGGAAAGGGTGGTGGGGTTTTTCCGTTCGATTGGGAGTGAACGGGAGAAGGGAGGGCTGGGGAGTGGGGGTTTCCTTCGGTCGGGGAAAAGAACGAAAGAAGAAAGAAGGAAGGAGAAAGGAAGGAGAGAGAGAGAGAGGAGGTTTGTTTTTAAGAATAAATAATACATAGATAAATAACTAATATAAAGGAATATTTTGTATAAGCCCCCAATATATCAATAATACCAATCAACCACATATATCCATACCAATATCAATATATATATAAAATATCCCAAAAACAATTTCCAGCATTCCCATTATATAAAAATAGATATTTTCGGTATTTTACAAATTCGAGGTGTTACAGAGGGCGTCCTCCTGCGCATTCTCTTCTCGAGGAATTCGCTAGAGTTGTGCATCCTCAAAAGAGACCATCAGTTCCTTGACTTTGGCCAAGTACTTGGCCATGTGACTGTCTCGTGCTTCGTATTCCCTTAATACCTGGTTCACCACCAGCTGTGAGTTGCTAAATATCTTGACACGTTTGACTCCGGCCTTGCGAGCCATGCACAAGCCGGCTATAAGAGCTTCATGCTCAGCCTCGTTGTTGGATGCCTGAAAGTTGATATAGAGTGAGTATTGGAGGATGAAATTATCTGGACCAGCCAGTATGACTCCTGCTCCACTCCCATCGGTGCACGAGAACCAATCAGCATACACTGTCCATAACGGGGGTTCCTCTATCGCTTTGCTGGCGTCGGGGATTGTGCTCTCTACTATGAACTCTGCTAGGACTTGAGCCTTGATAGCGGTTCGAGGATGATAGCTAATATCATGCTGGCTCAGCTCGATGGACCACTTCATAAGGCGCCATGAGGTCTCGGGCTTGTGGAGGACTTGTTTGAGCGGCAGGTCGGTAAGAACGACCACCGAGTGAGGCTGGAAGTAGGGGCGAAGCTTTCGAGCCGCCATGACCAAGGAATAGGCCATCTTCTCTAGCTTCGGATAACGGAGTTCAGCGTCCCTAATGACTTTACTCATGTAGTAGATGAGCCTCTGCGTCTTGTCTTCTTCTCTTACTAAAACAGCGCTGAGGGTCTGCTCCGAAGCGGCGATGTATAAGTAGAGGACCTCCCCGGGTTTTGGTTTGCTTAAGAATGGGGGGTTGACTTAGTAGGCCTTGAGCTGATCAAAAGACTTTTGTTGCTGTTGCCCCCACTCAAAGCCTTTAGCCCTCCGAGGGCCTTGAAGAACGAGAGGTATTTTCCCCCAGATTTGAAAGGAAATGCCATATCACCGCGAGGCGCCCGGTGAGTCTCTGCACATCTTTAACACTAGAGGGGGGAGCCATGTTGAGTATGGCCTAGATCTTCTCGGGGTTGGCCTCTATGCCCCTTTGGCTGACCATGAACCCCAGAAATTTGTCGGATGAGATGTCAAACGCACACTTGTTCAGATTCAGTCTCATATCGTGTCTCCTCAACACGTTAAAATCTTTTGGGAGATCAGAGACATGATCCGATCTGCTTACGCTCTTCACCAACATGTCATCTACATAGACTTCCATGTTCCGCCCAATCTGTTCCTTGAAGACCTTGTTAACAAGGCATTGATAGGTGGCACCGACGTTCTTAAGCCCGAAAGGCATGACCCGGTAGCAATATAGATCCTGGTCGGTGACGAAAGAGGTCTTTTGAATGTCGGGAGGGAACATTCTTATCTGATTCTGCCCAGAGAACGCATCCATGAAGCTTAAGTGTTCGTGGCCTGAGATTGCATCAATCAGGGCGTCGATGCTCCAAAGCGGGAATGAATCTTTGGGGTAGGCTTTGTTTAGATCTGTGAAGTCAATACAGATCCTCCAGCCCCTATTGGCTTTCTTGACATCACGACATTGGACAGCCATTCCGGATAGTTGACCTCCTGTATGAACTGAGCCCTAAGGATTTTCTCAACCTCCTCCTTGATAGCCTGCTGGCGCTCGGGGACGAATTTGCGTCGCTTTTGCTGAACAGGTCTGGCACCCGAAGCGACACTAAGGTGATGCATGAGGAGCTCCTCGGAGATTCCTGGCATGTCAGTCACAGTCCAAGTGAAGAGGTATCGATTTTCCCTTATACACAGGATAATGTTGGGGCGAACGGGATGAGGAAGGACTTTGCTAATTAGGAATTTCCGGGTCGGATCTCCTTCTGAGAAGGCCACCTCTTCCAACTCATCGACCGACTCCAATATAGGTGGACTACTCCCTTGGGAAAGTTCAAGAGCTTCAAGGGAGAGGACCAGTCCTCCCACCGAGGTCATGTAGCATTTGTGGGCCACCTCCTGGCTCCCTCTGACTTCTCCCACGCTCGCTGTGGTGGGGAATTTTATCTTCATGTGGTAGGCCGAAGGTATGGCCTGGAGAGCAGCTAGGCCTGGTCGGCTCAGGATGATGTTGTAAGTAGCCTTTACGTCCACCACCATGAAGTCCATCGGCTCGGTTCGGGTGATGGGAGTTTTGCCAGCGGTTACGTCGAGAGTTATGACACCCTCGATCGTCACTGGCACCCCTGTGAACCCGTGGAGAGTGTAGCCGGCGAGCTTAAGTCGATCCGTGGATAGCTTGAGACCCTGAAAGGTCTCGAGAAAGAGAATGTTGACCTAACTGCTGTTGTCGACTAGGAACCAACACACGTCAAAGTTGGCAATGTGGAGGTTTATTACCAACGCGTCAAAATGGAGTGTTCGGATGCCCTTCAAATCTCTATATGAAAAAGTGACCAGGACCCCAAGGCCCTTGGGGGAGGACGGTTCTGCACAGAATTTACTTTCCAGACGAAGGCTTTTTCAGAGGAGTTGGAATCTCTCCCCATTGGGCCTCTGTGGATGAGATGCAGGATGACCTCTGGTTCGGAGTCCGGGGTCTCCGCGTGCCACTCGGGTCGCTTATTCCCTCCCTAGGGGGCAGAGGAGGATCAGCCCGGTCCTTTCTCACAAACTTGGAGAGTTGCCCTCTCTGAATAAGGACCTCGATCTCGTCTTTTACGGCCCGACGATCATCCGTATCGTAGCCGTGGTCCCTATGGAAGCAGCACTACTTATCCATGTTCCTCTTTTTTCTCGGAGTGTTCATCTTTGGAGGTGGTGGGAGAAGTCCCTCTTTCCGGACCTCGATCGGGATGGCTAAGACACTCGTGTTGAGCAGAGTGAACTTCTCAAGCGGGGAGGAGGGCGATGCTGGCCTCCGTTGTCTTTCTGGAGCTTCTTAGCTCCTTATTCTTCAGCGCCCTTCCATTTGTTCCCAGAGGACGATCCTTCGAGAACGGAGCAGGATAGAGCTTCTTCCGCTCGGATGTATTTCTCACTCTTGAGCATGAGTTCTGAGAAATCATGAGGAGGTTTCTTGGCGAGGGATGCTCTGAGGCTGTCGTTAGCGACATTGTAATGGAAGGTGGTAGAGGGCACGGACTGGTCAAAGGAGGCGATGGATCTAGCCTCCGCGGTGAAACGTTTGACATAGTCTCTTAGCCGCTCGCCTTTCTTTTGATGAAGCAATAGCATAGAGGTGCTCGTTTTTTCAGCTTTGCAGCTACTTACGAAGTGAGTCAGAAAGAGGTCTTCGAGCTGATCGAAGGAGAAGATGGAGGTCGGGGCTAGACATGAGTACCATTCCCTTGCAATCCCCCTTAGTGTGGCCAGAAAAGTTTTGCAGAGAAGCGCATTCGACGCCTGGTGTATCATCATGAGAGTTTCAAAACTCTCGATGTGGTCAGCGGGATCGGACTCCCCGGTGTATGATTCGAAATGAGGGTGCTTAAAGTTATCTGGGACTGGGGCCTCCATTATGACTCAGGAGAATGGAGGCCTATGATGTGAATATTTGCAAGTGTACAAAATCGCAACAAGTAGTATAGTTAAGTGAAAAGAGTGTCGGACCCACAGGGACTAATTATTTTATTGAGTACCGATATTACTAGATGAATCATTATTTGGAAAATCGAAACTAATAAAGAAAACCACTAAATTAAACTAATCTAAAGAATTAACTAAATTAAATTAAAGGAGCGGAGTCTGAAAATTGTGATTTGTTAATGGCAAAATTAATTCTATGGCTTTTGACTTCACCTAGTTCATCCCACACAATTTATAATTCCATAAGAATAAAAAGATTATTTTTCCAAGTTGTAGACCGAAATCTCCAAATTATTCAATGCTTTCTCTCGAACAACACCAAAAATATCTCCAACTAACAGTTTTTCATATCTCTATGCAAATTTAATTAATCGAAGACTCATTAAGTTCTGTTGATTTCTTAACGGTCACATTAATCGCGGTAAATCATCTCTAATTTCGCTCAATCAATGGTGTTCAATTTTATGGTTCTAAATCACAAATTACCTCTCGGTCTCTCCATGATCCAATAAATCATACAAATTTCTGTCCACCAATTGTACGCATTAAGAATAAAAATCAAACACACAACCATAGAAAATTAGAAAAATAATATGGAATTAAAATTGTATTCTCAAAACTAGGCTACATCGAAGCCCTAGAAAAATAAATATAGTTCATAATGAAATTGCAACTAACAAATTTATTCATGGATTGCATAATGAAATTGGAGAGAAGAAAAAGAGATACAGAAAAAATTTAAAAAAATTGTAAACCGAATTGTAAGCCACTTCTCTGTCCTGTTCCTCCTCTCTCTTCCTCGAACTCAGCGCCAGCAACAGAAACGGAGCGCCACAGAAAATGCGTGCCACGTCGTCAGGTGCTGTCGCCGTCAGCTTTGGAGCCATCACGTAAACGCGTCGCTGTAACACCTCGGATTTTAAAATACCGAAAATATCTTCTTTTTCATTTTGTAGTGGTGAGAATTAATTTTAAGGTATATCGTATTTTATTCTTATTTTTAAATATTGATATTGGGATTGATATTTGAGTTGGATCTGTATTAATGATATATTGGAGTTATGAGTCAAGTTTTATATGAAGAATTATTGTTTACTCTATTTTCTACTTGGAAAATTATTATGAGACCATTTATGTATTTTATATTGTTAGATTTGTAAAGTGTAAGAGTTGGGGGGCTTATATGTAATACTCCCTATTAATTATTTATTTAATTAATTATTTTAAATAACCCCCCCTTCTTCTTCCTCCTTCTTTCTTTCTTTCCTGTTTCCCGATCCCGACCAAGAGAAGCATTCGACCCATTCGGCCGACCTCCCCAACGCTTAAATCCGCTTGATTTCTTCGCCAAATCCAAATTAACTTGAGGGATAGGCTAATTGGAGGGTCCTCTACAACGTGGTTGCATCGGATTTTTGAAAGGATTCCGAAAAGGTATACCCTATTTTATTTATTCGTATAAAATTTAGTATGGTTAGTTTTATTGAGTAGGATTATGTTGGTAGAGAGATTTAGAGGTGTTGGAAGTAGAAGATTTGGGAAATTAGTGGGTTGTTAGAGAAATTACAATTTGTTAGTAAATTAGGGTTTTGGGTTTGTAAAATAGAGATATTATATAAGAATTATCTCTGGTATGGTGGTAAAAATTGTAGTGAGTCATTAAAATAAAATGGGGAGTAGTGATTTTGGTATAGACTCGAATTATAGAGTTTATGAAATCGGGTAGAAAACTCGATCCAAATAATTGTAGAAAATGCATATGAGGGTGTAGAGTATTATGAAAGGATTAATATAAATTTAGGATGATTTTTATAGGCTTAAGCTCAATTAAATTGAGTGAAATAGACTATAGGTGAAAAGTGCACGCCGGGTGTTCGATGAAATGTCCGAGCGAGATTTAGTGAGAATTTAATGGGTTCGGAGGTGTAGTTGAGTCTTATTATTATTATTAACCCTAATATGTGAGATTAGGACGAAGGGGATTAGGGAATTTAGAAAATGTGAATTTTTCTTATTAGAAAGCCTCCGATCAATAAGGGAGTATTTGTATTAGAACCCGAATTCGAAATCTATCGATGTAGCTCACCTACATATGTCATTTGTGACGTGTGGGTGAAGACAGATTCAAATTTGGAGATCCGTAAGTTGAGTTTTGAGTTTTAAACTAATCGATCCTATAATTTCCTATTTATGTGGAAAAAGTCAAACTTCGACTGGCTACAGGAAGGACGTGGGACATCGTTTGCTCGATCCGTCAGGTGAGTATGTTGTAATTAGGTATATTCTATGTTGTGGCCAAATTTTGTGGCATTTCGATATATTTGATAGAAGTTATGCTAAAAATTCAATTTTCCGAAAAATACGGATTTTTTAAGGCCCGAAAATGGGATTTTGAGATATTTGGTGAAATTAACTATTTTAAGTGTATAAAACCTATATTATGGATTAATGTGATGTGTTGAAGTATAAAAATTAAATATATTAAATCGTTTATGCATATTTTTATCCCGTGCATGTTTTGTGCATGTTTTTGGGATATATAGGCCGATATAGGCAATCGGGTATATGCAGAGCCTGGTGTATGGGCTAGCATGCTATGGATGGATGCTATAAGGTGTAATTAGATGAAATTAGTGATTGTGATCATGTTTTGAAAGATCTGTATAATTATAGCGCCCGTTTTGCGTATGTTTTGGGGCATATAAGCCCTTATAGGTGATTTTACCTATATGAAACATGATGTATGAGCTAGTATGCTATAATTAGATATTATAAGACTTAATTAGAGGAAATAAGTGGTTTTGGCCCCTTATGATGGGAAACCCGCATGTGTGGGGTATATTTGTAATATATATATAGATGATTATGACGTGTGATGCAATAGTGGATGAAATTAATAATTGGATACATGTTTACATTTTAATTATGTTCGAAGTGAAATAATGGGCAATAATATGATATTATTCAGTGATGGTTTATATATTTTGATACGCTTACGATACAGACTAACGTCTTATAATTCTTTTATTTACGATATAACTTGGTGTATGTTTATGGGTGATTTAATGAAGTAGTAAATAATATGGTGTGTATATCTGTGATATACTGAGATGATAATTACATCGTGGGCATCAGATGTGCATCAAATGCAAGATAAAAGGTGAGATGTGAACTGTAAAATGTGTTAATAATAAATGTGGTAGTAAGAGAAAGTGGATAGTAAAATGTGAACTGTGTGTGGAAAAGAAAGTTGTGTGAATGAAGTAAATGTGAAAGTGAACGTGCTATGAGTTAATATATGAAAAGAAGTGATAAATGCAGCTTGTGATTAATTTAAGATGAAAATAATAAAAGAGATGTGTTATCATGAATAATACGGAGTAATTGTATTATGTGTGTGATCATTAAAGTAAAATACAGTTGATATGAGTTATACCTTGGAATTGTGTCAAGGAACTACCTGCCCGCAATTTCAGTGAAAATTGTGGGAACTACCTGCCTTGGCATAATTCGCAGGGTGAGTGGATATAATAGTGGTAATGATTAATAGAAATGAGAAATAAAGTGAAGTGAAGATGATAAGTGATTGAAGTGAAATTAATAATCAAGCTATCGGCTTGAGATGTGATGTGATATTACCCAAACTGTGTGTTTGAGGTACAGTGATTATTACCCAAGCTATCGGCTATGGGATGTGATATGTGGTGGCCCCAGAGTGTGTTTGGGGATTAAGTGAAAATGATAATAAGATTTATTGTTATAAGAAAAGGTAATTACTAAAGTGATATAATAAGATGTGAATGAGCTATAAAACATGGTTTTGATGCAATGAGTATAAGTATTCTAATTAATGAGGTGTTAATGATGTGATGAAATGTGAGTAAATCGCATGGGCAATGAGATGTGGTAATTATGTCATGAGAAATGAAGGAATGTGGTAGTATGAGAATAGATGCATATGTTTATGATGTGATACTTTTGTAACATAATAAAATAAATACCTATTTTATGAGATTGGGTATGACAATGGTTATTAAAGAAAGTATGTTGTGATATGAGTTTGTGTACCTTGGAAGTGTGTCGGGGAACTACTCGCCTACTATTTCCGTGGAAATGGTGGGAGCTACCTGCCTCGGCACAACTTCCAAGATGAATGGGTGTGTTGATGACATAATATAAGTAAATGAAACGCATGTCTAAATAGAGTTGGAGAAATGATGTAATAACATCATGTAGTTATATTAATATAAATAGTAAAATGCTATTATGACGATACTTGTGGAAGAATGAATATTGGGTTAGAGTAGTGTTGCCGCTAAATTTGGTGTGGGGGCAAACAGATGAACTTGTGGATTCTTAGGGAAACTGAACAGTAAACCTGTATACCTGTTCCGCCGGTCTTCGATCGTCGACCCCGCCGTACACCTGCAAAAAGTGCGAGACACCGGGGTTGTTCCTGGCGACGCACCCTCCGACGC